>OW386285.2:207859160-208459160 GCA_936432065.2 Rutpela maculata
AAATTATTGTTCTCTACATTGTTAATTCTTTTAATATTGATAAAATTATGAACAATATTGCACTATAATTATAAGGTATTTTTAACAGGTATTTGTTCTGTTTTCTTTTATAACCCATTTGAAATTTGCTTTTCTTCATTCAAGATGAAACTTAAATATAGGTACCTAGTTTATATTTGTAAATTAGTGAAGTAAAATCTTTCTTTAAATTAATTATTTTCATATGAAATGGCGTTCATTACAGATCCCATAACCGTATAAGCTCAATTCAGTGCAGACATCTATAAAATAAGTGGGAACGAGTTATATCTAATTTGCAAATTTAGTGCGTAGTTACGTCAAATTGTGGTAATATTTGATATTAGACGACGTAATATAAAATTGTGCTGTTTACTGTACAAAACAAATTTTAAACAAATATAGAGTAAGATTCTTTGCTAATTGTTAATAATTCAAAAATAAATAATAAGCCTTTTAAAAACAAATTTTCGTATTTTTTTTAATAGAAAAAAATTACGCACGGAATTTTAAAAAATGTACCTGATGTTTTGAACGTTCACTTGAACGAATTTCATATGAAAAGGATAAATTAATCGACTTAGGCGTACAATTTTTCTGGTAATATTTGCAGTTGCCAGCTAATATTATCAGAAAAATGGCACGACTAAGTCGATTTGTAGTTTTTATTAATTTTTCCTTTTCGTATGAAATTAGTTCAAGTGAACGTTCGAAACTTCAGGTAGGTACATAGAAAAAAATCATTGAATGGATTTCTACAGATGTCAAGACTACGTGGTTTAAATATAACTATACACTTAAAACGCACCTTGTATACTTTAATTTTTGAAATATTGGTAACAGAAATTTACTTGTGTAGTATCAAGGCTTTTCATCTATTGATGTGTTAGCAATATCAGGAGTTCCATGTCCGGCCACTGTTATTTTTTATTTTTATCAATATCTGCAGGGATATTCAAAGTAATGTTCTTTGATATGTTAACAGTCTTAAATTGTTTGCATCTATTAACTCTGAAGATTGTCGTCAATTACAACAAGATCTCTCAAAAATTAATTTATATTGTGAATCTAATAAATTACCTTTAAAAATATCAAAATGTAATACCACAACCTTTACCAAGAAAAATAATCCCATAAATTTTTCGTATAAAATAGACGACGAAACAGTTAATAAATGCAGACAATCTAAGGATTTCGGAGTCATCTTTGATTGAATATTAACCTTTGTTGCCCATATAAATAACATTACTGCTAATGCTTACAAAAATGTAGGTTTTATTATGAGAAATTCGAAGTGTTTTACGAACATTTGTACACTTTCTCTTCTGTTTAATGATTTTGTCAGGCCAAAATTGGAATATGCTGGTAATGCTTTGAATCCACAACATGATATTCATATCTTTAGTTTGGAGCGAGTTCAGGGAAGGTATATTGAATATCTCTCCTTTAAGACTGACCGTATTTATCCACCTAGGGGTACTCCACAATCTGATTTATTAGCTAGATTTAACTTAAACTGGTCTAGGAAATAGCGTGCAAATTCGACGACGAATGGTTACCGTCTGCCAATCGGTAATCGAAGAGACCATATAAGTACAAAATTTTTTTCTCCCTGGAACTTTTTGGTATGGTGGGGGGATAGGGAGGGAGAGGACATTTATTTTTTAATCGAATTATTATCGATATCTGTCCGCATAGGTAGTTAGTATAATATGTACTTCATATACCTCAATTACGCTGGCAGACAAAACTTCCGGTCGGCGTGCGAGGTAACCGGAAATAGGAAAAAAAAATTTCGTTACCGGATTAAATTTTGCGCAAAATGTTTGTTCTGACGTTTACAGTACTGTACTGTAGTTCGCAGACATTTCTATCGGTCGGTTTTTGAGCAATTTGCCATCAAAGTGGCCATTTTTCGCCACTCTGATGGCCAATTGCTCAAAAACTGACCGATAAAAATGTCTACCAACTACAGTACAGTACACGTCAAAACAAACATTTTGCGCCAAATTTGGTCCGGTAACTAAAAATGTTTCTTTTTTCTATTTCCGGTTACCGCGCACGCCGACTAGAAGTTTTATCTGCCAGCGTAATTGGGGTATGTGAAGTACATATACTAACTACCTATGCGGACAGATATCGATAATCATTCGATTAAAAAATAAATGTCCCCCCTCTCCCTATCCCCTACCACACCAAAAAGTTCCAGAGAGAAAAAAAATTGTCTCTTCGATTACCGACTGGTAGACGGTAACCATTCGTCGTCGAATTTGCACGCTATTTCCTGGAATAAACGACTTAGTATATCGGCGAGTCTATTTTTCTATACTGTTTTTACATAAACTGACAAATCAGGTGGACAGCCCAGATGGTCTCAGCTCTTTTTAACTGTTCCGTCGTTTCAAATTCGCTCATACGCCTTATTTTATTTAGCTACTCCAAGAACGATTTTATTAAAATTTTCACCTATTTATAACATGTGTTTAAACTATTTTACATTATCAGTCAAACCTTGATATTTGTCATTGTAGTGTTAATAATATAAAACAATATATTTTGAATCACCCTTGATACGTTTTAGTACATAATATAATGTTTACATATTGAGTCCTTACTTTTCACTTTGTCTTCCTTCTGTAATTGTCTATTCGCTTATCTCTAATTTTAATATTGATATGTTCATATTTTACATGTAAAATGTTGATTTCCTTTTTTTTTATTAGTGTTTGTATTGTGTATATTACATACACTGATTAGTATGTTTCCTGCCCTTTAATTGAGTGCTTATCTGTCTGGGCAGCTGTATATTTAAATTAACTAATTAATTAATTAATCACTATTAAAATAGTTTTATTTCGTGCCATTAATAAAATTTAAAGGATAAACTTGTTTTATTTCAATTTAAAACTTCAATATCTTATTAAATAACTAAGTTAATAATAGTGTATTTTGAATTTCTGAATTCGTAAAGAAATATTCTTTGACGAGAGCAGTGTATAACAGAAATTAAAAAAATTAAACTTCAAAGTTTATTTTCTTAGTTTTCTTAATTTACCGATATGATGATGAGAATCTTAAGGAAGATATTAAAGCAGTTTTGATTTTGTACTAGTTTAATAATTTCAACAACTACAAGATATTAACTAACACGTTTATTACAGTTTATTTTCAATAATTTATCTCATGAAATAAAGTACTTTGTTAAAAAAATCAGACAGACTTCACATTCGTTGCAATGAAAATAGAAGTAATCCCTTTACCGTTAATTTTTTTGGACATTTCAGCATGTCATCAATTATGCCATTTTTTCAAGTTTGAGTTAATATGTATTTAGCAAAAATTATTGTTCAACAATATGTTTACAGTGTGTCACACGGAAAAGTGCAACACCTTTACAACTTTTTTAGTTTTTATCTATTTTGCACAAAATTATCCTTAAAGGTAAAATACATTAGGATCTACTTATGGCCAAAAGACATTCGCCTCTTTACAAATACAAAGCCACCTGCGATAAGAGAATAAACTGAAAAAGAAAAAATAATATCAACAATAAAAGTTCTTCAGAATTTCCTAAAAAGGTTAAATCCAAAATTTAGTCAAATTTAAAAAATATTGAAATTTGCAGAAAATATGAAGAACATGTTAAAAGCAATATAAGCATGTTATTACCATTTTAAGAAGTAGGTACAATTTTTGTGCACGTTTTATATTATGAATTTACGATACAGCCTCATCGCGGAGGACAGGACATTCCTTTCTTGAAATGTGCAATATAGAAAGTAAATTCAACGATGCATATAACTGTAGGTAATGAAAGTATGTTCTGACCTCTGTAGATTTGGCAACGTTACTGGAGGTAATAACGAAGCGTCAGTATCCTCTCATATATATGTTTTGGAGGTCGGTTCGTATCTTTGGTATCCTCTATATATGAACAAAAAAAAATGAAAAATCGTTTCCCCTCTCTTGAAATCTGGATTATGGAGGTTCCCCTCATTATATATATGTCAAATATATAGCGATATATAAAAAGGAAGAGGTCAGAGCTCCATATATATATATATATATATATATATATATATATATATATATATATATATATATATATATATATACATATATATATACATATATACATATATATATATATATATATATATATATATATATATATATATATATACATATATATATATATATACATATATATATATATATATATATATATATATATATATATATATATATATATATACATATATACATATATATATATATATATATACACGTATTTACCGGCATTAGGAAGCCCGAAATTGTATGTTTTCCAGTTGATAGGAAGCCCGTGACCGACTTACGCGGTCCGACTTCGGGCTTAGTAAAACTTACGTGTATATTCAGCGATAAAATATAGTATGGGTCATTGACAGTTTATGTCGCTTCTTATGGGGGGTTATTGAAGTTATTGCTTACCTTTCCACATATAATTTCAGTTCAAATAAACTACAGTACAAGTAATTTAGCTTTTTTACTGATATTTAGAAGGGCCCGTTAAAGTCGTTGTGTCCCTCAAAAGATACAGTTTTAGTTCAAAGAAATTCCGCACTAAGGGCGCCTACGAGAGCTGTATATACACTGTGGATGTAAGCCCGATTATCGGAAGCCCAGTATTTTAGTCGCACTATACGTGGCCCGTAAACATGACAACAGTGTATTTGATAAAGGAACTCAAAGATCATGGTATAATATGATATTTGAAGAACTTGTAATGAAAGAAATCGAAGGTACTCTTAAATTCGCTTTTATTAAAATCAAAGTAAGAAACTTTTTTGCAATAGTTATATTATTTATAGATAGTTTTTGGGGTGTTTTACCCCCTTAAACTTTGTTTTTTATTAAATCTCAATTATGCTATCTTGGAAATAGTCTTTTCTATCACCCTCCAAAATCTGAAAGCGCTAAAAAATTTTACAACTTTTATATAGTTTTTGGGGTGTATCACCCCCTTATCCCCTGTTTTTTGTTAAATAAAAATTATCCAATATTGGAAATGCTCTTTTCTAACATACCCTAAAATAGGAAAGTGTAAGAAACTTTTTTGCAATAGTTACATTATTTATAGATAGTTTTTGGGGTGTTTTACCCCCTTAAACTTTGTTTTTTTATTAAATCTCAATTATGCTATCTTGGAAATAGTCTTTTCTAATGTGATACATTGCTTTGCAGTAAAAATCAGCACCAAACAAAAATGGACCCTGACCCATACCGATAAAGAAACAAGATCAACTATCTCTCATTCGTACATCAAAATATCAAGGCATGACTATCCTGAAGCAAATATACGCTTCAGGTTCGTTACACTGCTTCAGGATGATGCGTACAAGTACCTACGTCTGCTTCAGGTTTGTGCTTTACATCTATATATATATATATATATATATATATATATATATATAGATGTAAAGCTGAAGCAGACGTAGGTACTTGTACGCATCATCCTGAAGCAGTGTAACGAACCTGAAGCGTATATTTGCTTCAGGATAGTCATGCCTTGATATTTTGATGTACGAATGATAGTTGATCTTGTTTCTTTATCGGTATGGGTCGGGGTCCATTTTTGTTTGGTGCTGATTTTTACTGCAAAGCAATGTATCACATTCTAGACACAACATGATGTATACTGCTTCAGGTCCGTCGTTTTAATGCAAGAATTGTCCTTAAGCTAGGATGGCGCTGTTTATTCTACTTTGTGTACGCTCGTATATATTTGATGATATTACGTACTAACCTGAAGCAAGTAGTTCTGGCAACTATGTTTGATGGGATCCGTTTAAATGATGATGTGTTTATTTTTAAGTAAAGGATCAGTGGTCGCAATGCATAATAAGAAAACGGAACGGTTTCAGGTTGACGCTGGCAGACAAAACTTCCGGTCGGCGTGCGAGGTAACCGGAAATAGGAAAAAAAAATTTCGTTACCGGATTAAATTTTGCGCAAAATGTTTGTTCTGACGTTTACAGTACTGTACTGTAGTTCGCAGACATTTCTATCGGTCGGTTTTTGAGCAATTTGCCATCAAAGTGGCCATTTTTCGCCACTCTGATGGCCAATTGCTCAAAAACTGACCGATAAAAATGTCTACCAACTACAGTACAGTACACGTCAAAACAAACATTTTGCGCCAAATTTGGTCCGGTAACTAAAAATGTTTCTTTTTTCTATTTCCGGTTACCGCGCACGCCGACTAGAAGTTTTATCTGCCAGCGTAATTGGGGTATGTGAAGTACATATACTAACTACCTATGCGGACAGATATCGATAATCATTCGATTAAAAAATAAATGTCCCCCCTCTCCCTATCCCCTACCACACCAAAAAGTTCCAGAGAGAAAAAAAATTGTCTCTTCGATTACCGACTGGTAGACGGTAACCATTCGTCGTCGAATTTGCACGCTATTTCCTGGAATAAACGACTTAGTATATCGGCGAGTCTATTTTTCTATACTGTTTTTACATAAACTGACAAATCAGGTGGACAGCCCAGATGGTCTCAGCTCTTTTTAACTGTTCCGTCGTTTCAAATTCGCTCATACGCCTTATTTTATTTAGCTACTCCAAGAACGATTTTATTAAAATTTTCACCTATTTATAACATGTGTTTAAACTATTTTACATTATCAGTCAAACCTTGATATTTTTCATTGTAGTGTTAATAATATAAAACAATATATTTTGAATCACCCTTGATACGTTTTAGTACATAATATAATGTTTACATATTGAGTCCTTACTTTTCACTTTGTCTTCCTTCTGTAATTGTCTATTCGCTTATCTCTAATTTTAATATTGATATGTTCATATTTTACATGTAAAATGTTGATTTCCTTTTTTTTTATTAGTGTTTGTATTGTGTATATTACATACACTGATTAGTATGTTTCCTGCCCTTTAATTGAGTGCTTATCTGTCTGGGCAGCTGTATATTTAAATTAACTAATTAATTAATTAATCACTATTAAAATAGTTTTATTTCGTGCCATTAATAAAATTTAAAGGATAAACTTGTTTTATTTCAATTTAAAACTTCAATATCTTATTAAATAACTAAGTTAATAATAGTGTATTTTGAATTTCTGAATTCGTAAAGAAATATTCTTTGACGAGAGCAGTGTATAACAGAAATTAAAAAAATTAAACTTCAAAGTTTATTTTCTTAGTTTTCTTAATTTACCGATATGATGATGAGAATCTTAAGGAAGATATTAAAGCAGTTTTGATTTTGTACTAGTTTAATAATTTCAACAACTACAAGATATTAACTAACACGTTTATTACAGTTTATTTTCAATAATTTATCTCATGAAATAAAGTACTTTGTTAAAAAAATCAGACAGACTTCACATTCGTTGCAATGAAAATAGAAGTAATCCCTTTACCGTTAATTTTTTTGGACATTTCAGCATGTCATCAATTATGCCATTTTTTCAAGTTTGAGTTAATATGTATTTAGCAAAAATTATTGTTCAACAATATGTTTACAGTGTGTCACACGGAAAAGTGCAACACCTTTACAACTTTTTTAGTTTTTATCTATTTTGCACAAAATTATCCTTAAAGGTAAAATACATTAGGATCTACTTATGGCCAAAAGACATTCGCCTCTTTACAAATACAAAGCCACCTGCGATAAGAGAATAAACTGAAAAAGAAAAAATAATATCAACAATAAAAGTTCTTCAGAATTTCCTAAAAAGGTTAAATCCAAAATTTAGTCAAATTTAAAAAATATTGAAATTTGCAGAAAATATGAAGAACATGTTAAAAGCAATATAAGCATGTTATTACCATTTTAAGAAGTAGGTACAATTTTTGTGCACGTTTTATATTATGAATTTACGATACAGCCTCATCGCGGAGGACAGGACATTCCTTTCTTGAAATGTGCAATATAGAAAGTAAATTCAACGATGCATATAACTGTAGGTAATGAAAGTATGTTCTGACCTCTGTAGATTTGGCAACGTTACTGGAGGTAATAACGAAGCGTCAGTATCCTCTCATATATATGTTTTGGAGGTCGGTTCGTATCTTTGGTATCCTCTATATATGAACAAAAAAAAATGAAAAATCGTTTCCCCTCTCTTGAAATCTGGATTATGGAGGTTCCCCTCATTATATATATGTCAAATATATAGCGATATATAAAAAGGAAGAGGTCAGAGCTCCATATATATATATATATATATATATATATATATATATATATATATATATATATATATATATATATATATATATATATATATATATATATATATATAGATATGCATGGTCATATACAGGCCCGTTTCATACACTGAGCGGTTGTAGTGCAGCCCGATTTAACGTTGTGCAGCCCGGGGTCGGGCTCATCAACGTACCCCTGTGTATATCATCACTAAATGGCCACAAATCACGTTAGCTTCCTTCCTACAAAATTTTGGGGTGGGCTTCAAAAAGTCATATTTTCATGTTCCGAGATACACTTTTAGTTCAGCACTACTGAGTCAGGCGGCGCTGTTCCTGTATATCCAAGACTCTTATACAGCTGATATCTATCGCACGTTATATAGCCCGATATTTGGCATCGTTGCAATGGCTCGATAAGGTTCGATTCTTATTTCCTCTTAAATACTTTCTTCATGAAGTCACAATCGATGAATGAAAGCTCTTTATTTGAATCAATTTTTTAACCTCACAAGTATTGTATCATATTTGAACAATTTTTCTAAATTCAAAAATTCATATGCCTACTTAGAATTATGAAATACATGGTACAGTGTTATGAAAGAAGAATAGTTGTTAGCATCTTAAACGTCTTAAAATGTGTTTTGAAGTGTAATACAGAAATTCAAATAAATGTCCCTAAATTAGGATTGTGTTTTTTTGCATTCAGTATTCAATAATACTATACTTAATTATTATAATTTTGGTACTAAAATTTTCATGGAGAAATATCGGTCATTAAACAATAATTATTATTATGCAGAATGATGTTTTACATATCATAAGGATAGATAGGCATTGTCCATAATCACTATAAGCTGGTACTACTTCCACATCCACATAGTGGAGTGAACGTATAATAAAGGTAAAAAAAATGTTTTTTTAAACAGGCTTAGAATGCCACGAAAGGTCGATATTTTAAGTTCGAGCAAAAAAAATCTGTCTGTAATTTTTTTTTCGTGCACAAGATTACTCTGGAACCGTTTATGATGTTAACTCAAAATTTGGGACACCTGTGTATTATAACGAGATCTGGAAATAGATTATGTTTTGATCTTATTCCGTTGAAGTTTGGGATGAGGGGATAAATAGGCAAAGCAAGCAAGTGAGAGTTTATAAAATTGGGATTTAGTGTATGTACGAGAAGCCAAGTACCTACTCAAATTTTTTTTGACATCAGCCACTTCCACTATCACCCCCATTACCATCCCTACCTCATTATTAAAGGACGAAAAAAAAATAAAATTGTGATTTTGTGTGTGTATAAGTACCAAAGGCCTAAATTTTTTTTTGCATCAGCTATACTCCCCACTACCATCCCCACTGTCGATATGGCATATTGTTTTATGGGCTTTTGTGGTAGACGATTGCAAATATTATATTATTAAAGTTCTATGATCAGTTATTTCCACATAATGGACTGCAAATACAGTATCAACCTTTTTTTCTTTGTAAGAGCCTTGGATGTTGAAATAGTGATTCTTTACACAGCGGTTTTTTAAGTCAGGTTCCCTTTACTGTATGGTGCATCTAACTGCATGACGTGATCTGTCTTGGTTCCCTGTTAAGCCTACATGGTTTCTAAAAAAGCACAATTTTGATGGGCTAACTTGAATCGTTTTATTCTATTTGGACGTGCAAAAGAGAACAACGTCATAACTGCGGAATGCTTATTACTTACACATCCACGTAGTGGATTTGAAGTATAGTAATCGTAAAAAAAATTTTTTCTCAAATTATTGAAGGTGATTATGGAAGGGAATAAAAAGATAAAATTGTGATTTAGTGTGTATAAAGGAACAAAAGGCCTGAATACTTTTTTGGCACTCGCCACCACCTCTACCACATTATTAAAGGGAATAAAAAAATAAAATTGTGATTTATGTGTACAAGAGCCTCTAAATTTTTTGCCAACAACTTCGCCCTCTACTACCTCCACTACCATGTTGCACATCGTTTTATGGGTTTTTGGGATAGACCGTTTCAAATATTATATTATCAAAGTTCTATCTATGAACAATTATTTTTACACAATGGATTGCAAATATAGTATCGAAATTTTTTTGCTATAAAAGGCTTGGGCAGGAAAATCTAGATGTGGAAGTAGTGATTTTTTAGGCAGTGGTTTTTTTTATTAATGAACACATATATTTTTATAATGGTTATTTGAATTTATATTTGTAGTCGGTCTCCCTGCATGGTGCATCTGACGTCATGCACCTACCTTGATTACATTGGATTCGGAATGACGCCTAGGAAAATGTGCAAAAGTTTCAAACCCGCACATAAACAATTGCAAAAGTTATAAACTAATGAAAATTGAAAAATATAACGAGTTCCGTTTTTTGCAAATAACTCGAAAACTATTAAAAATTTTAAAGAAAGAAAGATTCTTAAAGAGGAAGAAATTCCCAATAAAAAAGTCCCGACTCCCGAAACTCTACATCTATTATTAACGAGATTATTAATAATTTTAATTTAATGTTGAAAATAGAGCTCCGCGCAGCGAACACTAAGGCGTTACGATGCTCTGAAACCATCCGGAACAAGTAAAAATATTTTTTGTTATTAAATATTAATTTTAAAATTCATAAAAATTATGTTGTTATTTAAACACTTAAAGGAACAGTATCCCGTTGGAAAAAAATTTTTTTCATTAATTTTAATTACTCTTACTGTTTTTATATTCAAAAATACTATAAGATTACATAAACTTAAAATTTTTATTGCTATTTGTTTAAACAAATTTTATAAACAAATAGATAAATTACGTATTTTTGAAAAATATTTTTCTGCCATTTTTTTGTTATAGAATATTATGATTAAAAAAAATTCTTAAAAATTGTTTTTAATTGTTTATAATCACTTTTGTCTTTTTTCATTGTTTAAACATGTTATTAAGAAAAAATGTTATTCCTAAATTTATTATTTGCAATTATCCAAAAGGTGGAAAAAAGAATTTTTTTTGTTGTGAATTTATTTGTTTATTTAATAAACAATTTGATATTAACAATCGCCGAATGTGTTTATATTTATTTTAGATAGAAAGAAATAACAAAAACAACCGTATACATAAACATGAAAATTCTTTTGTGAATAATAATTTAAAAATCGAGAAAAGTATGCCGTGGAAAATGACAAAAACTAGATTCAAAACATTAATTTTGCCTATATAACCAAAGCGTTCTGTCCGAAATGTCCATTTTATTTAACATATGTTAGAATCAAAACATAGCCTACTGCTATTCTTGTTTTATTATATGTAGGCAAATAATATACCTACATATTTAGATAAAAAAGGTATATTTTAATCACAGTTAGAAAACACTAACGAAAATATTAGTGGGAAAAGAGCAGAGCGTTTGCCCTAAACAATTTTATGACAGCATCAAAAAAGGTGATTAAGGAATTCTTTCTGCCGCGATTTTATTATTTTAGTTTGTTTTTGGTTTTGGTGTGGTAACAAGTGCAATAAGAAGTCCTGAACTAAATCTAAGCATTGAATAAAAATAGACAAAAAAACTTTCTGATAATTTGTTAACTAGCAAAGAAATAAAAACCATTAAAAATTACTGTCTCTGTATAATTTAAGAAATATAGTGTAATAATGCATAAATCTGTAACGAAAGTGAGTGGAACTATATCTTTTATTGCTTTATTTTTCGAGTTGTTTATAAACTGTTGAAGTTAAAAATATCACGTGTCTATTCAAAAAAAACCGCTGCCCAAGGAATCACTACTTCCACATCCAGATTCTCTATCCAAGTCACTCACAACGAAAAAACTTTGTATGTGAAAATAATTGTTTATGGAACTTTAATAATATAATATTTGAAATCCTCTACCACAAAAACCCATAAAACGATACCCCACATCGGTAGTGGGGTGGGGGTGGTGATAGGGGGGTGGTAATGGGGGGTGGATGAAGTAAAAAAAATATTTTGAGGTTTCTGGTTCCTGTACATACACTAAATCACATTTTTTTTTCATCCCCTTTAATAAGGAGGTGGGGGTGGCTAATGCCAAAAATTTTTTTGAGACCTTAGCTTCTCTTATATATACTAAATACCAATTTCATGGACTCTTACCTGCTTGATTTACCCATTTACCCCCAATTTACCTCAATTTACTCCCCAAACCTTCGACGGAACAAGATGAAAATATAATCTAGTTCTAGATCTCGTTAAAGTACATATGTGTACCAAATTTCAAGTCAATATCTTAAACGGTTCCAGAGTAAACGTGCGCACAAAAAAAAGTTAGACAGACAGACCGACAGACAGACAGAAATTTTGTTTTTGCTCAAACTTAAAACTCGACATTTCATGACATTTTAAGCCTATTTGGACAATAAAAATTTTTAAAAATTTGTTTGTCGTTACTATACTTCCACTGGACGTGGAAGTAATAAAGAAAAAAATTTGTACCATCTACAAATAATTCTTTTCGTGAAGTATATGTCATTACCTCTAGGACTGCAGTTTTCGCCATGTATTTTTACGGAATTGAAAATTATTTTTTCTGTACTAAAGCATTTCTTATAAACAATTACTTTCATTTTATTTTAAGTTTCCAGCTGCTCAGTTAATTTGTTGTAATGTATTCTAATGTTTTGATTATTTAATTTTAATAAATTCTAAAATAATTCTTTAACCTCATTTATACATTTTATTTTCGTCATAGTAATTTAGGACTAATAATTTTTTAGTTAGATTTATGGCTAAATACTGTAATATAACTCGAACTTGCTTTAAACAGGCGTTGTGTAGCTTTTGTATACCATTGGCAACAGTTCTTTTGGCATTTGAGACGCTTTAATTGTTTTATTGCTCTGTGCAAGAAAGTAGGTAACTGTCACCAGATTTAAGTTGAATGTAGGTAGAAGAATGTAAGAAAAAAAGGTGCACAAAAGAGTTTACACACAAAAGGAAGAGGTCAGCCTTAACTAGCTTCCCCATATACATTAAGAAAACATTATGACTGTACGCAGTATTACATTAGATTGAGAAAACTATTAAACAAAATTTTTACATAATAATAAACAATTATATAAAATAAAATATAAATATTATATTACCTTTAATAACGATAATTTAATTATCAAATGTACCGTTTTTTATTATAACCATTATACGAGAGAATTTTATGCTCTACCGAAAAGTTACGTATATTGTTTTGCCCTATCATGCTTAATTTTCAAAATATTGACGAAAAAGCATATTTTGTTGCAATTATTGTTAGTAACTTTTGAACCCGAAAAGAAAAAAAAGAAAAGAATATCACACAAATTCCTTTTTAAGAGTATGACTTGCGAAGACTAATTAATGTCAGGCACAAGTATTTTATATGCTTGCACTAATAGTACAGTAACTAGAGGTTTTAACTTCGGAATAATGTCATATTGAACGGATTTAGTTAATTTTTAGAGGTATAATAGTAAATGCTTGACAGAAAAGTTTCTAGACATAGAATCAAACTTTAAGAAGAAAAGGTTCTATGCAAATTTTCAGATAAATTGATAGTTTTTAAGTTATAACGACTTCAAAATTGCGATTTTATCTTAAAAAAAAGGTATTTCCAAACGCCTTTCGTCAAGTATCTCGAAAAGTATTACTTTATCGAAAAAATGTTACAGACCAATTACAAAAGTACAAACTGGGAAATAATTATATTTTTTGTTTATTGATGTAGGATTAATAATTTCGGAGATATTTAAGTTTATATTTGGTAGCCAAATTTCGAAATTACCTTTAAAGTTTAAAATGCATTTTTTTCTAAAGCAAGTGCTTTAAATGAGCAAAAAAATTTGAGCATCTAGGTAATGCTACATCCTAACGAAAAACTGTATTTGAGATAATTTCTTTACATTCCTGGCTAATTAGAGTAACAAAATGGCGTCCTTTTTATATAAAAAAATATAATACGCTCATTTTTACATCATAACTTCTTTACTTCTTATGCTACAGGAACGAGTAAAAAATAATTTGAAAGCGCAATTAATTTTCTTTAATTTCATTTCTTAGTGTGCGTGACGTAGGTGTCAGTTTATGAGCTTTATTTTTTCAATAAAACTAATATTTATTGAGATACCTATTTGGAAAAGGAAAACAAAATATCGTTTTATCGAAAATACCTTTATAGTTTAAACTGTATTTTTTTCTAAAGCAAGTGCTGTATACAAACCAAAAAATTTGACATCTACGTCATGCTATATATTAATGAGAAACAGTGTAGTCCAATTAAATAAGTCGGCAAATCAGAATTATGAGGTAAATACTTGAATTTTTGATATAACTTACTCTGATGTATTAGAACACGATTAAAGAAAGAAATTTTTTTCTGAACCCCCGGGAAGGGGTGAAAAAAAAAAAAAATAAAGTGTTTTTTCAAAATTACTCAAAATGTGTAAAGGCTAGTAAAAAAAGTTTCAAACAAAAATTGTAAAGCATGAAATTTTATATAAAAATGATCTCTAGACTTTTTTTGGTATTACTAAAATTAACGGAGTTGGGCTGGTTAGAAATTAAGGGATGATATGTACAACTTTAAAAAATCATAGCGTGCTGAAAAGGTAATAAATTTAAAAAAAAAATTTCTATTTACTCAGAAAAATATAAACGTTCCTTTCAGAGAAATTGATTTTTTTTTAAATTGTTAATAAAAAAGTTATAAAAATTTTAATTTTTTTATTTTCAATTAAAACCACTTTGAACGGTGAAACGAATTTTTTTTATACCATTCTGTTCATTATTTAATATATTGAACATCTACTTTTAAAATTTTTTTTTACCCTTCATTTTCAAGAAGGTATGAATTTATTTACTTGCTTAGTTTTTTCCAAACGTAAGACACTGCTCTTGTGAAGTCATGATAACTGAAAAGATATAAAGAATGCATACGACAAAGATAAAATTGTTTCGTAGCTGCTGCGTTGTCTACAAGACGCGCATGCGTCACATCTATAGGGCATCTGCACGTGACGTCACAGCTAACCTCAAAAATATGTGTTTCTTAAGATTTAAGAGTATTACGCAGCTATTATTAAAATTTCTGCCTGGTTCCCGTATTTTCAACTAAAATCTAGTTCAGTGTAATACTTATGAAGTTCTAAACACTTTGTCCTAATAAAATAGGTCTCTTTTTGTAGGTTGGAAATCTAACCTGTAATTAGCAGTCTATTTCTATTAATCAAGAATATTGAAAAATTATTTACGTGAATTTTTAAATATTTGCTTGGAGCCAATACCGGCTCCAAGCTAAAAATGCGTACACAAACATTAGAAATGAAAATAAACTTGAAAAACTTAAAATTTAAGGTTATGTTAGGTACATGATGCAGATGCAGACTAGTTTACAAGTTCAAGGCCGTGTTAGTGCTTCATAAAGCTCGTAAAAATATTAGTGAGGGCTCATTGAATTCGGAATGACGTCTAGAAAAAGTGTAAAAGTTTCACACCCGCACATAAACAAAAGCAAAAGTTATAAGCAAATGAAGATTGAAAATATAATGAGTTTCGTCTTTTGCAAATAACTCGAAAACTATTAATATTTAATAAAATTGAAAGAACGATTCTTAAATAGGAATGAATTTCCAACAAAAAAGCCGAACTCCCGAAACTCTATGTCACAGCGCTCTGCGCGGCGAACACTAAGCCGTTACGATGCTCTGAAATTGGCCGTAATAAGTAAAAATATTTTTTTATGTTATTAAAAATATTAATTTAAAATTTTTTAAAAATTATGGTATTATTTAGAGACTTAACGGAACAATGTCCCGTTGAAAAAAAATGGTTTCACCGATTTTTCATAAAATGAGCCTATTGTAAATTAACAAATTTTTTTAGAGTTTACGTTTATATTTCAAGTCGGATAATTGTTAAACAAAAGCCACTAAAATTATTTCGCTTTGTGGAGAACTTATGTCAACTATACTTTATGGGATTACGACATTGCGATGTTTTTAATTTTTAATCACAATATTTTTAGGCTATTGTCTATGTCCAAAAAAAAAGGGGTTGAAAGGAACTAAAACGTTAAAGGGTTTTTATTGTTTCTTATGTTCAATTGACCCCAAAATATGAGAAAACCGCTGAGTGCTACCATTTAAAGGGGTGCGTTTTTGAGATCGAAGAAAAAAGGTCTACTTTTCACATTTTTGAGTTTTACTGGAAAACTATGCATTTTTCCTATAAACACGTCAATAGAAAAGTTGTAGAGAACTAAATTTCCAATCGAAATGGTACCTTCAGAAGTCAATTTTTTTTTACAAAAATACGCCCAGAAAACAAAACAAAAAGAAACGGAAAAATGCATTTTTTTTTTTAATTTAAGCCTGTAACTTTTTTTCGGGTACATTTAGACATAGATATCACAGCCCCACAAAAAAAAAAAGTTCAAAGCACCACCCCCACGGGGTTGAGAGACGCCACCCCTATAAAAAAAACTATGGAAATGAAACGAATAAGCAACAGTATAGCTTTTTCGTTACATCTTGAATTACGGTAGTTTACATCCTTTCTGGGGGTGTTACTTAATAACATTTATAGGACATGAGTTTCAAACCCTTAGTGTACAACGCGATTTTTGCCAATCATAGCATCCGTGAAAATGTAAATCCGGTTAGTTTCTCTCTGTTTTTCCAGCATCCTACAGATATAGCGGTAGTATCTCGCAACCCCGTGGGGGTGGTTTTCAAGCACATCGTCGAACATAGTCTAGTTTCTTCTCTCTTCCACACAACGCAGGTGTTTCGAATTTTTATAGAAGTCACTGTAACTTTTTATAGTTAAATCTTACAAGGTTTTCACACTCTCTGAGGGTTGACAGTGTAGGATGTTGATGGTACGTAAGTTTCTGGTTCTATTTTAGAGTACTACGCAATTTCAGCCAATTATAGCTTCCATGAAAATAGAAATCCTGTTGGATTCTACGTTTTTTCTTGTTTTTCTCGTGTCCTTTGAACTTAAAGGTGGTTGTTCTCAACCCTATAGGGGCAGTTTATGAAGATTACGTCGGACCTGATGTAGTTTCTTAACACTTTAACAAAACTTAGATATTTCGAGATTTTTCAGCGGTCATTATTGTTTTGGATCGATTTTTTTATATATGGGGGCTAGTTTTCGCCCCTCCCTGGGGGTGTGTTTCATATCTATTGTATGTACGCTGCTGTATAACCTTAATTTGTATAATTCGATTGATTAAGAAGTAACAACTATTCTGGTAGCTTAATCTTCCTTTTGGGGGTGTAAGATTTTTTTTAACCCCGGATTCGGATTCAGCGACCGAAAATACATAAGGATACATGGGTCTGGTTCGCTACTTTGAACTTTTATTTTTTTTTGTGGGGCTGTGTATTCTGCATAAAAAAAGCTGACGTTTTACCCGTTAATAATCATTTTAACGGTAAAACGCCAGTTTTTTTATGCAGCAATGTCTATGCCTAAATGTACCCGAAAAAAGTTACAGGCTAAAATTTAAAAAAATAAAAAATTGCATTTTTTCGTTTTTTTTTGTTTTGTTTTCTGGGCGTATTTTTGTAAAAAAAAAAATTTGACTTCTGAAGGTGCCATTTCGATTGGAAATTTAATTCTCAAAAACTTTTCTATTGACGTGTTTATAGGAAGAATGCATAGTTTTCGAGCAAAACTCAAAACAACAATAGGCTCATTTTATGAAAAATCGGTGAAACAATTTTTTTCCAACGGGATATTGTTCCTTTAAGCGTCTAAATAATACCATAATTTTTTAAAATTTTTAAATTAATATTTAATAACATAAAAAATATTTTGACTTATTACGGCCGGTTTCAGAGCATCATGACGGCTTAGTGTTCGCCGCGCAGAGCTCCATTTTCAACATTAATAGACGTAGAGTTTCGGGAGTTCTTACTTTTTTATTTCAAATTCATTCCTCTTTAAAAATGTTCCTTTAAATTTTCTTAAAAATTAATAGTTTTCGGGTTATTTGCAAAAAACGAAACTCGTTATTTTTTCAATCTTCATTTGTTTATAACTTTTGCAATTGTTTATATGCGGGTTTGAAACTTTTGCACATTTTTCTAGGTGTCATTCCGAATCCAATGAGTACTCACTCATATTTTCACGAGCTTTATTAAGCATTAACACGGCTTTGAACTTGTGAACTAGTTTATATATCCCAATGCAGCGGTGGTGTATGTTTTGGTGAACAAATGCTCCTAAAAATTGTTAACAAATTTGTTTTTAATAATTCTTATTTTAACTTTTTATAAGATTAATTTAATATAGAATGGATCATACATTTTGTTTTAAGAATGAATTATTTTCTTCTAATTGTTATTATCCATCCAAAAAATGGTTCAATTATTATTATTTAATTTATCCAATTTTATTATTATTTAGATTAGGAATAGAATAATATCAATGATCTATTTTAATGGAAATGTATCGATCATTTTTTTTTAAATGTCATTTTGTTTTCATTCAAAATTGAAATTAATGATCCAAAAAAAAAATTTGTTGATTAACATATTTCTGTATACACAATTTTTAAAATATGTATACAATTATAATAATTTTTATAATAATTTCTTATGGTCTTAAAAAATAATAAATTAAAATAGTTGAAATTTTGTAATTTAAAAAAATAAGTAATGTAAATATTTGTAATTGTCATTTTTGCAACCTTGGTTAAAATACGCGAATTTCGACTAATTTAAAACGATGTTTCAAACAATTATTTCCAATGCTCCAATAATTCATCTGCAAAATTTTCTCGCAAAAAAAAATTATATTGTGTACTTTATTTTTAATTTGTATCAATAATGTCAAACAAATAATTCTAAATTTAGTAGAAATCAGCAAGTATTAACAGTAATAATAATTTCTTTCATTACAATTCAAAGATTAATTTAAAAAATATTTAGATCACGTAAACAAAATTCCACGTGTCTAATACCTATAACCAAAATGTACATAAAACGAAGCGTGTATAAGTATGTAGATTTCGCAAAACATTCTTATTATACTTGACCACAATTAAAAATTTTGTTAACAATTTGTAGGAGCATTTCTTCACCAAAACATTAACAACCGCTACATTGAGATATCGGGCATCTGCATCATGTAACCAACGTAACCTTAAATTTTAAGTTTTTCAAGTTCATTCTCATTTTTAATGTTTGTATACGCATTTTTAGCTTGGAGCCGGTACTGGCTCTAAGCAAATATTTAAAAATTCGCGTAAATAATTTTTCAATATTGTTGATTAATAGAAATAGACACTGATAATTACAGGTTAGATTTCCAACCTACAAAGAGTCCTATTTTATTGGGACAAAGTATTTAGAACTTCATAAACATTACCCTGAACTAGATTTTAGTTGAAAATACGGGAACCAGGCAGAAATTTTAATAGCAGTTGCGTAATACTCTTAAATCTTAAGAAACACATATTTTTGAGGTTAGTTGTGACGTCACGCGCGGATGCTGTTACTGCCGTCTTAAGGTGAAAAGCCGCATCTAGATATTTGTCATAAATGAGATCCTACTAATATATGAGCACCCAAGAGTTCTGCAGTTAAAAATATTATTAAAAAATTATAAAGTACAAAAACATAAGTGGATAAAAAGCAGCTACATGATTTCCTTAATTAATATTTACTAGTTAGGAAAAAACAAACGCCTTTGTTACTTTCCTCGCCAACCGACAATTTGCAGATGGGCTATTCTCCTTATGACTTATGACGGCAGTATAATAGATGTGACGTATACGCGTCTTGTAGGCAACGTAGCAGCTACGAAACCATTTTATCTTTATCGTACGCATTCTTTATTTCTTTTCAGTTATCGTGACGTCACAAGAGCAGTGTCTTACGTTTGAAAAAAAATTAAACAGGTAAATAAATTCATACCTGCTCGAAAATGATGGATAAAAAAAAATTTCAAAAGCAAATGTTCAATATATTAAATGATGAACAGAATGGTGTAAAAAAAAATCGTTTCACCCTTCAAAGTGGTTTTAATTGAAAATAAAAAAATTAAAATTTTTATAACTTTTTTATTAACAATTTAAAAAAAAATCCATTTCTCTGAAACGAATGTTTATATTTTTCTGAGTAAATAGAAGAAAAATTTTTTTAAATTCATTAACTTTTCAGCACGCTATGATTTTTTAAAGTTGTACATATCATCCCTTAATTTCTAACCAGCCTAACTCCGTTAATTTTAGTAATACCAAAAAAAGTCTAGAGATCATTTTTATATAGAATTTCATGCTTTACAATTTTTGTTTGAAACTTTTTTACTAGCTTTTACACATTTTGAGTAATTTTGAAAAAACACTTTATTTTATTTTTTTTCACCCCTTCCCGGGGGTTCAGAAAAAAATTTCTTTCATTAGTCGTGTTCTAATACATCAAAGTAACTTATATCAAAAATTCAAGTATTTACCTCAAAATTTTGATTTGTCGACTTATTTAATTGGACTAAGTGTTTGAAATTCCTTTTTTTAATTACTGGCTAATTACAGTAACAAAATGGCGACGTTGTTTAAAAAAAAATGTGTAGACGCACATTGCTTCGGTCATAACTTCTTTGTTTTTTATGCTATAGAAACAAATAAAAAAACAGTTGAAAGCTTAATTAATAACCTATTATTCTACCTACTAGCATCCTTGACGTATGTGTCACAGTTTCTGAGATATTTAACTCTCACTCTAAATAATTATCTTATACTTGGATGCCAAATGTAAACTTAAATATCTCCGAAATTATTAATCCTACATCAATAAACAAAAAATATAATTAATTCCCAGTTTGTACTTTATGTAATTGGTCTGTAACATTTTTTCGATAAAGTAATACTTTTCGAGATACCTGACGAAAACCGTTTGGAAACCTTTTTTTTTTAAGCTAAAATCGCCATTTTGAAGTTATAACTTAAAAACTATCAATTTGTGTGAAAAATTGCATAGAACCTTTTCTTCTTTTAATTTGATTCTACTTCAGCTCCAATAAATATATATATATTTTTTAAGTGCCATCCCCTGAGAAGGGGGTAGATGGGGGTAGATGCCACCCCTGAGAAGGGGTGGCATCTACCCCCTATAAATTAGCAAGCCCCCGCACAATATAGAAACTTTTCTGTGAAGCTTATACTTCCAAAATGAACGAAATCCATTCAATATGACATTATTCCGAAGTTTTGCATATTTTTACCTCTAGGTACTGTACTATAATAATAATTATTATTTTTATTAGTGCAAGCATATAACATATAATCAATAAAAGAAAATATTAAATTTGGCCTGCCATACTTAAAAGGGAACTTTGTGCTTTATAGTACGTCGGGTACATGGCTATATAAGCCAAAAATCTGCACTTTTTGATTGGGATGTGCCACTTTCTGTGGTCATAGTTGATGCCAAAAGGTAACTTTCCAGATAGGGAGCCACTTTAAAATCCGTGCAACACCAAAATGGCGACCATTAAAGATGGCTTCCATTAGCCACAATGAATGTTTTTTTATCTCAGCTCCTAATGGTTCGATTTCTATTTTCTTTTTTTTTTTTTGTTTGAAAGCTCTTGTAAAGAAGGCACTTTTTTGTCCCTATACGTTTATCTGTACACTTTAAGGGTTCTGCGCAATTTAAAAAAACATATATTTTTTAATTTTTAAAGATATTTCTTTGCACAGAAAACTTATTTCATATAATGCAACTTTCAATTGATGTTAACTTGGGACAGCTGGTACGTAGTAAAGGTCATTGTAATAACTTTTTCAAAATTAAGCCTATAAGTATTATAGTGACAGTGAAATAAAATTAAATAAAAACTTATAAATACTTCAAAGAGAACTTCATGCTTTGTTATTATTTGATGGCAATCATTTTTTGCTCATATTTGACCCATATACTCTGAAACACAAAGGTCACTTGCTGTCTCAAAATAAGTATATTTTCAAAAGAAAAATTGCATCAAGGGATTCTTTTACTATTATACCTGATGTTACTGTACTATTAAAACAATTCGTTTTATATATCTATGTTAGGTAAATAAACGTAATTTAATTTCTACCCCTTTGCATCTTTTTATTTTACTGTTAATAAGGCAATACTTTAAAAGTGGAAAACAAAAAATGAGGACAAATTCAAAATATTTAAATACTTATAGGCCTACCACGGAGTAATTACATTATCAGTTATTAATAATTAATGTCTATTTGCATAAAAAAATAACCTAATATTTTTTTAGGTTCTTCTAATATATCTTCAAATTCGTAACAATGAATAATAAAAAACGTAACTGTTATATTATTTTGGCGTTCAAAGAATGAATATATTTCCTTTAATAGTTGGCCCTCCATTAGCGCCTCTACTGTAAACAGTAATGGTAGTGGCGCAGTATAGCAAGTACTCCTATTATATTGTGCTTCGTGACAATGCATGCATCAAAGAAATATATATTATAAAAATATAACCTACTGAGGCCTGATTACATTGGCAACATCGCTGGGACGGAGAACGAACGCTAGCTATATTCTTATATACAGCGGGCTTTGAAAGGATCAGTAAATATATCCGGGCTCTGAAATATGCCATGTTTATATAATTGAAAGAAAAATAATAATTAGCTACCCCTAGTGGCTTCCTATTAGAAAAGATTCATAACAATCGCCATATTTAATAAATTTGTTAATTTATACACTCGGGAAATGCCGGGCTTATGAACGACCTGTCGATATATCGGGCTACGCAACATACCGTCTATACCTATATATATATATATATATATATATATATATATATATATATATATATATATATATATATATATATATATATATATATATATACATATATACATATATATATATATATATATATATATATATATACATATATATATATATATATATATATATATATATATATATATATATATATATATATATCGCGTGTAGTTCGGGGTCAAAAAAATGCTTCAAGTGGTGACTATGAGGACTTTTGTATATTTTGAGGTCAGTCCTCAAAGTAACAATTTTATAAAACCGTCTGTTTGAGAACATTGACCTCAAAATACACGAGTGGTAGATAAATGTCATTTTCTGTTTATTATAAGGTACTGTCCCCAAACTGACAGTTTAATGAAAAAAAACATTACTACTGTAGTTTGGGGTCACTAATATACATGTAATTTTATATGAAATATGTGGTACAGATTTTTTAAATATTCACTTGTTTAATTTCTAATTGGTGGTACAAATCTTAAAATTAAGATATATTTTACTTTCACATCCAGTGGAAGTATAGTAACGACAAAAAAATTTTTAAACATTTTTATTGTTCAAATAGGCTTAAAATGTCATGAAACGTCGAGATTTTAAGTTTGAGCAAAAAAAAAATTTCTGTCTGTCGGTCTGTCTGTAACTTTTTTTGTGCGCACGTTTACTCTGGAACCATTTAAGATATTGACTTGAAATTTGGTACCCATATGTACTTTAACGAGTTCTGGAACTAGATTATATTTTCATCTTGTTCCGTCCAAGGGTGGGGGGTAAACTGGAATAAATTTGGGGTAAATGGGTAAATCAAGCAGGCAAGAGTTCATAAAATTGGTATTTAGTATATATAAGAGAAGCTAAGGTCTCAAAAAATTTTTGGCATTAGCCACCTCCACCCCATTATTAAAGGGGATGAAAAAAAATGTGAATTAGTGTATGTACAAGAATCAGAAACCTCAAAATATTTTTTTACTTCATCCACCCCCACTACCACCCTCACCCCACTACCCATGTGGGGTATCGTTTTATGGGTTTTTGGGGTAGAGGATTTCAAATATTATATTATTAAAGTTTATGGAACTTATTTCCAAATACAAAGTTTTTCGTTGTGAGTGACTTCGATAGAGAATCTGGATGTGGAAGTAGTGATTCCTTGGGCAGCGGTTTTTAAAAATGTCGAAGTTTCGATAAATTTATTATCTTCTTCAGAGCACAGTGTTTAAAATATTTAAAGTTTAAAATATAAATATAATATATCATAAGAAATAATAAAATTATGAATTAAAAACATCCAGTTTTAAATGCTTATTATTCGCTAAAAAAAATTAATAAGGGCCACAAGTATATGTGTAGTTTTTATTGAATTCACAAAAGGTGCTTCGTTTTTTCAATTTCAACTACAGGAACTGAGATCACGGAAAAGCTAAATATGTTCTGTTTCCCGATGTTTACCTTTCCTTATTTTACGTTGCATCCAAGGCACGTTCTACTTGTAAAATTACGTTCAGTCTTGTTAATTCATAAAATACAGGATTTTTCATTTCCTGTCCAAGTAAATAAACGTATGATATTCAATATAAGCCAGTATACGTTTTGATACATATTTTTACATATTTGACATTTTCGACACAGCTATTATTGTATCTAAAAAAATAAAATGTTCAACACCGAGACGGTAGCTCAACGGACTAAGGCATATATGTAGCAAATCATGGCTGGTTCACTTCACTATCTAACCTCTCCAGAGTTAGATTCTCGGCTGCAGCAATTGGCACTGCTGGAGGGAATGGTTGTTTCTGTAGTATGTCCTAGTTGAGTGGTAAAATATCAGAAACGCCAAACTCCGCCAGGGCCTTAACATAAATAAATGCCAGTAAATAAATAAAATCAGAGAATGCACATGCACCAAGGTTGCAAAAAAATATATTCAATATCTGACATAGGCAACAAGACCTACGTATAAGTGTGTGGTTGGTTGCAGTGATTTATATTTTATTATTTTTTGATTAGCCAAATCCTTCTCCCCCTCTTCAATGAATGTCGGTTGATACTATTTACGAAGCCGCGTGCTGAAAATAACAAAAATGTTTTTCCTCGAAAATTAAAATTGCTGAGCATAGCGGGGGGAGAAAATCACAAAAAAAAAATTACAACTAAATAGAATATATATTCAAAAATATAAAATAAAATTAAAAAATTATGCAATTTTAAAACGAAAGTTGATGGTTTATAGAATCTTGGGTGGAGGGGGGTAATTACCCCGTTAGCCCCCCATAAATCCGCGCTTCAGCATATCTAGCGTGTTGTATCAAGTGTTATCGTTAGCAAAAATTGCTTTCAGCCGCAAAATAATTTTTTTTTTATTTAATATACATATACAGTTTTACATATACAGTTTTAGTTGATTTTTGCCGCCTTCTTCTTTAGTCAGACGTTTTCGGAGGTTTGGGTTTCTAAAGTTCAGAACATTCATTGTTAAATGAGTCTCTTTACTTGAAACAATTTTAAACAGAATAATTACAGAAATTTTATTGTTTTTAAACTCGTTAGTAAAATTGATGAATCCTGTTCATTAGGCATAGAAGTATACTCGTTTTAATTTAGAACTACAAGTAAAATGGATTTAAAAATAAAACAACTAAACATTTAAATATGTATTTGTTTAGGTAATGTTATAGTAGAAATTAAATATTTTATTCATATACTCATTACTACACTACACTTTCATAAAACAACTTTGCTTTTTTTTTCAGAAAATTCGTTTATGGCATCATCATAATTTATTGAATTAGATTCTTCGCTCTCAATTGATAGTATAACGAGGTTCGTGAGCCTCTCTTGTGCCATATTTGATCTTAAATAATTTGTTATGAGTTTTACTTTACTAAAACTTTTTTCACACCCAGCAAATGTTGCTGGTAAGGTTGCAAACTTTTGGGAAGGCATTCATTAAATCTCTGCTGTGGATTAAGTTAAAGTAAATCAAGGGCGTTAATTTTTTTGAGATTATCTGTGATGTTTTTAGCTTGCTCTCGAAAGACTAAACTCATTCGGTAAATTATGTTGCATATAAGCAATGTTGCCAAAATATTAATAATAGATGACGAGCTTGAATAGTAGATTTTAAAAACTAAATACGAAGTTTTTTATATCTCTACATTAATTAGTAAATCATTTGTTAAAGATTTACCAGTATATTATTCATTTACAAAAATCTGTTTTGCCGCCCCACAATAAATATGCCGCACGGGGCAAATGCCCCCCTTTTGACCCCCCCCCTTATCCAGCACTGTCAAAATCACTTCCATTATGATTCAGATTGATATTAATATTTATTTATTATAATTATAAAATAGTTTATTTCATTAATCGCCATAAATCAAGTAATAAGCTTATGGAAATGTTTCATTTACCAAGTTTGTTTTTGCAACGTTTTAGTTTATTGATTCACGTTCTTTAAATATTGATTCATAAGAAATAAGTATTAGGGATGCGCATCGATAGTCGATATTTTTTAAAAATCGATGTCAGGTTAAAATCTATCGATAACTAGATTGCGATATTCTAAGCAGATATCGATATTAGTTACGATTTTGATTAGAAATGGCATTAGTTTATCTTTTAATTATAGACAGTGCCGCTTCTAGGTCATGAGACGCCTTCGTGCGAGAAGCATTTTTTGGCGCCCTTTTTTTGGTGGGCACCGCTCAGTCGAAACAAGGGCTGGACCTTGAGCTTGGGGGGGGGCATTTTTCGTCCTAAAATTTTTTTGACGAGCGGGTGAGAGAAATCCGAAAAAAAATTTTTTTCGTCCCAAAATTTTTTTGATCAGCGGGGGACAGAAATTCGAAAAATTTTTTCGTCCCATGAGCGGGGAGGAAAACTCCGAAAAAAATTTTTTTCGTCCCAAAATTTTTTAAAATTCGCTTTTTGGCGCCCCATGGCCTAGTGCGCCTTGGTGTGGGGTACGAAATTGTCCCCATTAGACGCGACCCTGGTTATAAATATTTGAGACGTTTTAATTACTGGACTGGTTACTATCATGCAGAAGTATTAATAAGAGGCGAGATAAGAGGTTTGTGGCTTAACTTGAATTGCATGTCATTTACACAGAAAAGAAATCTATATCTGTTATGATCTCGTAGCCAGTTGTTTGACACTTTTATATTAGACCACCAGATATAATAAACCGTTGTTCGACAGATGGAGCCGATGTTACTGTACTACTGCACTCATATACAGACATTTTTCTGTGAATCATAGATTATTGTGACATTTCGTTATTGCCTATTGGTTATTATTAGTTTGAACCATGAAAAGGTGTATAAATGGATACTGAAGGTGCAAAATTATCAAAAATGCTATTTTTACAGACATTAGACAGAACTAGTCCACAGTACATGATTAGTAACAGGCCGAATTTTCGTGAGTAGTTTCGTTTTGACGAGACGCCCAACTTTTCTCTCTGCGAAAATTCTCGGTAGTGGTAGCTAATAATTATGCTTGGGTGTATTTATGTCGATTGGGTGACTGTTCAAATTTTATTAGTAACAGTTAGTTTTTTAGTTAAATCTTAAGATAGTTTGATAAAAAACACGAAAAAACGTTTGTCCTACAAAATCGATGGTTTGATTTTTTTACTATTGCTTAATAAATGTTTTTAAAATGAAATGGCCACATTGTCCTAGAAATTGAATGGTATGTTTTTCCAGTCCTACGCTCAGTTGTCAATTCCACGGTAACACTTTTCTCATTAGTAACAACCTAATTTTCGTTTTTTTCTCTTGGGAATAAAGTGTGGAACACGATTTTACTAAAGTCCTACAAAAAAAGTGGTATATATTGATAAAACATTTAAAACACTTATTTTGAAATTTCATTCCATAGGTAAAGTTTTATATTATTTTTCATTCGTTAAACGTTTGTTAAAGAGTTTGTTTTTCGGTTGCCTTGGCTACGTTTCCGCGAGTTAATTAAAATAAACCCGTGTTTGTCCACAACCACGGTCAATAAACTATACGGTTACCTCGATCAGCAGCTTTTAGACGAGAGAGACGCGGGGAGCGGGGAATTGAATGAAAGAGACAGACATATCTGATTTCCGTGCAAAAGACAAAGACAAAGATTCCGATAGGGTCTACAGCCTGCTGCTGATCGAGGTAACCGTATAGTTTACTGACTGTGGTCCACAACAACATATTGCCAAAATAATTTGACAGGTTGTCGGATTGTCTAATTCGTGCGAAATAAAAAGCGACTATGGAGTATTTTTTAAGCAATTTACTGTGTAGAAAACCTAATTAAACAAACACTTAAACATTAAAAATAATACTACATTAGAATTATAAAGAAAATTTTTCGGTCTTGTAGTCGAACATTTAATAAAACATATGAAAACATAACATATGAAAAATTCAAATATTCGCAACGAATGTGAATTTGCAAATTACGGTTTAAAATCAAGAGAAATGTTGTTTTTTGATAATCTGAATCTATGTACTAAATTTGGTAGATATCAGAATTCCGCTTAAGTAATAAAAGTATATTAATTTACCAAAACCGCAATTATAAAATAATTCGTTACTTAAAATAATTTTTGTCGGACTAGCGATACTTACCATTTTTTTGTAAGACACTACTTTATTTGGGCAGAGAATACACTCATCTATCATGTGGTATCTTTGTCCTACAGTTACTAATGAGAAAAGTGTTACCGTGGAACTGACAATTTCCGAGCGTAGGACTGGAAAAACATACCATTCAATTTGTAGGACAATGTGGCCATTTCATTTTAAAAACATTTATTAAGCAATAGTAAAAAAATCAGCTGGTTATTAGTCATTTTTTTGACCTCGTTATTTGGATATGTTGGGGGTGGGGGACGCTTCGGTCAAACCATCGATTTTGTAGGACAAACGTTTGTTCGTGTTTTTTATTAAATTATCTCAAGATTTAACAAAAAAACTGACTGTTACTAATAAAATTTGAACAATCACCCAATCGACATATATACACCCAAGCGCAGTTATTAGCTACCACTACCGAGAATTTTCGCAGAGAGAAAAGTTGGGCGGCTCGTCTAAATGAAGCTACCCACGAAAATTCAACCCGTTACTAATCATTAAAAAAAAGGGCGCTGTACTGTGGACTAAACATATTGGAACTTAAAACCTTAAAATTTTTCGCAAACAACAACAACCTATTCTCACTCTCACATATTTTTGTCCTCAATAAAATATTAAAAATAAACATCGATATTTAATAAATAAATAAATATTTAATAAACAATTATTTATGTTTAATTAAATACTGCTTTTAGAAGTTTTAGATATGAAACACATCCTCCCATATCTATTTATCCTCATTTTTAGGAAAAGGTAAACAATACTTTTGTCCATTTACGTGATCGTCTAATATTTTTTCTATAAGTTAGAGGACCCAAATTACGGTTCGTTATACCCTAATTATTATTCCCAGATTCTTTTTATAAAGTTTGGTATTACTTAATGTTCTTTTGTTTTTTAGGTACAAAAGAATAACCGCCTCTGTAACTTTAGTATTCTTTTTATAGTAGGTACTCTTGATAAAGGCCTAACAAACGGAAACATATGTAGAACATCTCTGATACATTTTTTTAATATTGGAAAGTTCATTTTGTAGCTATGGATTCTAAAAGTTTGAGAAATAGTGGACAGTGTATAGGCGAGTCGTGGGAAAGCCTAAATTGTTGATTTACGTTTACGCTCTTTATTATAAATAACGTTTAATTGCAATTTTTTTCATTTTCGTTTTACAATGAAAACGGTACATTATACACGAAAAAATCTTGATTCAAAATGAAAATATTTTCAAACCTTCAATTGTTAGTGAAGCAAAAACTATGTAGGTATATTTTTACATATAGCTTCAAAATAGGTTTTTCTTCTCACGTCAAATATTTACTATATCACGGCACTTTTTGGGAGTAAATTTAAATTTAAATCAAATTTAGGAAAAATAGCTATATACAGTGTGTGTATATATGTAATTAGAATAATTAACACAAAAAATTCAAATTTTTTAATGGCACTTGAGGATTGAGTCTTGGTTCGTGTAAAACTGAGATATGTAAAAAAAAAATGAGTTGACTCGTTGCTATACAAGGTGTTTTATAAGCAAATTTGTGTAAATCATTACTAATAAACTACCTTTATTTATCAAAATATGAAAACATTACACTAAAAACAAAGTTGTTTGGAATGCAATTTTATGCCTCCTTGCCAAATTTCAGGAATATAAATTTACTTTGTTGGAACTTTTTTCAATAAATTAGTATTTTATTTTGATTAATGCGACGAAAATATATTTTAGAAAGTTAAGAATGCTCTGAAATCATATACACATAAAACAAAAGTTTTCGCCACATCAATCAAATTATAATACTAATTTATTGAATAGAAAATAGTGAAATTTGCAAAGGCGGTATAAAATTCAATTCAAAACAACTTTTCTTGGTTGAATTTTTTCATATTTGGAAAAATAAAGGTAGTGTATTATAGTGATGATCTTTACAAATTAGCTTATAAAACACCCTGTATAGCACCAATGCAAATCGTTTTTGATATGTCTTTTGCATCAAGCAGAACTGAATCCTCAAGTGTCCATTACACCTCGTTACACCTATCCTGGGGCACACTGTATATAGTCATTGCAATTTCTCCAAGTAATATAAGAAATATTATGCTTAAATGATCTTCAAGTTGTTAGTTCATTTTATCTAGTACACCGAAGAGTTCATCTGAAATTGAACCAACACGTGTTTCTTTACTTTCCTTTAGATATATTTCCTAGAATAAGCAATAATAGTCTATACCGTTAGCTACCCTATTGTAAATAATTTGTGTTACACTTGTCTATTTTGTGTTTTTATGACAACTTGAGTTAAGAAATGGTAGGGCATTCAGTCCCATATCACAGTGTTATTATGTTTTGTTGTTTAGCGCATGCTTTGTAGAAAAGGATCAAATTTATTTAATATCCGTTTTGTTCGATAAATAAGTGTTTTTTAACAGAATTAAAAACTTTAGCTCATATGTATGTGTCGCACGGAAAATTGACCAAAAGTACTTTTACACCTAAACGAACAATAAGAAATTTAGAAAAAAACAAATTAAAGTGAAAGACTAGTTTTCCTAACCATGCGTATTTTTAACTTTCGTTACATTTTAAAATATTTAATTAACAATTAATGGATACAAAAAAGTATAACATGTTTAAAAGATGTATATTATCTCGTAAAATAATTATTTAAAAAAAATCCTTTATGCATAATGTTTCTTATATATTACTTGGAGAAATTGCAATGACTATATACAGTGTGCCCCAGGATAGGTGCAACGAGGTGCAATGGACAAAACATGTTCAAATTTTTTAATGGCACTTGGGGATTCAGTTCTGCTTGATGCAAAAGACATATCAAAAACAATTTGCACTGGTGCTATACAGGGTGTTTCATAAGCTAATTTGTAAAGTTCATCATACTATAACACTACCTTTATTTTTCCAAATATGAAAAAATTCAACTAAGAAAAATTGTTTAGAAAGGAATTTTATACTGCCTTTGAAAATTTTAGGTATAAAAATTTACTTTGTTGGAACTGCCCGCTATTCAATAAATTAGTATTATAAATTTTAATTTGATTGATGTGACGAAAACTTTTGTTTTATGTGTACATGCTTTTTTTGTAAAATGTCAAGGGATGAAAAATGATTAGATCAACGTTTTCTATAAATAAAATTTGAATGGAATTCTCTGGCTACAACAATCTTATTGGTTTAATTTGTTGTAGGTATAATAACAAGTGCTCTGAGCAATTTTTTGTTAAATCCGTTCATTGCTTCTTGTAGAATTTTAACAATTTATTTTTCAACACAGAAATTTTCTGCTATTTTTCCTATTATCTCAGGTCACAGTAATCGTATCTCGATAATAAAAATACCAAACTGTTCGCTATAAAATTATGAATAAGACTAGGCACATGAAGAAACTTCTTGATTATTTGTAAATTTGTAAAAAAATGAAAACCAAAAATTGCCTTTCTTTAACAGCTTAAGAAATATGATGTAATAATCCACCAATTTTAACGAAAGTTGGTGGAACCATGCCCTTTATTGAACTAAACCTCTGTGCCAAATTTTAGCGCAAAATATTTATTCAAACGGCTAAAAATCAACAATAATTTCGAAATTTCCATCGCATTTTGTTTAAGTGCATCGACTCGTAATAGGACAATTTTTCTTTTAAAGTGTAGGTTTTTACATGCACTTTACGGTGGTGTTTAGAAAGAACAAAAATTAAATTTGAACCAATTTTTTGGACTTTAATTGTAATTAGGGATATTGCACGTATAAACAATTTCAAATAACTACGTGATTTTTTTGTGAAACTAAAAACGATAAGCGAATTATGAAAGTATATGAAATAATCAACGTTCAAAAAAAAGAATGATGTTGAATCCGTGATACGTTAGTTTTTGCGTTTCAGTCGATTACAAGTAAACATACTGATATTTTTTCTTGAAATTTACGCATACTGTTTCAAAATGATTATATTTCTCTCTCTGCTAAAATTATCCGCAACTAAAATTTTTTAAATTACATCGCATAAAGCACCATTGGGAACATAACGCACGTACAAAAAAAATATATCTCGCCACTCTTTGAATATTGTAACTAGGCAACTAACTTTAGTTAATGGTACAACATCACTCCATTTTCATCGTATCGAGTTTTTTTTTAACATTCTTAGTCTTTTTTCGTATATTCTGATTCTATTACTTAACAAAATATAATTTGCTAAGTTTTTATTCATCAAAAATTCAACAATCTTTATTTTTTTATAATGTTTTCGGCTTTTGTCATATCTGATTTTCTGTTTCTTTTTAAAATGTTTATGTTTTGTGTTCATTTTAAATTTGTAATGCATTGTAACGTAAAATACTTTGTTTAGCCGTTATTTAATTAAAATGCATTGAAAATTTTAGTTTCTAAATATTTATTTTGTGACATAAAGGTTATTTACTGATAAACAAATAATTTGTAATTCAGTCGAGAAAAGTCAGTTCGGCCTGGCCGTAGCATTTATTTCATATGTAAGAGAACGTTGATAGAGATGTAATGCAGTGGTACAGAAGAAGAATAGATATATTCTTTAATTATACATACAAATATTAATGTAGTTTCCTTATTTTACAAACGAAATCTGAATCATCTATCAATTTGAAAATCATCCTCACTTTTCGAAACATTGCTTACTTAGTTGTTTTCAATGTCTTCCGCTGTAACAAATGAATTTTTAAAGTCTGCTTCATCTGTTTCAATTTCAGAAATCGATAAAACATCGTCTTCATCATCGTCAAATTCGTCCTCACTTTATTTCAATGTTATTTCAGAACAGATGTTGCAATTTAATCCATTACAAAAATGACGCAAATTTGTGCATTTAATCCATATCCTTTTACATGAAAAAAGTTTTGTTTTGCAACACGATTTACACATACAGCAAATAGTCTTCAATAAACTATCTGGCAAAGAATTTTTTGTTGTTGTCAGTGGCATTAATCCATTTACGCTATCTTTCCAACCATACTCTTCAGGATTTTTATCTGCAAATCCTAACCATTTCTGTATTTGAAAGTACACCCTCAATGAATGCTCGTTTGCAGCTTCTTCGGTTGGTGGGAGAACAGATAATTTGCATCATGTTTTTGAAGTGCATTTTTTAAAACATTCAAAACGCAGAACGTATAAACATGTGTTTTTTATTGGATCTGAACCATACAGTGGTACGATACAACTTATGCCAGCAGCAAATATCCTTGCCTTTGTAGCTTGTCGATCATAAAAAACTTGCATATTTTTTTAAGCATGGACATTTCAGAAGTATACTAAGCTCGGTACTTTATAAATATGTAAAAAAATAATTTAAACCAGCTAATGCTTTGTATTATTGACCAGAGAACACAAGGAGAACGTCACTTCCGTTCGAGCAACGAGAAGCAGTAGTACGTATTTATCAGCGAAAAATCTGAAATTGGTAAAAGATTCTTCAAAAAATCTCCTCTAGGAGTCACGCGGGACTACACTTAAAAATCCACAACATTTCATATCACACTAGCGAAAACAATATTTCTTTATATTACTCTGAAGCAACGAAGCAAAAGTGGCCCAATTACAAAAACTATTTCGTACTTCAGATCACACATCGCAAATAATCAGTCTTGAATTATTTTATTAAACATAGAAATAATCTACCTAGATTAAAATTTCCAATGCATTTTAATTAAATAACGGCTAACAAATTATTTTACGTTACAATACATTAAAAATTGAAAATACACACAAAACACAAACATTTAAAAAAAAAAACAGAAAATCAGATATGACAAGAGCCGAAAACATTATAAAATAATAAAGATTGTTGAATTTTTGATGAATAAAAATTTAACAAATTATGTTTTGTTAAATAATAGAATCAGAATATATGAAAAAAGACTAAAAATGTTTAAAAAAAGACTCGATATGATGAAAATGGAGTGATGTATACCATTAAGTAAGTTAGTTGCCTAGTTACAATATTTGAAGCGTGGGGAGGTAATTTTTTTTCGAACGTGCGTTACGTCCTCAATGGTGCTTTATGCGATGTAATTAAAAAAATCTTAGTAGTGTATAATTTTCAACTAGCAGAGAGAAATATATTCATTTTGGAACAATATGCGCAAATCTCAAGAAAAAATATCAATATATATATACTTATAATCAACTGAAACGCAAAAACTAACACATCACGGATTCAAATGCAAGTAGAACATCATTCTTTTTTAAACGTTGGCTATTTCATATATTTTCATAATTCGCTTATCGTTTTTGATTTCACAAAAATCACGTAATTATTATTTAAAATTGTTTATACTTGTAATATCCATAATTACAATTAAAGTCCAAAAAATTGGTTTAAATTTAATTTTTTTTTCTTTCTAAACGCCACCGTGAAGTAATGTAAAAACCTACACTTTAAAAGAAAAATTGTCCTACTACGAGTCGATGCACTTACAAAATGCGATGGAAATTTGAAATTATTGTTGATTTTTAGCCGTTTGAATAAATATTCTGCGCTAAAATTTGACACGGAGGTTTAGTTCAATAAAGGGCATGGTTCCACCAACTTTCGTTAAAATTGGTGGATTATTACATCATATTTCTTAAACTGTTAAAAAAGGGCAATTTTTGGTGGTTTTTATTTTTTTACAAATTTACAAATTATCAAGATGTTTCTTCATATGCCAAGTCTTATTCATCATTTTATAGCGAACAGTTTGGTATTTTTATTATCGCGATACGATTACTGTGACCTGAGATAATAGGAAAAATAGCAGAAAATTTATGTGTTGAAAAATAAATTGTTAAAATTCTACAAGAAGCAATGGACGGATTTAACAAAAAATTAGTCAGAGCACTTGTTATTATACCTACAACAAATTAAAACAATAAAATTGCTGTAGCTAGAGAATTCCTTAGTAACCTATTTTGATCCTTTATTTGACTCCACTATAAGAAAAGGGAAAGAGAATCATAAAATTTTCACATGCTTTCTCGCAACCTCAGAAAACCATTTGAATATTTTATGATTTTCTTTCCCTTTTCTTATAGAAAACGTCGATCTAAACAATTTTCATCCCTTGACACTTTACAAAAAAATGCATCGTTTTCGAGATATCATCAATTTTTGATTTATGTTTTTCATATGTATTTCTGCGACTGCGCAAAGACGGTTGAAAGATGTCAGATTTTTCTTCCACTTCCTCATGGAAAATGTCGTTATAAACATTTTTGGTCTGTTACCATTTTTCAAAAAAAAAAAATGTACTTTTCAAGGTATTAGCGATGTTTATGAATTTTTTGCAATAACATAAAAATATTTTCATTCCTTGCGGAAAAACGGTTGGGAAAATCGAAAATATTTTTCACACAAAATTTGTAGAAAATTTAATTTGGAATTTTTTTCTATTTAGATTTTTTGAATAGCATGCACAGGTTTCGAGATATTCCCGGTTTTTGGTCAAAATTCACGAAAAATCATATATAATATATATAAAACACACTTCCCCCACCTAAAATTTGGACGCCATCTGACAACATATACAGGAGGTCGTAACCTACATTTCTATGTAAAGAAAGTACTGTCATAAGAGTTTTCTCAAAAACCCTGGGTTTTTTCCTGATTCTACTGGCCTATAGTAACGCCACAAAAATTATATTCAATACAAATAATTTGCCCTTTTACCTTTTATTTGTTCTGTTAGGAGGCCATTTATTATCATTGCTAAAAAATTGTTATCATTGCTAAAAAATTGTAGGAATCTTCATAAGTTAATGGTTTTGATTAGTAGATTAACATCGATGCCGACTAATATTTTATTCCAAACATTTTTGAAACTACGACTGTTTTAAAAAAGAAACATGCAGAATAAAAATTACAAAATGATATTCTGTAGTACTATCAGATGGGGTGAAGTGTTTCTCTTGTATATACCAAATAACAATTTTACCCCAATTTACCCCCCAACCCTTTAATATCTCAAACGGTTCCAGAGTAAACGTGCACAAAATAAAAGTTACTGACCGACAGACGAATTTTTTTTTCGCTCAAACTTAATATCTCGACGTTTTGTGACATTCTAAGCCTATTTGAACAATAAAAATTTTTAATTTTTTTTTGTTACTATACTTCCACTGGATGTGGAAGTGAAATTAATATTTTCGCCTATAGAATCTGTAGGTAAAATATTACCCATTCCTTATGACTCACCATGTATATTGATTAGTTGCCTCAGAGATTTTTAGAATGCCATTATGGTTAAAAGTAATAAGCAAAAATTTTTAAAACAGACCAAGTAGGTACAGTGTATTGTGTTTATTAATTATTGCTCTTTTTTACTCATTAAGTCTGCACAGATCACATACAATTTTAAAACAAAAGATGAAATGGTGAAGGTGCGAAGTAGTAGCATATTATAATAATAGTACGTAGAAGGAATATTTTAAAAACATTTTCTTAAGTATACTTAAAACGTTACATTAAACATGTTTTAATGTCAATATTAATGTTTTTATGACTTCAAAAATATTTCATGAATATTGAAACTATTATAAAATATTTGTAAAATGTTCAATGGTGTTGAACTTGCATTCTACTACTACCAATCTTATAATTTTTACTAAATCACAGGGTTCAGAAAAAAATAATACTCAATGACGAATAAGATATTCCTAATAAGTAAATTGACAAAGAACTATTTAGAACTAACTTTATTACCAGATGGAGATATCGGGCCAAAACTGATATATCTGGATAGTCCTTAAAATATACAGTATATAGCTAAAGTATATACTAGTATATAGGGTACCTTAAAGTACGCGGTATATGCTTTATATTTATATATACTCTAGAGTCCCTGAACTACACGCACAACATATCTATATACATATATATATATATATATATATATATATATATATACATATATACATATATATATATATATATATATATATATATATATATATATATATATATATATATATATATATACACGTATTTACCGGCATTAGGAAGCCCGAAATTGTATGTTTTCCAGTTGATAGGAAGCCCGTGACCGACTTACGCGGTCCGACTTCGGGCTTAGTAAAACTTACGTGTATATTCAGCGATAAAATATAGTATGGGTCATTGACAGTTTATGTCGCTTCTTATGGGGGGTTATTGAAGTTATTGCTTACCTTTCCACATATAATTTCAGTTCAAATAAACTACAGTACAAGTAATTTAGCTTTTTTACTGATATTTAGAAGGGCCCGTTAAAGTCGTTGTGTCCCTCAAAAGATACAGTTTTAGTTCAAAGAAATTCCGCACTAAGGGCGCCTACGAGAGCTGTATATACACTGTGGATGTAAGCCCGATTATCGGAAGCCCAGTATTTTAGTCGCACTATACGTGGCCCGTAAACATGACAACAGTGTATTTGATAAAGGAACTCAAAGATCATGGTATAATATGATATTTGAAGAACTTGTAATGAAAGAAATCGAAGGTACTCTTAAATTCGCTTTTATTAAAATCAAAGTAAGAAACTTTTTTGCAATAGTTATATTATTTATAGATAGTTTTTGGGGTGTTTTACCCCCTTAAACTTTGTTTTTTATTAAATCTCAATTATGCTATCTTGGAAATAGTCTTTTCTATCACCCTCCAAAATCTGAAAGCGCTAAAAAATTTTACAACTTTTATATAGTTTTTGGGGTGTATCACCCCCTTATCCCCTGTTTTTTGTTAAATAAAAATTATCCAATATTGGAAATGCTCTTTTCTAACATACCCTAAAATAGGAAAGTGTAAGAAACTTTTTTGCAATAGTTACATTATTTATAGATAGTTTTTGGGGTGTTTTACCCCCTTAAACTTTGTTTTTTTATTAAATCTCAATTATGCTATCTTGGAAATAGTCTTTTCTAATGTGATACATTGCTTTGCAGTAAAAATCAGCACCAAACAAAAATGGACCCTGACCCATACCGATAAAGAAACAAGATCAACTATCTCTCATTCGTACATCAAAATATCAAGGCATGACTATCCTGAAGCAAATATACGCTTCAGGTTCGTTACACTGCTTCAGGATGATGCGTACAAGTACCTACGTCTGCTTCAGGTTTGTGCTTTACATCTATATATATATATATATATATATATATATATATATATATATATATATATATATATATATATATATATATAGATGTAAAGCTGAAGCAGACGTAGGTACTTGTACGCATCATCCTGAAGCAGTGTAACGAACCTGAAGCGTATATTTGCTTCAGGATAGTCATGCCTTGATATTTTGATGTACGAATGATAGTTGATCTTGTTTCTTTATCGGTATGGGTCGGGGTCCATTTTTGTTTGGTGCTGATTTTTACTGCAAAGCAATGTATCACATTCTAGACACAACATGATGTATACTGCTTCAGGTCCGTCGTTTTAATGCAAGAATTGTCCTTAAGCTAGGATGGCGCTGTTTATTCTACTTTGTGTACGCTCGTATATATTTGATGATATTACGTACTAACCTGAAGCAAGTAGTTCTGGCAACTATGTTTGATGGGATCCGTTTAAATGATGATGTGTTTATTTTTAAGTAAAGGATCAGTGGTCGCAATGCATAATAAGAAAACGGAACGGTTTCAGGTTGACGGAATATAAAATATAATAATATAATACAGGTACTTAATATTACAGTATAAAACAATATAATATAATAATTCAGCATTGCTTTTCAAAACATTGTTATTTATTCTTAACATACAAGGGGTCCGTAAGAGAAAAAAAAATGCTTAATTCGGCCTTAATAATGTTAATTAAATTTTATTTTTTTCCTCAAAAACTAAATAGTGTTACACTTCAATTATTTTATATGGTAACAAGTGAACCCTGATAATATTAGTAAATTTAACATTTTTTTCAAAAAGTAAGCGTTATTCAAATTTTGTATACGTTACCTATTAACTGGTACCTTGTCTACATGGCTATAAAAAGGGTGTATCACATTTTAATACGGAAAATATTAGAATCCATAAATGAGTAAAAATATTAATTTTTGAGATACAGGTTGCATAAATTTAATTTTTTATATGATTTTCGAGATGCAACTGAAATGTGTTTATTAATTTATTTATAATTTGGGACATTGTTTCGTTTCATTAAAAACTATATCCATGGTAAATCCATTACATGTATATCCGTGTCAAAACGTTTGTAAAAACTATTTACATAGGCGTAGATCTACGGGATGCGAACCTGTTTTCGAAGAATTTTTTAAATAGAAAATCTAAGACAATGATAATTTCAAGTTATTTTTTTTTTTAATTATCAAGGTGTTATCTTTAAAAAAACCGCTGCCCTTCCACATCCAGATTTTCTATCCAAGTCACTCACAACGAAAAAATTTTGTAAGTGGAAATAATTGTTTATGGAACTTTAATAATATAATATTTGAAATCCTCTACCCCAAAAACCCATAAAACGATACCCCACATCGGTAGTCAGGTGGGGGTAGTGATAGGGGGTGGTAGTAGGGGTGGATGAAGTAAAAAATATTTTGAGGTTTCTGGTTCTTACACCGAGAAAATTTTTTCACCATCGTAGCGAAAAAATAAGCTGTAGTAGCAGAAAACTCTAATAACATAGGCGCCAGTGTAGTACTGTGCTGTAGCAGAAAATTTTGATTTGCTGGCAGTACTTTACAACCACAGTATACTTATTTCATAAATAATAACAATAATTTAATACCGCAAATAAACAAAAAATATTAGGACTGGGGTTAGTTATCTTTTTTTTTGGCAGTTACCTAAAACTGTCATTCTGTATATGGATTCTGGCAATTTACAATACCGATTTAAAAAACACTAATGATGTACTTAAACTATGTAATTAGTTTTTTTGTCACACTTTTAACGCTTCGAGAATTAACAGCCGAGTTTCACAATAAATCTCTTTAAAAAATATTTGGGTGACTTACGGCTACAAAAACATCAGTAATTACATGGGAGGCTTTAATTTCGTGAGGAAAGATTTAATTTGTCTGTTAGAATTTGTCAGGATAATATAAAAAATATTAAAATTTAAACAAACATGAAAAAACGAAAAAGAGTAACAATTATACAGAAGTTAAATAACTGAGGAAATTAATATTTAGTTTCATTAACTAAAAAGAATTTGTTTAAAAATAACTTCACAAAATTAAGATAACACACCTAAAATGTAATGAACAAAAATAATTTAAAAAAAAACTGACTAACTAAATGTGCTAAAAACTGGTACATGGTTTAATTATATTAGAACAGTTGGTAAAACCAAAAGTGCACACCCCGAAAGTTGTTTTATACAATAAATGTTATGAATGTAACATCCAGTTCATTGGCCAAATTATTACTATACTGTTCGTAAATACGAAAACAAAATTTCGGTCTATCAATGTCTGTCTGAAATGTTAATTCCAATCATTTATTTATATATTTTACTAATAGACATTTGATAATGAGTGGAAGTTACGGTCGGGCGTGACCGACTGCCTATATCTATTTCATTCATATTCTATACGGACACGACGCAATTCATATTTAAAAGGTGCTACTCGCAACTGAAGCCTGAGATTAAATACTCAGTCAATATATTTTTTATTTTTATTGTTGAAATAGCAATTTCCATTCGTTTCGTAATAATTTCATTAAATACAAACAATTTATATTGTTAAGTAAAATTGAAATTTACCGCAATCTGCGTAAAGTTTGTTGAATACAGATTACCTAGTCGACACACTGTATATTACAGCTCCGATATTTTATGCATTTTCGTATGTCTTATTTATTGTACTTAATTAAAAACCTTAATAATTTTTGCTTTAAAATTGGAACAAAATATAGTTTAAATATAGCAAGACAGTGTACACGCCTCTGGAGATCACTCAGTATAACTGATATGACTCAATTTCAATAAGGGTATTCTGCCATACTGTACTACATATAATTTCTTTTGTCAGAAGTTATTGTGTTTATTGGGTATCCGGCAACATCTGAATGCAAATTCTATTCTTTTAAAAATAAAATTTTTAAGATAAAATTGATATATAGTCTAATTTACACTAAGGTCGCTCGAACTTGAAAGGCGCACTGTATATTACAGATTAGTTATTTAAGATATTATTTACAACAAAAAAACTGCGTAGAGTATCCTACAGAATGTATAACAATTATTATGTTAAAAGTTCAATAAATCGACAAAACTGGATAATCTAGTAGAAAATAATCGCGGTACAAGGCCAACAATCACTCACATACAGTTTTCTTGAAAACTTTTATTTCTAGTAAAAAAAAGTTTAAAACAGAAAAGTTGTGTCCTTCCTTTAACTTCATTTCTTATCGATATAGTTGGTATCTATTTCGAAAGATAAAAAAGTTTCTCGCTTGTTCTATTTGTCCTGCAACAGCCTGACACAACTTTAGAAGAAAATCATACTTTCTACACTTATTAAAATTCGACCTTCATATTAACATATTTTGTGAACAAATAGGTATGCGTATGAGGAAAATTTGAGATCAATTCATGTTCCGTTTTTGAGTTAGAGCTAGTTGGAAGAGAAAATAACAATAACATTCAAAATGTCTAAAATTAACATGCAAAACTTATAACGTGTAAATTTAATAGCAATTAATTGTAATACCGGGGCAGTAATCACTCATTTGGAATTTTCTCGAAAACTGCTAATGCCAGAAAAAAAGTTTCAAATAAAAAAGTTACGTCCATCCTTTATCTTTATTTCTTCTTGATCTACTTGGTATCTATTTCGAAAGATAAAAAAGTTTCCTGCATGCAATATTTGAGAATGCAAATTTTCGACCTAGTAAAAAAGTATATTTTCTAAACTTATTAAAACTTCATATCAACACATTGTGTTAAAGAATATCTAGTGATAATACGAAAAAAATTTGAGAGTAATTCATCGTGAAGTTTTTAAGTTAGAGCGAGTGTTTAACTCTCTCTAACTCAAAAATTGTTTTATTTCTCCAATAGACACCTAAAACCAGAAAAATGGGCCTATAATAATTTAACAAGTTGACGGATCATTATGAAATTCAATAGGATTCTATTCTGATGATAGACGAAGCGATTAAAAAAGCATTCAAGTGGATTCAAGTGGATTCGTGTCCTGTAGAGTGTTTCCGTACGTACGTGCGTACCAACTGACAATTTTCAATAGCAATTTTAGAACATAACAAAAGTTCAAATCAATCTAAAAATGGTAACATCTTCCATTCTCTAAAAACTATAATTAATATCGATTCCATGCGGAGTTAAGAAAGTAAAAATACTTTTATTAGCGAAACTAAGTGTTAGCGAATTAGCCGAGAATAGAATATAGACCCAACGTGTGGGTGTGCAATGGTGTGTTGAAGAAGTTAGAGGCAGACATTTGGAAAATTTGTCGGTTAGTTGTTTTCTTAATTATTATTGTTCATTACATTTTAAGTGTGTTTTAAATTGTTTTTGAAAATTCTTTTTAGTTAATGAATTTAAATGTTAGGTGCGATCATGTCCTCAATTATTTCTCTCCTTTATAATTGTTACTCTTTCTTATTTGTTCTAAAAAAATTTTAATTTCGTTCCTTAATGTTGAAATATTTAGATTTTTTTATTATCGTTGTGTGAGAAATTAAATGTTTTCTCACAACTAATGTTTTCGTGACGGGAAGCCACCCAAATATTTTTTAAATGGATTTATTGTGAATCTTAGCTGTTAAGTCCCGAATCGATAAGTGTTCCAAAAAATTAACTACATGGTTAGGTACATTATTAGAGTATTTTTAAAATCGGTATGGTAAATTGCCAATTGATGTTTTTTTAAGGTAACTGCCAAAAAAAAAATTGACACCTGATATTTTTTTTTGTTTGCGGTACTGAATTGTGCAAATATATTAGTGAAACATACCTACTAAATTTGGTTCTATTTGGTGAAGCCATTCAAAAAAATATGGCCGATCGAAATTTTGTCAAAAAATTGAAAACTTGCTGTAGGTCAGAAACGAAAGGCGGTAGGGATATTCTGTGCTTCTTACTAGCGTATGGCCAGCCACTTACTAAACACTCTGTATATTACCACTGCCAAGTATGCTTATATTTTGGTAACTATGACTTGTTTAATGATTCCGTTGACACCCGGTATAGTAAAAATTATTGTTCTCTACATTGTTAATTCTTTTAATATTGATAAAATTATGAACAATATTGCACTATAATTATAAGGTATTTTTAACAGGTATTTGTTCTGTTTTCTTTTATAACCCATTTGAAATTTGCTTTTCTTCATTCAAGATGAAACTTAAATATAGGTACCTAGTTTATATTTGTAAATTAGTGAAGTAAAATCTTTCTTTAAATTAATTATTTTCATATGAAATGGCGTTCATTACAGATCCCATAACCGTATAAGCTCAATTCAGTGCAGACATCTATAAAATAAGTGGGAACGAGTTATATCTAATTTGCAAATTTAGTGCGTAGTTACGTCAAATTGTGGTAATATTTGATATTAGACGACGTAATATAAAATTGTGCTGTTTACTGTACAAAACAAATTTTAAACAAATATAGAGTAAGATTCTTTGCTAATTGTTAATAATTCAAAAATAAATAATAAGCCTTTTAAAAACAAATTTTCGTATTTTTTTTAATAGAAAAAAATTACGCACGGAATTTTAAAAAATGTACCTGATGTTTTGAACGTTCACTTGAACGAATTTCATATGAAAAGGATAAATTAATCGACTTAGGCGTACAATTTTTCTGGTAATATTTGCAGTTGCCAGCTAATATTATCAGAAAAATGGCACGACTAAGTCGATTTGTAGTTTTTATTAATTTTTCCTTTTCGTATGAAATTAGTTCAAGTGAACGTTCGAAACTTCAGGTAGGTACATAGAAAAAAATCATTGAATGGATTTCTACAGATGTCAAGACTACGTGGTTTAAATATAACTATACACTTAAAACGCACCTTGTATACTTTAATTTTTGAAATATTGGTAACATAAATTTACTTGTGTAGTATCAAGGCTTTTCATCTATTGATGTGTTAGCAATATCAGGAGTTCCATGTCCGGCCACTGTTATTTTTTATTTTTATCAATATCTGCAGGGATATTCAAAGTAATGTTCTTTGATATGTTAACAGTCTTAAATTGTTTGCATCTATTAACTCTGAAGATTGTCGTCAATTACAACAAGATCTCTCAAAAATTAATTTATATTGTGAATCTAATAAATTACCTTTAAAAATATCAAAATGTAATACCACAACCTTTACCAAGAAAAATAATCCCATAAATTTTTCGTATAAAATAGACGACGAAACAGTTAATAAATGCAGACAATCTAAGGATTTCGGAGTCATCTTTGATTGAATATTAACCTTTGTTGCCCATATAAATAACATTACTGCTAATTCTTACAAAAATGTAGGTTTTATTATGAGAAATTCGAAGTGTTTTACGAACATTTGTACACTTTCTCTTCTGTTTAATGATTTTGTCAGGCCAAAATTGGAATATGCTGGTAATGCTTTGAATCCACAACATGATATTCATATCTTTAGTTTGGAGCGAGTTCAGGGAAGGTATATTGAATATCTCTCCTTTAAGACTGACCGTATTTATCCACCTAGGGGTACTCCACAATCTGATTTATTAGCTAGATTTAACTTAAACTGGTCTAGGAAATAGCGTGCAAATTCGACGACGAATGGTTACCGTCTGCCAATCGGTAATCGAAGAGACCATATAAGTACAAAATTTTTTTCTCCCTGGAACTTTTTGGTATGGTGGGGGGATAGGGAGGGAGAGGACATTTATTTTTTAATCGAATTATTATCGATATCTGTCCGCATAGGTAGTTAGTATAATATGTACTTCATATACCTCAATTACGCTGGCAGACAAAACTTCCGGTCGGCGTGCGAGGTAACCGGAAATAGGAAAAAAAAATTTCGTTACCGGATTAAATTTTGCGCAAAATGTTTGTTCTGACGTTTACAGTACTGTACTGTAGTTCGCAGACATTTCTATCGGTCGGTTTTTGAGCAATTTGCCATCAAAGTGGCCATTTTTCGCCACTCTGATGGCCAATTGCTCAAAAACTGACCGATAAAAATGTCTACCAACTACAGTACAGTACACGTCAAAACAAACATTTTGCGCCAAATTTGGTCCGGTAACTAAAAATGTTTCTTTTTTCTATTTCCGGTTACCGCGCACGCCGACTAGAAGTTTTATCTGCCAGCGTAATTGGGGTATGTGAAGTACATATACTAACTACCTATGCGGACAGATATCGATAATCATTCGATTAAAAAATAAATGTCCCCCCTCTCCCTATCCCCTACCACACCAAAAAGTTCCAGAGAGAAAAAAAATTGTCTCTTCGATTACCGACTGGTAGACGGTAACCATTCGTCGTCGAATTTGCACGCTATTTCCTGGAATAAACGACTTAGTATATCGGCGAGTCTATTTTTCTATACTGTTTTTACATAAACTGACAAATCAGGTGGACAGCCCAGATGGTCTCAGCTCTTTTTAACTGTTCCGTCGTTTCAAATTCGCTCATACGCCTTATTTTATTTAGCTACTCCAAGAACGATTTTATTAAAATTTTCACCTATTTATAACATGTGTTTAAACTATTTTACATTATCAGTCAAACCTTGATATTTTTCATTGTAGTGTTAATAATATAAAACAATATATTTTGAATCACCCTTGATACGTTTTAGTACATAATATAATGTTTACATATTGAGTCCTTACTTTTCACTTTGTCTTCCTTCTGTAATTGTCTATTCGCTTATCTCTAATTTTAATATTGATATGTTCATATTTTACATGTAAAATGTTGATTTCCTTTTTTTTTATTAGTGTTTGTATTGTGTATATTACATACACTGATTAGTATGTTTCCTGCCCTTTAATTGAGTGCTTATCTGTCTGGGCAGCTGTATATTTAAATTAACTAATTAATTAATTAATCACTATTAAAATAGTTTTATTTCGTGCCATTAATAAAATTTAAAGGATAAACTTGTTTTATTTCAATTTAAAACTTCAATATCTTATTAAATAACTAAGTTAATAATAGTGTATTTTGAATTTCTGAATTCGTAAAGAAATATTCTTTGACGAGAGCAGTGTATAACAGAAATTAAAAAAATTAAACTTCAAAGTTTATTTTCTTAGTTTTCTTAATTTACCGATATGATGATGAGAATCTTAAGGAAGATATTAAAGCAGTTTTGATTTTGTACTAGTTTAATAATTTCAACAACTACAAGATATTAACTAACACGTTTATTACAGTTTATTTTCAATAATTTATCTCATGAAATAAAGTACTTTGTTAAAAAAATCAGACAGACTTCACATTCGTTGCAATGAAAATAGAAGTAATCCCTTTACCGTTAATTTTTTTGGACATTTCAGCATGTCATCAATTATGCCATTTTTTCAAGTTTGAGTTAATATGTATTTAGCAAAAATTATTGTTCAACAATATGTTTACAGTGTGTCACACGGAAAAGTGCAACACCTTTACAACTTTTTTAGTTTTTATCTATTTTGCACAAAATTATCCTTAAAGGTAAAATACATTAGGATCTACTTATGGCCAAAAGACATTCGCCTCTTTACAAATACAAAGCCACCTGCGATAAGAGAATAAACTGAAAAAGAAAAAATAATATCAACAACAAAAGTTCTTCAGAATTTCCTAAAAAGGTTAAATCCAAAATTTAGTCAAATTTAAAAAATATTGAAATTTGCAGAAAATATGAAGAACATGTTAAAAGCAATATAAGCATGTTATTACCATTTTAAGAAGTAGGTACAATTTTTGTGCACGTTTTATATTATGAATTTACGATACAGCCTCATCGCGGAGGACAGGACATTCCTTTCTTGAAATGTGCAATATAGAAAGTAAATTCAACGATGCATATAACTGTAGGTAATGAAAGTATGTTCTGACCTCTGTAGATTTGGCAACGTTACTGGAGGTAATAACGAAGCGTCAGTATCCTCTCATATATATGTTTTGGAGGTCGGTTCGTATCTTTGGTATCCTCTATATATGAACAAAAAAAAATGAAAAATCGTTTCCCCTCTCTTGAAATCTGGATTATGGAGGTTCCCCTCATTATATATATGTCAAATATATAGCGATATATAAAAAGGAAGAGGTCAGAGCTCCATATATATATATATATATATATATATATATATATATATATATATATATATATATATATATATATATATATATATATATATATATATATATATATATATATATATATACATATATACATATATATATATATATATACATATATATATATATATACATATATATATATATATATATATATATATATATATATATATATATATATACATATATACATATATATATATATATATATATACACGTATTTACCGGCATTAGGAAGCCCGAAATTGTATGTTTTCCAGTTGATAGGAAGCCCGTGACCGACTTACGCGGTCCGACTTCGGGCTTAGTAAAACTTACGTGTATATTCAGCGATAAAATATAGTATGGGTCATTGACAGTTTATGTCGCTTCTTATGGGGGGTTATTGAAGTTATTGCTTACCTTTCCACATATAATTTCAGTTCAAATAAACTACAGTACAAGTAATTTAGCTTTTTTACTGATATTTAGAAGGGCCCGTTAAAGTCGTTGTGTCCCTCAAAAGATACAGTTTTAGTTCAAAGAAATTCCGCACTAAGGGCGCCTACGAGAGCTGTATATACACTGTGGATGTAAGCCCGATTATCGGAAGCCCAGTATTTTAGTCGCACTATACGTGGCCCGTAAACATGACAACAGTGTATTTGATAAAGGAACTCAAAGATCATGGTATAATATGATATTTGAAGAACTTGTAATGAAAGAAATCGAAGGTACTCTTAAATTCGCTTTTATTAAAATCAAAGTAAGAAACTTTTTTGCAATAGTTATATTATTTATAGATAGTTTTTGGGGTGTTTTACCCCCTTAAACTTTGTTTTTTATTAAATCTCAATTATGCTATCTTGGAAATAGTCTTTTCTATCACCCTCCAAAATCTGAAAGCGCTAAAAAATTTTACAACTTTTATATAGTTTTTTCCCCTGTTTTTTGTTAAATAAAAATTATCCAATATTGGAAATGCTCTTTTCTAACATACCCTAAAATAGGAAAGTGTAAGAAACTTTTTTGCAATAGTTACATTATTTATAGATAGTTTTTGGGGTGTTTTACCCCCTTAAACATTGTTTTTTTATTAAATCTCAATTATGCTATCTTGGAAATAGTCTTTTCTAATGTGATACATTGCTTTGCAGTAAAAATCAGCACCAAACAAAAATGGACCCTGACCCATACCGATAAAGAAACAAGATCAACTATCTCTCATTCGTACATCAAAATATCAAGGCATGACTATCCTGAAGCAAATATACGCTTCAGGTTCGTTACACTGCTTCAGGATGATGCGTACAAGTACCTACGTCTGCTTCAGGTTTGTGCTTTACATCTATATATATATATATATATATATATATATATATATATATATATATATATATATATATATATATATATATATATATATATATATATATATATATATATATATATATATATATATATATATATATATATATATATATATATATATATATATATATATATATATATATATATATATATATATATATATATATATATATATATATATATATATATATATATATATATAGATGTAAAGCTGAAGCAGACGTAGGTACTTGTACGCATCATCCTGAAGCAGTGTAACGAACCTGAAGCGTATATTTGCTTCAGGATAGTCATGCCTTGATATTTTGATGTACGAATGATAGTTGATCTTGTTTCTTTATCGGTATGGGTCGGGGTCCATTTTTGTTTGGTGCTGATTTTTACTGCAAAGCAATGTATCACATTCTAGACACAACATGATGTATACTGCTTCAGGTCCGTCGTTTTAATGCAAGAATTGTCCTTAAGCTAGGATGGCGCTGTTTATTCTACTTTGTGTACGCTCGTATATATTTGATGATATTACGTACTAACCTGAAGCAAGTAGTTCTGGCAACTATGTTTGATGGGATCCGTTTAAATGATGATGTGTTTATTTTTAAGTAAAGGATCAGTGGTCGCAATGCATAATAAGAAAACGGAACGGTTTCAGGTTGACGGAATATAAAATATAATAATATAATACAGGTACTTAATATTACAGTATAAAACAATATAATATAATAATTCAGCATTGCTTTTCAAAACATTGTTATTTATTCTTAACATACAAGGGGTCCGTAAGAGAAAAAAAAATGCTTAATTCGGCCTTAATAATGTTAATTAAATTTTATTTTTTTCCTCAAAAACTAAATAGTGTTACACTTCAATTATTTTATATGGTAACAAGTGAACCCTGATAATATTAGTAAATTTAACATTTTTTTCAAAAAGTAAGCGTTATTCAAATTTTGTATACGTTACCTATTAACTGGTACCTTGTCTACATGGCTATAAAAAGGGTGTATCACATTTTAATACGGAAAATATTAGAATCCATAAATGAGTAAAAATATTAATTTTTGAGATACAGGTTGCATAAATTTAATTTTTTATATGATTTTCGAGATGCAACTGAAATGTGTTTATTAATTTATTTATAATTTGGGACATTGTTTCGTTTCATTAAAAACTATATCCATGGTAAATCCATTACATGTATATCCGTGTCAAAACGTTTGTAAAAACTATTTACATAGGCGTAGATCTACGGGATGCGAACCTGTTTTCGAAGAATTTTTTAAATAGAAAATCTAAGACAATGATAATTTCAAGTTATTTTTTTTTTTAATTATCAAGGTGTTATCTTTAAAAAAACCGCTGCCCTTCCACATCCAGATTTTCTATCCAAGTCACTCACAACGAAAAAATTTTGTAAGTGGAAATAATTGTTTATGGAACTTTAATAATATAATATTTGAAATCCTCTACCCCAAAAACCCATAAAACGATACCCCACATCGGTAGTCAGGTGGGGGTAGTGATAGGGGGTGGTAGTAGGGGTGGATGAAGTAAAAAATATTTTGAGGTTTCTGGTTCTTACACCGAGAAAATTTTTTCACCATCGTAGCGAAAAAATAAGCTGTAGTAGCAGAAAACTCTAATAACATAGGCGCCAGTGTAGTACTGTGCTGTAGCAGAAAATTTTGATTTGCTGGCAGTACTTTACAACCACAGTATACTTATTTCATAAATAATAACTTTTCTGATCCAGGAAGATAACATTGCTACTATTGTTAAGGAGCAATTGCTGTTGTTGGCAAAATATATTTTTGTCAGTATAAAGTAACTTGCAAGGAATATAAATTGACTTCACTACCACAAAAGAGACTTGGAGTCACTGTAGATTGATTTGCCTATAGTCGTAAAGTAGTTTACTGTTACTATAAAGTAACTTTGCTGGCATTATAAAATAGTTTTGCTACCCTAGTAAGATTTTTATTGCCATTATACAGGGTGTTTCAGGGTTAACCGGCCAAATTGTAAATTTGGAATAGGTATTTCTAAATATGAAAAATATTTCCTAGGTATCCGAAAATGCCTCATGAAGGAGTTATACCATTTCAAAATTTTTAGCTGCCATTTTTGTGGTATAATTCTTCAACGTTGCATTTCTGAACATACCTTCGTACATAAAGGATTTTTTTCATATTTTGAGGTGTCCCATCCAAATTTAAAATTTGATGGTTAATCCTGAAAAGCCTGTACAAGGTCTTCTAAATTAAATAGACAAAATTAGCTAGATGCATGATTCATTTTTTCAGGACAAGGAAAAAGTAGTTTTATAATCACATAAACGTTTTTTAATGTCCGAGTCGTTTATTTAAAAATACATTGCTGTATATAATGCAAAAAAAGAAATAAAACCAGTTTAACATTTATTAACCTATAGGCACCTACTGAAAATGCAACTCTATATGTCAGTGATTTCCACAACAAAAGAAAAGAAATGCTTTTTGAAACAACATTTTGATAAATAAATAATACGTAATTGGGGAGTTCCCGGTAGAAGGGGGCTAAGTGCCGAAAGTAAAATTTCTAAGTTTTTGCAATCAAAAATTTCTACATACTACCTACTAATATGCAGAAAGCGGTTAGTTGCCAATAAAGGAAGCTGTTTAAATTTTACTTTTGGCACTTAGTCTCTTTCTACTGGAAGCTCCTCAATTATACTAAAAATTTTTCCAAAGGACGAATGAACATTGCCAGATGAAAATTGAAAATTCTTGACAGAAAATAAATAAATGAAATCAGTTTCACGTTTCTTAACGTAATCATACTGATACATAATTATTTGCATTTCGTGTAATTATAACGTACGTATCATAAATTTTCAAATCTCGAAAGAAAATGCAACTCTCTATGTCAGTGATTTCCACAAGAAAGGAAAATAAATGCTCATTAAAACTTTTTGAAACATTTTGATAAATAAATATGTCATTTTCATACTAGAAATTTTGCCACATCACGGATAACGATAACTACAACTCGAAAATAATTGGAATCGAAAGGCTTAGCACCACTAATCAGTAATCACTAATCACAAAATATATCTTCACCACTAATTAATACATAATTTGTGTACACGGCACACGGCATGTACCCAAAGATTAGCACGTATACCGCACCACACCACGTGGCACGTACTATAGGTATGCTACTTTGGTCAGTAGTGGCCCCAATACAAATATGATTGTATTGTGAGGAATGAGAGAATAATGCAATAATGAGATTCTTCTTCCATCCCGCGCAGCATAACCAAAGAAAACAATAAGAAGACTAAATTAGAATTTCACTCTTATGACGAGAACCGAGTCTACTTTCGCAAAGCGCATGCGTTAGCTCAATTTTTTAAAGAATTCTCTTTTGTACCAGCTAAGTTTTTTTTAGGAACAATAATAAAGTTTTCAACTGCAGTTAAAATATTTTTACAAAATTTGACTTTCTGAAGTAACAAAGTACATTCCAATGGTAGTTAGAAATTATTTAGTGATTGTAAATTAAAGTTTTATAAAATATTTTATTGTGTTACAATATAGACTATTTATTATTCCAGCAAAAAATGTTTCTGTTACTGTGAAGTGCCGCAGCATACCGATTTTTTTAACTGCAACATAGAGTGTTTACTGTTATAAAAAAATTATATGTTCTAATAGCAAAAAAAGTGGTAGCAAAGATTTTCTTTAGGCTAATTTTCTCAGTGTATACACACACTAAATCACAGTTTTTTTTCATCCCCTTTAATAATGGGGTGGGGGTGGCTAATGCCAATTTTTTTTTGAGACCTTAGCTTCTTTTGTATATACTAAATACCAATTTTATGGGCTCTTACCTGCTTGATTTACAAATTTACCCCAGTTTACCCCCCCCCCCCCTACCTTCGACGGAACAAGATGAAAATAATCTAGTTCTAGATCTCGTTAAAGTACATATGTGTACCAAATTTCAATTCAATATCTCAAACGGCTCCAGAGTAAACGTGCGCACAAAAAAAGTTACAGACCGATAGACAGAAATATTTTTTTCGCTCAAACTTAAAATCTCGACGTTTCATGACATTCTAAGCCTATTTGAATAAAAATTTTTAAAAATTGTTTGTCGTTACTATACTTCCACTGGATGTGGAAGTAATTAATGATATATGGAGCGTTTTCGAAAGGCTCACTGATGTTCACCGTTTATTACTTATTGTCTGAAAGGTTTTTAAGAGAGCATCGTATTATTTCTAATATTGTAACACACATACACACATATAACACATGTATTTTAAGTGGTAACATATACTATTAAGTTTCAAAGTTAGTAGGTTAGGTGTTTCAATTTTTTCTACTTTAAACTTGGTTTTTGGGGTAAAAGAGTTAGTCCTTGTTACATAACAGTACACATTTTCAATAAAATAATTTAAGTTTCAGATGGCTAACCTGCTTATTTCATATAAACGAAAATATGAATTGCTATGAACCTCAAAGAAGTTATACACAAAATTTAGAAACTAACCAAACAGTTGGTTATATTTTGTGTACCATTCGTAGTTAATTCTTTAGCGATATATCTTGGATTGTTTGTCAACTAGCTGGACAGTACATAAATGAACCAAATTGCGTCGTTATTTCAATGGAAAAGTGTTTTTCTATCAAAAGAAAGGTTTCGTTAATTTAAATACCGGATGTCCACCTAGTACGCGGAAGTTTAATATCTCATTTAATAAAAGAGTTTTATTTTATTTACAATACAATAGTGCTGTTACGGCCACAGATTAACCTGTGCCTGAAAAATCAGTGAAGAAATTGATCTTCCGCAAGATTTTAATTTACAAAGTTGGTACCTAGACAATAAAAATTAAACTTTTTCGGGTTTGATAATATCAGTCAAACAGCATTTTTTGTAATGCAGAATATCGTCTAAACCCTAACCATAACTTCAAAATTATAATAATTGCCTCTATGTAACTTCATAATCTATCTGTGTTTGAACTTTGTTATTAAATAACATATATCTAAAATAGTTAATCTGTGCCCCTAATATTTAGTAGGTACTTTTGTATTGTAAATAAAATAAAATTACTGCATAGTTTATTTTTAATTGTTACATTGCATAATCAAGTAATAAAATAAATAATTATTCTTATAAAATTCATTTTCTTAGAAATTTGACTTAGAAGAAAGATAACTTTGAACTTTTTAACAAGCGGCTATGATTTTTCGGCTTTAAAACGACAAAATTTATAATTTTCAATAAATATGCATTTTTTAGGAAAACTAGTTAATTTAGTAATAGGGAATGCTTCAGCAAATTGATAGAGTTCTTATCGGTGTTTCGTATAGCCGTACAGGGTGTTCCATTTGAAAAAAAAACAACGATTTATTTACTATTCAAATTGACGAAAGTTGGCATAGAATTATGAGGACCCTATATAATTTTTTTATATTTCAATACTTTTTCTAAAAGTACATGGCTTCGACTAGATTCTCTGAGAAAATTATGCCTCTATCTTTTAATTTTCAGAAAATACAGCGTTAAATGGTTAATGGTGAATGTTTTATAAATTAAAATATGAAGTTTAGGTAGAGGGAAATGTGATGAAAGTCATACTAAATAAAGAGTAGAATTTAAAAAAATGATAAAAAAATATATGCCACCATTTAAAGCAACGAAGTTGATACCGGCCCAGGGAAGGCAGAACACCCTGTACAAGTGAAATTATTTTTGGTTTGTGCTACTCTATAGGACTGAGAGGCCTACAAAAAAGACATAGCGTTACTCTTTTATTAAGCGAGATATTGGACTTCCGCGTACTAGGTGGACAGTCCAAGTACTATCCAACTTGTCTATCACTCAGATGTGGCTGAAGACAGAAACGAAATCAGAAATGAGAAACGATTATTTAGAGTCGACCAACGAAATAATGCACATGAAGTTAAAATCTTCGTAATTACAGAATTGAAAAGTATTTTCCTATAAAACCAAACATGTATGTTGACAAGGGTTGAGCAGCTAAAGTTATCTAAAGCAAAACACGGATTTTAAGAGGGCGAAACACCCCAAAAAGTGTAAACTGTAAAAATAAGATAACTATAAGATAACTATTGTAAAAAAGTTTTTAAGACTTTCATATTTTAGGGTGTGATAGAAAAGAGCATTTCCAATATTGCATAATTTTGATTTAATAAAAAACAGAGTTTAAGAGGGTAAAACACCCCAAAAACTATCTAAAAATAATGTAACTATTGCAAAAAAGTTTTTAACACTTTCTTATTTTAAGGTATGTAAGAAAAGAGCATTTCCAATATTGCATAATTTTTATTTAACAAAAAACAGGGGATAAGGGGGTGACACACCCCAAAAACTATATAAAAGTTGTAAAATTTTTTAGCGCTTTCAGATTTTGGAGGGTGATAGAAAAGACTATTTCCAAGATAGCATAATTGAGATTTAATAAAAAACAAAGTTTAAGGGGGTAAAACACCCCAAAAACTATCTATAAATAATATAACTATTGCAAAAAAGTTTCTTACACTTTCCTATTTTAGGGTATGTTAGAAAAGAGCATTTCCAATATTGGATAATTTTTATTTAACAAAAAACAGGGGATAAGAGGGTGGTATACCCCAAAACTCTTTAAAAATAATATAGAAATTGTAAAATTTTTTCACGCTTTTAGACATTGGAGGGTGATAGAAAAGACTATTTCCAAGATAGCGTAATTGGTATTTAATAAAAAACAAGAGTTTAAGAGGGTAAAACACCCTTAAAGCTATCTAAAAATAATGTAACTTTTGCAAAAAAGTTTTCAACACTCTCCCATTTTAGGGTAGGTTAGAAAAAAGCATTTCCAATATTGCATAATTTTTATTTAACGATAAACGGGGGTGATACACCCCAAAACTATTTAAAAATAATATAAAAATTGTAAAATTTCTTCACGCTTTTAGATGTTGAAGGGTAATAGAAAAGACTATTTCCAAGATAGATTTAATAAAAAACAAGAGTTTAAGAGGGTAAAACACCCCAAAAGCTATCTAAAAATAATGTAACTTTTGCAAAAAAGTTTTCAACACTCTCCCATTTTAGGGTAGGTTAGAAAAAAGCATTTCCAATATTGCATAATTTTTATTTAACGATAAACAGGGGATGAGGGGGTGGTATACCCCAAAACGCTTTAAAAATATCAAAATTGTAAAAATTTTTTTCACGCTTTTAGACATAACCCAGCAAACAAAGAATGTATCCGTAATGTTATGCAATGTTAAATGGAAGTAACATTTGTAATGTTCTCTTGAAATATGATATTTATATTACAACAACGTAACAGAGAAATGTTACATTTCGAAATATTAAACAAATATTTATGTAATGTTGGTTACATTACGTAACATTTAATAGTATGACAAATTACTTTCTGACAACGTTGATGTTATATTAAAGTAATAATGCATTGTTTAGTGGGAATCATAACATTGTTTTCATTATCTTTAATGTTAAACCTACTTCCATTGAATATAAATCATCTTTATTAGGTTGTTTAGTAGTTTACAATATTTAAAAAATGTCGAATTATGCAATTTGTCAATCACTGCTGCCAACTGTTCTAAACTGAGAGTTGGAAACAGTGTTTGACAAATCGCATAATTCGACATTTTTTAAATATTGTAGACTACGAAACAACCTAATAAAGATAATTTATATTCAATGGAAGTGGGTTGAACATTAAAGATAATGAAAACAATGTTATGATTATTATATTTCGTGCAAATCGTCAATTGACGATTTGCACGAAAGAAAGTTTGTTAAAAAGTGTCGAGATTGGTATCACTGTAATTCACTGCACATGTTGACCAACTTGTCTAATTTCCAAACTTTGCAACAATTAAATACCTATAATATAATAATCATAACATTGTTTTCATTATCTTTAATGATAAATCTACTTCCATTGAATATAAATTGTCTTTATTAGGTTGTTTCGTAGTCTAAAATATTTAAAAAATGTCGAATTATGCAATTTGTCAAACACTGTTTCCAACTCTCAGTTTAGAACAGTTGGCAGCAGTGATTGACAAATTGCATAATTCGACATTTTTTAAATATTGTAGACTACTAAACAATCTAATAAAGATGATTTATATTCAATGGAAGTAGGTTTAACATTAAAGATAATGAAAACAATGTTATGATTATTATATCATAGGTATTTAATTGTTGCAAAGTTTGGAAATTAGACGAGTTGGTCAACATGTTTATACTGTGCGCCATGACACTTTTTACCAAACTTTCTTTCGTGCAAATCGTCAATTGCAATGTTTGTTTGTTTGTATGTATGTATGTATGTTTGTTTAGGTCAAATCTTGCAACCCAGCAAACAAAACTTATTGATATTATATAACCTGGTAGTAATGGGTTACATTAACAGTATTTATTAATGTTATGTTAATATTATGACATTTGTTATAAAATAATAACATAATCATGTTACAATATGTTGTTATATTTTAGTAATACAGTAGTGGCAGCCAAATTTCTTGGGTCGACCCCCTTAATAAGATAGAGTGAAATATAAAGAGGAAAATAATGTACTCGAAAGAGACCGATATTATAACAACGATGCCAGCACTTGTGCATGTTAAGAGTTCCGCCCTCTATCCCCTCTTATTGTCCCTCCTACAGCTTGAGACGTTTATGATGAAAACAGCAGTTTCCTAAAAATTGTTTAGTACATTTCAAGATGCGTTGGTATGTACTACTCTTGTCAAAAATGATGTTACGCGTATTGGAGTTTGCTGGAGGGTAGTTATTTGATACATTTTTTAATGCTCAAATAACTAAAATACTGTTTTATTTTTGCACATTTTTAGCCATGTGGCGTGAAAATTAAACTAGCATTCCGTAGGTACATAAATAAAATAAATAAAAATTCTTTAAATAAATAAGTACATAATAAATAAATAAAATAATAATACTATGAAAAATAAAAAGTAACTCTTTTAAAAATTAACGAATTATTGGTTCAAAAACATCGCCTTCTTGTGCTAGACAATATCCCAAACGATCATAGAATTCCGTCCTGACGTTTGTTAACATATCTGGTGTCACACTTTGTGCGGCAGTAACAATTTTCTCACGTAACTCATCAAGGTTACGCGCTCTTTGATGTTCGTGTCCATAAATTTTTGTTTTCATGTACCCCCATAAAAAAAATCACTGGGCGTTAGGTCAGGAGACCTTGCTGGCCACTTAATTGTACTTGTCCCACTTATAACACGATCGTGAAATGTAGTGTCTAGGAATCTACGTATCACTATCGCGTTATGAGCAGGACAACCATCCTGCTGGTACCAAATCTCTTCGAGGTCAATGCCCAAAGTTCGAACGGCCGGAATAATTTGTTCACGTAACAAATTTAAATATTTTTGTGCTGTAAGGTTGCCGTCGATAAAGAAGGGGCCAACTATTGAATTACCTAAAATTCCAGCCCACACATCCCAGCAAACATCGTTATATATTTAAAATATTTCTGTTATATAACCCTACTAACTTTAAATATAACGAGTTATGTAACACGTACAAAATAATGGTATAACGCTAATGTTGCTATTTCCCACTCAGACTTACTGAGACATTATATAACATTAATATAACTAGTTATAATAACAGTTATGTTTCATCATTATAATATTAATACTTTTATAATGTAATTATTATATAACAAATATAACAATTTTCTGTGAATGTTATATAATGATTTTATCAAAATGTTATATAACTGTACGTACTTCCGTTACCAAATATACAGTGTGTCGCACTTAAGAGTGTAACACCCTTATAATTTCTTTCCTCCCGATTTGAACAAAGTTTTACTCAAATAGAGAACAAATCAAGATCCACTTATGGCAAAAAAAACATTCGATGTTGCCTTTGCATTTATTTGTAGGGGACGAATGTTTTTTTAGCCCTAAGTAGATCCTAATTTGTTCTAATTCGAGCAAAAAATTTGTTTCAAATCGGAAAAAAAGTTATAATTAAGGGTGTTTGCTACACTCAAGTGCGACACTCTATATACCCAGTTTTAAATACACAAATTTAATTTAAAATACTGCAAACACATTTGTACGTGATTTTTGGCATATCTCAATATTACTTCAACTCCATAAACACACACATAATTTTTCATGTTATTTCAAATTAACAATTTAAATTTATTTACAATGGTGAATAAAACATTCCGGTTGACACATGGCATGCTTCTATATTTGATTTTAACTTATCGAAACGAACTTTGCAAAACTAGCTTACCATTAAAAAAATTTGATTTTGAACATGTCAAACATCCCATTTACCACGAAATGAATTTAAAAATAATTATTCATGTTAACAAAATTGCAAAAAATAAATAAAATAAAAATCATCTGCTACACAATGGTGGAAAGGATTTATTATACACTTCACTTCATACATAAACAATGTACTAAATAATATTCAGTGTATCTAAATTCCTGTAATTAAGTTAGCCATATCTCAGTACTGAAGTATGGGATTCAAACAAGACTTTCAAGACACAGCTACTATAAAATATTAATTTTCAGAATAAGAGCAAAAATTCATCAAAGAATTTCACATCTCGTCTTAGAAATTACACCTTATTGAAACTTTATAAATAAAAAATTCAAATTCTTTGGAAGCATTTCAAACTCTTGTCTATATAAGCTTTTTTAAAATATCTTTGGTCAAAAAACCACATCTCGAAATTAATGACATGAATTTAGATATACCGTGTAAAATATACAGAACGAAATTTTTAAATATTCATCCAATCTATATAACACAAAATATGCTATCTGTAGTGGCATAACATTAGTTTTTCTATTTATGACACAAAAAAATTCAAGATCAAGGATAGCATTGTCAATAAAAAGCAGACCAGACCGGGACTAGGACATTTCGTAAATGTATCGACAAACTTCGAGTAGGCACAAAATCTTAAAAAACATATTTGTAATTTTTTTTTCGAAACTTAATGGGTTCCAAGATACAATGCTCTCAGATTTGCTATATGTAAATATCATGGAAATATAATTACTCACGTAGAACAAAATTGTAAATTTTGTTCAGTGGTGTAAAGATGGATAAAACTTGCAATAGTTCTATTACTTCTATGCAAAACTGAACAATATTAAAAAAAAAAACAATTAAATTGAGATTATTTTTCATTGATCTGCTTAATGTGTCTTGGAAACTACTTAGTTGATAACAAAGGTTTATATAGTAGAGCAGCGATTTCGTAAGTCTATCGTGTCGTTTTTTTTTTTGGCGTAGAACCAGGTCAAACATGTTAGGTTCCTTTGAGTATGTCACCGGGCATATGAAATCATATTTTACGACATTTTTTTGTGGTCTCGAACTTTTTAAATCAATAAAAAGTGAAAAAAATGTATTTTTAAAGAAAATTGTTTTTCTTTGTTTCCACCGCCATATCTTTAAAACTATTAAAGGTACCGAAATTTGTTTTGTATCAAATTAAAGGTCACACTGTAGCGCTTTTACCACTATAAACGGTTTGGGTACAATTCGCACTTTCATTTCTCTAAAAATCAGATAAACTAAAAATATATATTTTATGTATTGAAATCTTCACCATTCGATAAACTTTTTTATTTTTGAAAATATTTACATACATGCAGCGAAGAAAATAAAGCCTAATAATCACAAAAGTTTTTGAAACAATATATTTTTTCCTAAAGTTTACCGTTTGGCAACAGCGATTTTTTTTATCAGCGCTAAATGCGAAATTGGGACGCAATTAATACATCTCGCATGCTAGTTACAGTAACTAGAGGTTTTAACTTCGGAATAATGTCATATTGAACGGATTTCGTTCATTTTTGGCAGTATAATAGTAAATGCTCCACAGAAAAGTTTCTATATTGTGCGGGGGCTTGCTAATTTATAGAGGGTGGATTCCACCCCCTCTCAGGGGGTGGCACTTAAAAAATATATATATGTTTATTGGAGCTGAAATAGAATCAAATTTTAAGAAGAAAAGGTTCTATGCAATTTTTCACATAAATTGATAGTTTTCAAGTTATAACGACTTCAAAATTGCGATTTTAGCTTAAAACAAAAGGTATTACAAACGGCTTTCGTCAATTTTCTCGAAAGTATTACTTTATCGAAAAAATGTTACAGACCAATTACAGAAAGTACAAACTGGGAATTAATTATATTTTTTGTTTATTGATGTAGGATTAATAATTTCGGAGATATTTAAGTTTGTATTTGGTAGTGTTCCGAAATTAAATTTAAAGTTTAAAATGCACTTTTTTCTAAAGCAAGTGCTTTAAATGAGCAAAAAAATTTGAGCATCTAGGTAATGCTACATCTTAACGAAAAACTGTATTTGAGATAATTTTTCTAAATTACTGGCTAATTAGATTAACAAAATGGCGACCTTTTTATTTAAAAAAAGTATAAATACGCACATTTTTCCGTCATAACTTCTTTATTTCTTATGCTACAGGAACGAGTAGAAAATAATTTGAAATCGCAATTAATTGTCTTTAATTTCATTTCTTAGCATGCGTGACGTAGGTGTCGCAATTTCTGAAATATTTAATATTTCAACTGCATTTTTCGTCTTATAAACGTTCGGACGCCATTTGTAAACTTTCATATCTCCGAAACTATTAAATCTATGTAAATAAATTAACAAGCGAAATTCATTATCAGTTTATGAGCTTTATTTTTGGTGTCTACCCATTTTTCAATAAAACTAATATTTATTGAGATATTTGGGAAAGGAAAAAAAATACGTTTCATCGAAAATACCTTTATAGTTTAAACTGTATTTTTTTCTAAAGCAAGTGCTGTATACAAACCAAAAAATTTGAGCATCTACGTCATGCTATATATTAATGAGGAACAGTGTTTGAAATTCCTTTTTTTAATTACTGGCTAATTACAGTAACAAAATGACGACGTTGTTATTAAAAAAATGTGTAGACGCACATTGCTTCGGTCATAACTTCTTTGTTTTTTATGCTACAGAAACAAATTAAAAAACAGTTGAAAGCTTAATTAGTAACATATTTTTCTACCTATTAGCACCCTTGACGTAGGTGTCACAGTTTTTGCGATATTTAACTATCACTCTAAATAATTATCTTATGAACACTTGGATGTCAAATGTAAACTTAAATATCTCCGAAATTATTAATCCTACATCAATAAACAAAAAATATAAATAATTCCCAGTTTGTACTTTCTGTAATTGGTCTACAACATTTTTTCGATAAAGTAATACTTTTCGAGATACTTGACGAAAGCCGTTTGGAAATACCTTTTTTTTTTTAGCTGAAATCGTAATTTTGAAGTCGTTTTAACTTAAAAACTATCAATTTATGTGAAAAATTGCATAGAACCTTTTCTTCTTAAAATTTGATTCTACTCCAGCTCCAATAAATATATATATTTTTTAAGTGCCACACCCTGAGGGGGTGGCATCCACCCCCTCTAAATTAGCAAGCCTCCGCACAATATAGAAACTTTTCTGTGAAGCATTTACTATTATACTGCCAAAAATGAACGAAATTCGTTCAATATGACATTTTTCTGAAGTTTTGCATATTTTTTACCTCTAGGTACTGTAGTATGCAGGGTTGGTCAAATTAGTCGCGTAAAAGTGGCGGTTGTCGAAAATCATTAAGTATTCATTGTTCGGATAAAAATCGTGACAATCGAAAATGTGCTTGTTTTAAGGAAGGCCTAAAATGTTGCAACGAGTGCAAATATCGTTCCTGTAACAACATTATTAAAGATTTCGAGGCAGATATGAACGAATTAGAATGCTATTAATGTAGCATAAACTACATACTTCATATTTATCTACCCAAATAGAAAATTTATTTCAACAATAAAACTCATTTTATGCGTACGTTTTTACTTTCATTCATTTAAAAATGTCTAATAAACTTACTAATTAGATGGATAGTTAGTAACACTGATTGATATTTATAGATTAGGTATTTATATCTACCTACGTCTTTTTATTATTAAAAGGAGACTATTTAATATTTTTTGTACAATTTCTTAATATTAACAACATATGATCAATACTACTGTACAATATATGAAATATTGAACAATAATATTGATCCCCTAGATCTTTTGATCACTACTGGTTTTGTACCTATTGATATAAGTTAAACTACTACATACACCCCGACCGGAACCGTCAGTCGGCAGGCTTGCTACAGCCGAGCGCACAAGAATATGACTTTGGCCCGTTAAAAAAAAAATCGCTGACTCAATACTATCAACGGGACTTGAAAAATTTTTATCCTAAAAACTTTTTTCAACTATTGGCTTCAATTTGTACGCAGCATGTATATACAAATTTTCATAAATAATTTTTTTTCTCGATTGCCTAAAATTACGCTACTGAAAATAACAAGTTTGAGTTTCCTATTATTTTACCAACTTAAAAAAAAATAAATCGGGTTCACGTAGGACGTTCTTCGAAGCGCTATTGTGTCTACTTTAATCTAAAAAAAAAAATAGCTTGATAGCACAAATATTTTCAGAGATATAGCGGTGGAGACGTTAAAAAACATATTTTATTAAAAATCAATTTTTTTGAGTTTTTCCGAAATAAAAAAGTTATCGACCACCAAAAAATGTCGTAAAAAATGATTTCGTGTACACGATTATCTTACTAAAGAATCCCACTAAGTCTGGTTTGGTTCTACGCCGGTTTTTTTTTCTCGAAAACTAAGCGACTTTACTTCCAGATTTTACTCTACTATAGAGTTTTTTATTTAATTGGTAAGTTTTATTCTTTGTCGTTTCTAAGAACACTTATGCAAAAACCTGTATAACAAATTTCCAGTCAAATAGATGCACACACTGGCTTTCCAGAAACCTACAGCTACAGCCTCTAGATGTTTCTAACAAACGTTGTTATTCCTCTGCACTCAAAAGATGCCTTGTGTTTCTTTTCCCTCTTATGCCTGTTTTGCTAAGCGAAACCACTCTGATGCTACCTGTTCTATTTCGTGTTGCATCACATATGAAAAACTTGCAACGAAAACTTCTGAAACAATGATAGCAATATAAATAAAATATTCATATAGCTATTGGTTAAAGTTCCTCACCTTTCTTTGCAGCGATAACCTCCAGGTCAACACTTTAAATTTCCTGAGCATTTCGTGGTACATTCATTAGTAAATAAATTAATCTGCTGTGAATATTATCTCAAGGATTGCTTCTCCCCACTCTTTCTGGAATCAATATAATAATAATGTATATTTTTCAAAATACAATACCATCAAATATACTTTAGTTCTGAAAACTTTAGCTATAATATTAGGTATATAAGAACATTGAAAATTAATATGAATAGGTACTTTAGAGAAAAACTGCTTTTAATGGTTTAATTATTCTTTTTAAAAACATCGTATTGTTTCAAAATTTCTTTTTGATACGTATATTGGTTAAAACAGTTTTTCAACTCATTTTGACAGTCATTAGTATTGAGTATATCACAATTTCCTTCAATAATAATCATCCAGTGAAAAATTATGACTGACATTAATTATCTACATTTTCAATTGAATTTCTACATACTGATGAGTCATGCCAGGATATAAATGACTAAATGACTTTACTTTTTTTAATCTTTCAGCAATCATTTGATTCTTACACCTCTTTGTTAAATAATGTCTTTTATTTCCATATTTTGATTTGAGGTTAGAATTGAAAAAGTTTTATTTGTATTTGATAGACATAAAAATTATAATATATTTTGTATACCTGCTTATCTTCAATGCACACTGATCACCAATATTAACTAAATTTAAATCAAAGAGCACAAAACAACTACACAACAATGCTGGAATGTTGAGCTTCTTTTTGCTTAGTGAAAACACGAACAAACACAAAATGGCCTCTGCCAACAGTCCTTGGTGTCTGCTGCCCTACCACAAACGCTTTTAAATATAAATTTACCAAACTGCAACATAACAGTTATACAATTTTTATTATTTAAGTTATATATTCTTTATAAGAGTTTTTATGTAACAAAAATATTATTAAACTATATATTGTTATATAACTTTGTTATATTGGCTGAACTTTAAATGTTACAATATTATTATATTACTAAAGCATAACAACATATTGTAACATGATTATGTTATTATTTTATAACAAATGTCATAATAATAACATAACATTAATAAATACTGGTAATGTAACCCGTTACTACCAGGTTATATAATATCAATAATATTTGTTTGCTGGGATTGACTTTCTGTGGATACTGAGTTCGGTGTGGCATACTTAAATATTTATTTTCCCGGGACCAATATCTAGTAATGGATGAATTGTGACGACCGTGCAGCGAAAATGAACTTTCGTCAGTAAATAAAATATTTTTAATGAAAGGTTCATTTTCGTTCGCCTTTTCCATCATGGTCTCACAGAATACCATACGTCGTATAAAGTCATCGGGAAAAATTTCTTGTGTGACGGCAACTTTATAAGAATGATATTTGTTACGTTTTAAAATTGCCCGAACCGTACGGTCAGGTACATCGAGCTCGGCAGAGATTTGCCTGCTGGAACAGGGGGCATGTGCCTCCGCAAAACTACATACATTTATTTCTCTCTGTTCCCGTTCGTCACTCATCTGTCTGCCATCGTTGTCACCACCTTCATTATTACATTTTCTGCAAGATTTTACACATCCAGACGATTCAAACTTATGAACAATGTTCAAAACTGTTTGTTCCGTCGGAACGGGTCGATCCTCAAATGTAAAAACAAATCGGGCGACAACTTCTGCAGCCGTATTATTTCCAAAATACCATTTAATAATTTGCACTCGTTCTTCCGTTGTATAAATCGTCATTTTAAAAGAGTTACCTACGACTACGATAGTACTGTTTAACGCACACGCAATGGCTCAAATAAAATAAAAATCTGAAAGCTACTTGCAGGCCCTGCGCACTCCCACTATATTTCAAAACAGCGTGTTTAGTTTGAACTTCCGTCGATCTGTCGCTACTTGTACTTGAATCACGGCGGCTGCGCAAATCTGAGGCATGTTTTTGCGCATAAGACGCTACAAACCGCGATAAGCGGAGCCATCCGAGCGAATAAGCTGTGACGTCACGCTTAAAGCGGTATCGCGCGGTCTCACTAAGGCGCTAGAAAATGTGTAAGCGGAAAATAGTAGGGATCTGACATAAGAACGTTAGAGATGGTTAGAACTAAACTGTTAAAAAAAGCTAAAAAGACATTCATTTTTGCGGAGAAATATATGATGACGTAGCGCTTCAAGGCGCTTAAAGCATTGGGGTAAGACGCGAGATCGCAAAAATATGCCTTTGCCGCGCCATTATTGTTTACATGTCTGTGCTTTGTGTTTTGGACATTAAACTAATAATTATTAAATCCATAGAGCAGGAGTCCATTTGCTTATTTGTAAATAATGTGAGTTTCCAATGAAACTGATTAGACACGACACTGTTCTGTTAAATATTAAAAACTGTAATGGGTTATAAGTGTTGTATGTGTTCACGTCGTGTTGCGACTTCGAAAAATTCCAACATGCATAGGTATTATTGATCTGCAAAGAACGTGACTCCCAAGAAATTGACTAAAAACGGAAGACTGACGGGTTGTACACTTCTGTGCAATGAAATCCCGTACACCTATTTTTCGCCTTATTAAATCATTATTTATTTGTCAGTGTCATATTTTCGCAATGCCAAAATTAACTGAACATGAAAAAATTTTAATTCTCTTTAAAATTAAAGAGAGATGGTCTATCAGAGCAGTTGCTAACCATTATCAATTGAATAAAAGTACTGTTATGAGTGTGAAGAAAAATGGGAAGAGGAAGGTAGCGTAAAGAGAAAAGACGGTTCAGGCCTATCGAGAAGTTCAAATCTCGTTCAAGATGAAGCACTCCTTGGCTATTTGAGGCAAAATCCGTTTTAAACAGCAGGAGACGCTGTGTTCATGACACATTTTCTAGTGTCGAGGTTAGCAGCTAGCCGAAGGATAGGAAAATCTAAAATAAAAAACTGTACAAGTGCCAAGAAGACCATATTAACAGGAGAACAAGCAAGCCCGCATTATGTTTTGTTTAAATTGTGTCTATCGCCCGTTGGAGTTTTGGACCAATGTTGTGTTTACCGATGAAAAAGTTTTTCAGTCTTGTAATGAAGGACATGTACAAAATATTAGGTTACATTATTTACATAATAAATACAATCGCAGCTATGTGCAGTTGCTGTGAATTTTTCAACGTCAGTTTTTACATTTGTTATAAATCGAAATCATTCCCATCGAATGGTGTAAAAAAGTAAAAAAAAACAAAAATACGTATGTTTTTCTTCTGGATTAACATTATTCAAATACATAACTTATGACGTTTCACAATCAATGTCAGTTTTTTGTAACCTATATGATAATGAAAAATCTAAATTCCAAAAAGACTGATTCACACCACTTAATGTTAGTAAAGGACGTGAAAATGTATATTATAGCGGGTTTATACGTGCATGAATTTAGTGGCGCCAGTAGATATTGGCACGCTAGTAAAAAAATATTACACATATAAACAGTTACTGGCGAGCAAGCTTTTACCTTGCATGCATTGATGCATGCCTGCCAGTAACTGTTTATACACGCAATATTTTTTTACTGGCGTGCCAATATCTACTGGCGCCACTAAATCCATGCACGTATAAACCCGCTATTATTTAATTGTATTACAGGTATTTTGGTACATTAGTTACTTTAACATTTTACTTATTTCAAGGTAGTTTCAACATCTTAATACTTTTGTAATAATTTTACTGACGTTAGTTACTTTTTAAATGTATTTTTAAATATTATTGTATTTATTGTAATGATTTTCCGTTAAATTAATAAATGATCAATTTCTAGTTTTGAAATGACTTATTTAATTTTAAGGCCACTGTTAGACTATAAAAGTTCTTTGACAAAGATCTTTTATAAAAGATATTTTATGAGTAATTTGATAGATATTTCATCTCATAAAATATCTTTTATAAAAAATCTTTGTTAAAGAACTTTTGTAGTCTAATGATGGCCTAAGCAATTTGTTTGAAAATCATTTAAAATTCCCGCCTATGACAATCCCGCCTATATAAAAAAGGCGGGAATACAGCGCCACTCTCGAAGTAAGTTTTGCTGTTCAAAAAATCCTTGAGAGTTGCCTATCTATAACATATAATATTCTTTAATCTATGGCTACTTGTCTTTCTGATTTCTCCCCTTTCCAGATCACAGAGATTTTAGGTGGGGATGTCTAAGCGAATACTCTGCAATGATGGGATAAAGTGGGGTAAAAAGAAAATGCGAAATCGGATGAAATTCAATTATTGATTAATACGGCTTTATTTGCAATTGGTTTCTTGTTAAAATAATTTAATTAATAGTAGCTCATAGAAACATCATGATTTGTTAAATTTATTTAGATTTATGCTGCGTATTTTAACATGGCGTAAAATAATTTACGTTCCCCAATCTCCCCCAATGTCAAATCTAGGCAGCTTTGTCGGCAACAGGTAAGAGGCTCCTCCCACAGCCTACACGTGCGCACCTCCCGTTGGGATGTCTAAATTAAACAGGCAGGCAAATATGGGCGTGCCGTTTTTTTTTTATCCATAGTTCTCCCATGTCCTCAAAACATAATCTTTGTCTAATTATGAAGAAATGACAGAAACAGAATGAGTTGACGCAAATGTATCACAAAGAAAATTCAGTAAAAGAGGAAGGATTATCTTGACGACTAAAAGTAGCTAGAGAGAAAAGTGGCAACAGCGTAGGTTAAATCTCTTTCTGTTCAGCATATTATTTGTCCATTTCTCTTCTCTTCTACCTTACATTGGCATCGACTCAATATTTTAACATGCCACTACTGTATAATAATTTTGTAACATTTAAAGTTCAGCCAATATAACAAAGTTATATAACAATGTATAGTTTAATAATATTTTTATTACATAAAAACTCTTATGATGAATATATAACTTAAATAGTAAAAATTGTATAACTATTATGTTGAAGTTTGGTAAATTTATATTTAAAAGCTTTTGTGGTAGGGCGGCAAACTCGGGCATTCGGCAGAGGCCATTTTGTTCTTTGTTCGTATTTTCAATGTTTTCATTAAGCTAAGCCTAAATAAGTAGAGATGGGAAAAGCGGTTCCACTCATGTAGCGTTACAATCGCGATCGCTCCGGAGAAATACCGCGACAAAATACCGCTACTTTGGAACGCCGCGACAGAAATAAAATGATCCGGCTCGCTCTATCAAATGCGCCTACTGAGTAGAAGATCGGAATGGCTACCCAATACTGGAACTGATCCTTTGGAACAGGTATTGCGGCCGGGATCAGTGGAACTGATCCACATGCAAATAAAAACGAGTACACGTATCAGTCCAAGCTCAGCGAGCGGTATTGGAATGCGTCCGACATTCAGGGTCTCTATTCTTGACGGCAGTAGAATAGAACAATCGAGAGAAAGTGGGCGTGTCTCTATTGAAATTCACAAAACCGTATTCTTGAACTTATTTCTATCGTCGCTTCTATCAAAAACTGATCCCCGATGCTTCTCTTGGTTATTTTCAGGGAACAGTCGGGGAATGCCGCCATTTTCTGTTTTTCTAACCTAGAAAAGTGAATGTGTCAAAAACTAAATGTTTTATTTCACTTTTGATTAATATTCTTGTGATTTTGGACTTAATATGAAGATGAATCTGCCTGAAGTAATATATTGGGACGAAATAATCCATAACGTGAACGATTCTCAAGAACTCCTAGAGGTTGAGAGAGAGATTCTTCCTCAGAGATCAGTTTTTATTATCAAATGAAAAATTTATGACATTGTTCTGTCTGACTAAGCCCGTTTGCCAGGATTTAATAGAGATCTTAGAGATGTAAAGCAGTCGATCCCTTGTCTATTAAATGTTAGGCAAGTAAAAGATCCCTACTCTTCTTACGAGAAGAGGTTCGACAAAATTTCCAGGCATGGGTGATAGGCCCTGGTAGCGGAAATAGGCCGACATTAAATAAATAAAAATCTTCCCTGTCTGTACAAACTATGTACAAAATATATTTTTAAGTAATAATAGGTAGCATTATTTTTTTTTTTTTGTTTATTTAAAAATACCAGATCAACAAATTGTTATACATGGTAGTGTGTAGTAAGACAATAGATAACAATTGAAAATAAAATAAAGAACAGAAACAAAATATCTGGTTTAACATAACAATAGAAGAATATTGATATTAATATCAATCGGAATCGCTACTAGAAGTAAGATATCTTGCGGTAGTATTTTTCTTAACCTATTATTACAAGTCTTTTCATTTAGGTTTAAATTTTTGGCACTTGCACAGTTGTTTATAGTTTTGAAAAATGTCTTAGCACATGATTTCATAAAGTTTTCAGTTTGTGGCACGTCAAGCTCTCGATGGATTTGACTGTTTCTTATAAGCCAATGGGCATTTATAGCAGATCCCAACACTTTATTTTGAAATGTTTGCACCTTTTTAATATTAGTTTTGCTAGCAGTTCCCCTTATCACACAGCTGTAAGTTACCGATGGTCTTAAGATCGATTTATATATTAATGTTGTGCACTTAACTCTGAGCTTCGATTTTCTATTAATAATGGGATATAGCATTGGTAACCTTGCGTAACCATCATTAAGTTTTTTATTGATGTGGTAACTCCATGTTAGTCGTTTATCTAAGTACACTCTTAGATATTTAATTGCACTGTATGCAGGATTCCATATTATTTTCTCGTCGTTGATGATAATATTATTGGGGTTTTGTGGTCTTATAGGGTAAGCATTATTTTTCAAATAATAATACCTACTTTGGGCTCAACTCTGTTCTTAACAATACATATTGGTACCCCGGCACATATGACATTCTCATCTCTTTTCAAAATATAATAATTATATTGTCGCTTATTTTTTATTACACCGAATCTTTCAAAACACTGCTTCATTTTCAGGTTCTAGCAGCTCTGCGGGTCTTTGAATATGATTGTTAATATTATTGTTATTGTTAGGGCCGTTACTTTCGATCCCGATTAAACGTTAACGGTGGGTCAAACCAATTCAGTTACCATGGAAACAATTGTACACTGAGAAAATTAGCCTAAAGAAAATCTTTGCTACCACTTTTTTTGCTATTAGAACATATATTTTTTTTATAACAGTAAACACTCTATGTTGCAGTTAAAAAAATCGGTATGCTGCGGCACTTCACAGTAACAGAAACATTTTTTGCTGGAATAATAAATAGTCTATACTGTAACACAATAAAATATTTTATAAAACTTTAATTTACAATCACTAAATAATTTCTAACTACCATTGGAATGTACTTTTGTTACTTCAGAAAGTCAAATTTTGTATAAATATTTTAACTGCAGTTGAAAACTTTATTATTGTTCCTAAAAAATACTTAGCTGGTACAAAAGAGAATTCTTTAAAAAATTGAGCTAACGCATGCGCTTTGCGAAAGTAGACTCGGTTCTCGTCATAAGAGTGAAATTCTAATTTAGTCTTCTTATTGTTTTCTTTGGTTATGCTGCGCGGGCTGGAAGAAGAATCTCATTAATGCATTATTCTCTCATTCCTCACAATACAATCATATTTGTATTGGGGCCACTACTGACCAGAGTAGCATACCTATAGTACGTGCCACGTGGTGTGGTGCGGTATACTTACGTGCTAATCTTTGGGTACATGCCGTGTGCCGTGTACACAAATTATGTATTAATTAGTGGTGAAGATATATTTTGTGATTAGTGATTACTGGTTAGTGGTGCAAAGCCTTTCGATTCCAATTATTTTCGAGTAGTAGTTATCGTTATCCGTGCTTTGGCAAAATTTCTAGTATGAAAATGACATATTTATTTATCAAAATGTTGTTTCAAAAAGTTTTAATAAGCATTTATTTTCCTTTCTTGTGGAAATCACTGACATAGAGAGTTGCATTTTCTTTCGAGATTTGAAAATCTATGATAAGTACGTACGTTATAATTACACGAAATGCAAATAATTATGTATCAGTATGATTGCGTTAAGAAACGTGAAACTGATTTCATTTATTTATTTTCTGTCAAGAATTTTCAATTTTCATCTGGAAATGTTCATTCGTCCTTTGGAAAAATTTTTAGTATAATTGAGGAGCTTCCAATAGAAAGAGACTAAGTGCCAAAAGTAAAATTTAAACAGCTTCTTTTATTGGCCGCTTTCTGCATATTGGTAGGTGGTATGTAGAAATTTTTGATTGCAATAACTTTCGGCACTTAGCCCCCTTCTACCGGAAACTCCTCAATTACATATTATTTATTTATCAAAATGTTGTTTCAAAAAGCATTTCTTTTCTTTTGTTGTGGAAATCACTGACATATAGAGTTGCATTTTCAGTAGATGCCTATAGGTTAATAAATGTTAAACTGGTTTTATTTCTTTTTTTGCATTATATACAGCAATGTATTTTTAAATAAACGACTCGGACATTAAAAAACGTTTATGTGATTATAAAGCCACTTTTTCCTTGTACTGAAAAAATGAATCATGCACCTAGCTAATTTTGTCTATTTAATTTAGAAGACCTTGTACAGGCTTTTCAGGATTAACCATCAAATTTTAAATTTGGATGGGACACCTCAAAATATGAAAAAAAATCCTTTATGTATGAAGGTATGTTCAGAAATGCAACGTTGAAGAATTATACCACAAAAATGGCAGCTAAAAATTTTGAAATGGTATAACTCCTTCATGAGGCATTTTCGGATACCTATTATACCTAGGAAATATTTTTCATATTTAGAAATACCTATTCCAAATTTACAATTTGACCGGTTAATCCTGAAACACACCCTGTATAATGGCAATAAAAATCTTACTAGGGTAGCAAAACTATTTTATAATGCCAGCAAAGTTACTTTATAGTAACAGTAAATTACTTTATGACTATAGGCAAATCAATCTACAGTGACTCCAAGTCTCTTTTTTGTGGTAGTGAAGTCAATTTATATTCCTTGCAAGTTACTTTACACTGACAGAAATATATTTGCCAACAACAGCAATTGCTCCTTAACAATAGTAGCAATGTTATCTTCCTGGATCAGAAAAGTTATTTTTTATAAAATAAGTATACTGTGGTTGTAAAGTACTGCCAGCAAATCAAAATTTTCTGCTACAGCACAGTACTACACTGGCGCCTATGTTATTAGAGTTTTCTGCTACTACAGCTTATTTTTTCGCTATGATGGTGAAAAAATTTTCTCGGTGTACTTTCAGTGATTTGGCCGACGGTTAAAGTTTAATCGGGACCGAAAGTAACGGCCCTTATGAACTATGGTTATGCAGATAACCGATGTCGATTGTCAGACATGACAGAAATTGCTCGTCTATGATTGGTGAATAAGTTTGGCAACGCTGCGGTTCATTCCCTAATATTTTGTTCCCTCCCTGCCAAAAATTCCACATAGAAACTTATAAAAAAAAAGTGATGCGGTTTTATCGTTCCTATAAGTTATATTATTATTATACAGACAGGATTTTATCTGTTTTATTAAGTTTTAAATCGGTTATGAAACAGTAATTCCGAATGAGCTATTTGGAATTATCATGTTGCCCTTTCATGAGTACTTATATGAAATATACAACAAATCTACAGTTTAGTGTCTGCAAATGCACCCTTGCCCTTATATCTGTAAACATATGGAATTACAGATACAACTTTAAAGAGATTCTAAACTTTTCTATAATATCATAAGAGTCCAGTCCGTCCTTTCTCCAGTATCTATCGTATATAACACACCATTTATCAACATGTTTTTATTGTAAATTTCAACATTGTCTTTTTATTAGTATTAATGTGGATATACATGTCAACAAATGTACAGTTTCAATTGTATATTTTACAGATGTATTTTTATTGTAAACTTCCATTTTGCTTTTTTATTAGTATTAATTTGGATATGCATGCCGACAAATGTACAGTTTAAATTGCATATTTCAAATAGAAATACTAATATTGTGGTAAACACAAAATACTGCAAAGTCCTTATTTCCTCGGGTGTTCTTGTTCTAGCCTAGAAGCAATGAATGAGTTGGCAGTGAAAGAGACTGCTTTACTTTTAATTTAACAAACACACGTCAGTTCCTTAGGTCACATTAGAGTAGATATGAATTAGCGACACGTATACAGCTCCCTCTACTGGAGCCTGGAGTAAAGCTGCTGCTGAAATTTCTATGAGTTTCTACCAGAATGGAGCAGCAAACATTTACTTATACCACATCAATGAGAATTTATGAGAACAGTATCTAAGGTAAAACGTGCGGCTTTCCGTGGTTAAATGGCAAGTGTTTCTATAAGAAACGAGCTGCATTAGGTTAGGATAGTTTTGACTTGCAATTGAAGATTACTAATTATAATGTTTGAATAGGGATTTATGAGATCAGTTTCTATGAGTATTAATGTTTTTTTTCAGTAATATATTAAATGTGTTTTCATTTGTTTGAATGGGTAAAAAGAAAGGTCAGTTTTCAACTGCAATTACAAATACAAGTTTAATCACTTTGAATGGGGTTATATGCGATTAATTTCTAAAAGTATTTATGCTGTTTTCCGAATATAATTGTGATGAGGTTTAATCAGTAACAAATTGTTCACTACTTGTCATGATATGGTCGGAAATTCCAAGTACACATTTAGTATTCCTTCAAAAGGATTGATGAGAGCAGTTTCTACGAGTATCTATTTGTTGTTCCTCTAGTAAATTATATAAGTCTTTACATTTACTTATACTATCTCAATGAGAATTTATGAGAACAGTATCTAATGTAAAACGTACGAATTTCCGTAGTTAAATGGCAAGTGTTTCTATAAGAAACGAGCTGCATTAGGTTAGAACAGTTTTGATTTGCAATTGAAGATTACAAATTGTAATGTTTGAATAGGGATTTATGAGATCAGTTTCTATGAGTATTAATGTTTTTTTTTCAGTAATATATTAAATGTGTTTTCATATGTTTGAATGGGTAAAAAGAAAGATGAGTTTTCAACTGAAATTACAAATACAAATTTAATCACTTCGAATGGGGTTATACGCGATCAATTTCTAACAGTATTTATGCTGTTTTCCGAATATAATTGTGATGAGGTTTGATCAGTAACAAATTGTTCACTACATGTTACGATATGGTCAGAAATTCCAGGTACATATTTAGTATTACTTCGAAAGGATTGATGATAGCAGTTTCTACGAGTATGTATTTGTTGTGCCAATAGTAAATTATATAAGTCTTTATCAGTATGCATTCGGATCTAATTTAAATATGAAAATTATATCAGAATAAAGCAACCAAATATTTTAAACAGTATCTATTTGTAAATCCAGACATTTACTTATAATATCTCAATGAGAATTTATGAGGACAGTATCTAATGTAAAACGTGCGGCTTTGCGTGGTTAAATGGCAAGAGTTTCTATAAGAAACGAGCTGCATTAGGTTAGAACAGTTTTGATTTGCAATTGAAGATTACAAATTATAATGTTTGAATAGGGATTTATGAGATCAGTTTCTATGAGTATCAATGTTTTTTTTTCAGTAATATATTAAATGTGTTTTCATTTGTTTGAATGGGTAAAAAGAAAGGTCAGTTTTCAACTGCAATTACAAATACAAGTTTAACCACTTCGAATGGGATTATATGCGATCAATTTCTAACAGTATTTATGCTGTTTTCCGAATATAATTGTGATGATGTTTGATCAGTAACAAATTGTTCACTACATGTTCCGTGTGGAAATTCCAGGTACATATTTCGTATTACTTCGAAAGGATTGATGATAGCAGTTTCTACGAGTATGTATTTGTTGTGCCAATAGTAAATTATATAAGTCTTTATCAGTATCCATTCGGATCTAATTTAAATATGAAAATTATATCAGAATAAAGCAACCAAATATTTTAAACAGTATCTATTTGTAAATCCAGACATTTACTTATACCATCTCAATGAGAATTTATGAGGACAGTATCTAATGTAAAACGTGCGGCTTTCCGTGGTTAAATGGCAAGAGTTTCTATAAGAAACGAGCTGCATTAGGTTAGAACAGTTTTTATTTATTTATTTAGAAGAAGAAAGAAACAGGTTACAAACCTAATTACATGTTTCTTGAGGGGGGACTACAGGCGATATAACCCGCTGGAGCCAACCCGGGCGACACGCTTCGAAGACCGGGTTTTGATTTGCAATTGAAGATTACAAATTATGATGTTTGAATAGGGATTTATGAGATGAGTTTCTATGAGTATTAATGTTATTTTTTTCAGTAATAAGTATATTAAATGTGTTTTCATTTGTTTGAATGGGTAAAAAGAAAGGTTAGTTTTCAACTGCAATTACAAATACGTACAAGTTTAATCACTTCGAATGGGGTTATATGCGATCAGTATTTCGAATATAATTGTGATGAGGTTTGATCAGTAACAAATTGTTTACCACATGTTACGATATGGTCGGAAATTCCAGGTACATATTTAGTATTCCTTCGAAAGGATTGATGATAGCAGTTTCTATGAGTATGTATTTGTTGTTCCAATAGAAAATTTGTCTTTATCAGTATGCATTCGGATCTACTTTAAATACAAAAATTATATCAGAATGAAACAACCAAATATTTTAAACAGTATCCACTTGCAAATCCAAACATTTAAAGATATATTTTAATGAGAACCAATCAGAACAGTATCTAATGTAACGCGTATGGCTTTCCGTGGCTAAATTTTAAAAGTATTTTTAATAAATAGCTTTAACGGATTTGAACAGTTTTAATTTGCAATTCCAGATGAATAGTTTTAATTGTTAAATAGGGATCTATGAGATCAGTGTCTTTGTGTAATGTTTTTTTTTTTTTAATAAAAACACATTTTATTTTGAAAAAAAAAAACATTACACTGACCTCATAGATCCCTAACAATTAAAACTATTTATCTGGAAATGCAAATGAAAACTGTTCGAATCCCTTAAAGCTTATTTATTGCAAATAATTTTAAAATTTAGCCACGGAAAACCGCACACGTTACATTACCCAACAAACACCGAAGATCGGCCCATCAGTGGGCCATCACTGGGCCAGAAGTTTCATTTCTGGCACAGTGATGGTCCGCTAAAGGGCCAACCTTTTGTGTTTGTAGGGTAGATAATGTTCTGATGGATTCTCATTATAATATTATCTTTAAATGATTGGATTTACAGGTGGACACTGTTTAAAATATTTGAGGTTTCATATTCTGATATGATTTTTGCATTTAAATTAGATCCGAATGCATACTGATAAAGACTTATATAATTTACTGTAGGAACAACAAATAAATACTCGTAGAAACTGCTCTCATCAATCCTCTTGAAGGAATACTAAATATGTACCTGGAATTTCCGACCATATCGTAACATCCCATACAGCACACCAAATAACGATTACGAAGTGTTCGCATTGTGACGATGTATCTAGATGCAGACACAAGGTTACACAATTCTACGATGTAAATGTGCTACGTTTACACATTGTAGGCAAACACGTATGCACAAAGGTTAAACGTCCGCCTCACAATGTAGCCACAGTATACCATTTACATACACACAAATAATTTGATCCACAGTGTGTTATCGGATGCACAGTGATTGACTTCCTAATGTGTCAGACGAATGACGTCTTATGCTAGACGTTAATTTTTTCAGGTTATATTTGGTAATCCCCCCACAGGTTTTTAGCAATGGGAACATATAAAACTACATACTAGTTAGTAAGTCTACTTGATACAAATAAAGTAATTAATTGCATATACGTTTTGTCCTATGAATTTATTTGTTAGCCATCCGTATATTTTATTTACATTAACTATCTAATATTGTTTACCATCACTCCAATTTCTTCTAACAAGGGTTGCCTGTAAATTATAATGTTTATTAAGTTATTAAATTCATTTTTACTTACCTTTGCCAATTGCGGTGGGTAGGGATCGAACCTACACGTTTCTGTTGTCCGTATTACAGTACTGACGCTTCTACCAACTGAGCTATCGTGGTGATTGTTATTTCGGATGCTAAAAGCAGTATTTATGATGTGTATGAAGTCTTTATTATGTGTGAAATTGAATTTCTAGCCTTATTTAAAATATATGAAAATCTTTCAAGTTCTCTTTTTTTTTCTATTTTTTACGTGTTCCAAACCTGAATTTTTCGAGTTACTAGTATTTTTATTTATTTATAATTATTAAGAACTTATTTAATTTAATTAAACTGTCACCAGTGTCACCTGAGTTAAGAATTAAAGTTTTAATACAAACCTGGGAAACGTGTTGGAGAAAAAACGGTCAGGTATAATATATCATTTACAACATAAATAGAATATTTAATAGTTTAAAACAGACCTAAAATTGAAAAGAAGTATATTCGTACATCGGTTTTATAAGCAATTATTACCTTGAAAAAAACAACTGAAAGTTTTTTCGCAACTATTTTAACAAAAAAAAAAAAAAAAAGACAGAGTGAGCACGGATCGAACCGCGTACCTCTTGCCTCGCCGCCTAATGTTTAACTCACTCAACCACTGACTTCTGTTTGAATACCTGCTTAAAGACTTAATAGTAGAACACGCAACGACTAGATTTTGCTTTTTAATGCATTTTAATCTAATTTTATTATTAAAAGAACTCGATATCTTTAAAACTGCCGAATCTTTACAAACTCTTTCGAATATAAATTGTTTTGGATATTGTTAAAAAACAAAAATGCCTGCTGTATGTGTGGCTATGACCACTCTTATAGAAGAAAGAGGACACATGAGATACACATGGCTGGTATGCTCACGCTGACGCTTTGCGCGCGCACACTGTTCCATGCTCGAATAGTCGAATGTAGACACGACAAGACACAACTAAAAAGTGTATATATAGTTATTTGTATCATGTATATATATCGCACTTTTATGTGGTGTATGCAGTAGGCACAAGTATTATATAAAGCATCACACATACATATGACTTAAACCTTGTAGGCATCTTCTACGGACGTCAAATTGCAACATTCTAATGATCCTTCTTTACGTTATATAAAAATGTTTAGAATCTTGAGTGCATACAGTATACAATTATTAAACGTTGTATCACATAAATCTGTCAATATAAACATAAGTGTATCTCATATGTGTACGTCAGTACTAGTTTAACAATTAGATCTACCTTAACATATTTTGTTTCTCATGTATATATCTTGTAGAGACGTAATTACAATTGGACGTGCTGTTTGGGATGTAGTGAACAATTTGTTACGGATCAAACCTCATCACAATTATATTCGGAAAACAGCATAAATACTGTTAGAAATTGATCGCATATAACACCATTCGAAGTGATTAAACTTGTATTTGTAATTGCAGTTGAAAACTGACCTTCCTTTTTACCCATTCAAACAAATGAAAACACATTTAATATATTACTGAAAAAAAACATTAATACTCATAGAAACTGATCTCATAATCCCTGTTTAAACATTATAATTTGTAATCTTCAATTGCAAATCAAAACTGTTCTAACCTAATGCAGCTCGTTTCTTATAGAAATACTTGCCATTTAACCACGAAAAGCCGCACGTTTTACATTAGATACTGTTCTCATAAATTCTCATTGAGATAGTATAAGTAAATGTCTGGATTTACAAATAGATACTGTTTAAAATATTTGGTTGCTTTATTCTGATATAATTTTCATATTTAAATTAGATCCGAATCTTTACTGACAAAGACTTATATAATTTACTAGAGGAACAACAAATAGATATTCGTAGAAACTGCTCTCATCAATTCTCTTGAAGGAATACCAAATGTGTACTTGGAATTTCCGACCATATCATAACATGTAGTGAACAATTTGTTACTGATTAAACCTCATCACAATTATATCCGGAAAACAGCATAAATACTTTTAGAAATTGATAGCATATAACCCCATCCGAAGTGATTAAACTTGTATTTGTAATTGCAGTTGAAAACTGACCTTTCTTTTTACCCATTCAAACAAATGAAAACACATTTAATATATTACTGAAGAAAACACATTAATACTCATAGAAACTGATCTCATAAATCCCTATTCAAACATTATAATTTTGAATCTTCAATTACAAATCAAAACTGTTCTAACCTAATGCAACTCGTTTCTTATAGAAACTCTTGCCATTTAACCACGGAAAGCCGCACGTTTTACATTAGATACTGTTCTCATAAATTCTCATTGAGATAGTATAAGTAAATGTTTGGATTTACAAATAGATACTGTTTAAAATATTTGGTTGCTTTATTCTGATATAATTTTCATATTTAAATTAGATCCGAATCTGTACTGATAAAGACTTATATAATTTACTATAGGAACAACAAATAGATACTCGTAGAAACTGCTCTCATCAATCCTCTTGAAGGAATACTAAATGTGTACTTGGAATTTTCGACCATATATCATAACAAATAGTGAACAATTTGTTACTGATTAAACCTCATCACAATTATATTCGGAAAACAGCATAAATACTTTTAGAAATTGATCGCATATAACCCCATTCGAAGCGATTAAACTTGTATTTGTAATTGCAGTTGAAAACTGACCTTTCTTTTTACCCATTCAAACAAATGAAAACACATTTAATATATTACTGAAAAAAAAAACATTAATACTCATAGAAACTGATCTCATAAATCCCTATTCAAACATTGTAATTTGTAATCTTCAATTGCAAATCAAAACTGTTCTAACCTAATGCAGCTCGTTTCTTAAAGAAACGCTTGTCTTTTAATCATGGAAAACCGCACGAATTACAAAAGATACTGTGCTCATAAATTCCCATTGATGTAGTATAAGTAAATGTTTGGATTTACAAATGGATATGGCTTGACTCGTTTTGCTGGTCAATTCTGATATAAACTGATAACAATTTCAACAGCAACTTTACCTAACTCTTATAGAAACTTATTGACCATATAGGTTCTCATAGATACTTATTAATTTTTGATAATTTTCAATACGGATTGATGAGATTTTTTTGACAGGGCTCCTTTCTGGGCCTCTATTCTTGACCGTGATAGAATAGAACGTTCCCCGGGGAGCGTTCCCCGGATTTGTTCTACTGCCGTTCTACTGCAGGCATTAAACTGTATTCTTGAACAGAAAGGAGGGAACAAAATATTAGGGAATGAACCGCAGCGCTGCCAAACTTATTCACCAATCATAGACGAGCAATTTCTGTCAATCGGCATAACCAAAGTTCATAACAATAACAATACGAATATTAACAAACGTATTGAAAGACACACAGAGCTGCTAGAACCCGAAAATGAAGCAGTGTTTTGAAAGATTCGGTGTAATAAAAGATAAGCGGCAATATAATTATTATATTTTGAAAAGAGATGTGAATGTTTTCATATGTGCCGGGGTACCAATATGTATTCTTAAGAACAGAGTTGAGCCCAAAGTAGGTATTATTATTTGAAAAATAATGCTTTCCACAAGAAGACCACAAAACCCCAGTATAATATTATCATCAACGACGAGGAAATAATATGGAATCCTGCAGACATAGTGCAATTAAATATCTAGGAGTATAGTTAGATAAACGACTAACATGGAGTTACCATATCAATAAAAAACTTAATGATGGTTACGCAAGGTTATCAATGCTATATCCCATTATTAATAGAAAATCAAAGCTCAGAGTTAAGTGCGCGACATTAATATATATACATCGATCTTAAGACCATTGGTAACTTACGGCTGTGTGATAAGGGGAACTGCTAGCAAAACTAATATTAAAAAGGTGCGAACATTTCAAAATAAAGTGTTGAGATCTGCTATAAATGCCCATTGGCTTATAAGAAAGTCAAATCCATCAAGAGCTTGACGTGCCACAAATTGAGGACTTTATGAAATCATGTGCAGACATTTTTCAAAACTATAAACAACTGTACAAGTACCAGAAATTTAAACCTAAATGAAAAGACTCGTAATAATAGGTTAAGAAAAAGACTACCACAAGATATCTTACTTCCAGTAGCGTTTCCGATTGATATTAATATCAATATTCTTCTATTGTTATGTTAAACCAAATATTTTGTTTCTGTTCTTTATTTTATTTTCAATTGTTATGTACTGTCTTACTACAACACACTACCATGTACAACATTAATTTGTTGATCTGGTATTTTCAAATAAACAAAAAAAAATAATGCTACCTATTATTATTTAAAATATATTTTGTACATAGTTTGTACAGACAGGGAAGATTTCTATTTATTTAACGTCGGCCTATTTCCGCTACCAGGGCCTATCACTGATGCCAGGAGATTGGCTACCCCCATTCTGAAAATTTTGCTGAACCTCTTCTCGTAAGAAGAGTAGGGATCTTTTACTTGCCTAACATTTAATAGACAAGGGACCGATTGCTTTACAACTCTAAGATCTCTATTAAATCATGGAAAAAGAGCTTAGTCAGACAGAACAATGTCATAAATTTTTCATTTGATAATAAAAACTGATCTCTGGAAGAATCTCTCTCAACAGTCTCTACCTCTAGGAGCTCTTGAGAATTGTTCACGTTGTAGATTATTTCGTCCCAATATATTATTTCAGGCAGATTCATCTTTATATTAAGTCCAAAATAACAAGAATATTAATTAAAAGTGAAATAAAACATTCAGTTTTTGACAACATTCACTTTTCTAGGTTAGAAAAGTAGAAAATGGCGGCATTCCCCGACTGGTCCCTGAAAATAACCAAGAGAAGCATGAGGGATCAGTTTTTGATAGAAGCGACGATAGAAATAAGTTCAAGAATACGGTTTTGTGAATTTCAATAGAGACACGCCCACTTTCTCTCGATTGTTCTATTCTACTGCAGTCAAGAATAGAGACCCTGTTCAAGAATACAGTTTAAAGTATCAGTTACATAAAGATTAGTGTAAAAAATTAGTGTGAAATTAGTAATGGATTTGGTGGTATTTTTCAACACCGTTTACAATGGAACGCTACGCATGCGCATGAACCAATATGTTCTTCTTAAAATACTTAGAATTTCTATCCCACACTACTGGATACGATCCTAGTAGTGACGCCAAGGTATCATCCAAAAACCGAAAACTACCTAATTGTTGAATTTCACACATATATAAACAAAACACAATCGCAGTTTTTATTTTAAAAATTTGAGGTTAACGATACATGAACTACCAACCGCATGAAGTTCGTTCTGATTTCTGATTGGACAGTGTGGACTTGGTAGTGCAGAAACCTTGGACCTTGCTAACTTCTGCAGTAAGTCATTGCAATAAGTTTCTATGTAAACGGTCGTATTTAAATGCATGTACTGAGCTTTCGCACTACAAGTGCAACTACACTAATTTTACCGTTAAGCTCTATGTAACTGAGGCTTAATGCTTGCAATAGAATGGCAGTAGAACAAATCCGGGGAACGCTCCCCGGGGATCGTTCTATTCTATCACGGTCAAGAATAGAGGCCCAGATCAGTGGAACTGATCCACACGCAAATCAGAACGAATACGCAGGCCTATGAGTCCATGATCTGCGAGCGACATTGGAATCGAATAACCGATAGAAGCCTTAGCCGCAAACGCGTACCGTGTAGACTATAGGCGTCTGAATTTAAGATGCCAGCGCCAAAGTGGAGAACTCGTGAACTAATTATAGGCCGTTTGTTTATTTATTTGGCGAATAATTATATCGATTTTTTTCTGTTTATTATTATTTTTGGCGTTAAAAATAATAACATTAATAATATATGACCTAAATGTTTGCAAGATTTTGTTGTAAGTGATTTGCAAGATGTTAATGGCATTTTTCAGCAAAATTCATATTTTTTTAGGTTATCTAGTTTTGTCCTTGAAAAGCACAGTTTCTTCGACATAAACGGTGCCTGGCTAGTTAAATATTAATAAACTTAAATATTTCCTTAAATTTATGTACAGTTGTAGTTTAAATCACTTCTTTTTCAGGAAACATGAGTGACATTTAGGTTAAGCATATTGCAATGTATGGAACATTTGGGAAGCACTAAAAATGTAAAAATTCTAAGTGTATGTATGAAGGGGAATATGTTTTAAATGCAGGACATATTATTTTGTGTGGTACAACCCATATTCAACACAAAACTTAATAAATGTGTATGCTCTATGTTTACAAACAAATGTCAGATCAAATACCTATGAAATTAGTGGTACATTGAATATAGGTAACTGAAAAGATATTTATTAATTCTTTAAGTAAAATAAATGAAACAGTATTTTGTAAAATATGAAATAGAAATATTTAATAGTGCATGGTGCAATAGTATATATTACTTTTATAAATATACTGAAATTGCATATATTTACTTATTTCAAAAATTTCACTTACAATGTGTGATTGTTCAGGCCATTATTATTGCTACTCGGGCCACGGTTATTTGCACCAGCTTTTTCTCTTTCAATGCCTGGTTAAAGGTGTCTACATCAAAGAGGGTATGCTTTGAACATTGTCGTGCCAACTAAACTTTCACGAGTTGTCCCTGCAATCTACAAAGGATACCGACTAGGTTGGCTCCAGCAAATTATATCGTGTGTAGCCCCTTTAAACGCTATCATATTTTTAATGACTTAGCATCTCAGTTTATCATTATTTACTTATTCTTGATATCATCGTACTAAAGAGACAATGACAGAAAGACCTATAATTAGTTTGACTATAAACCACCAGGTGGCGTACTCCTTATTTTCAGACGCCTATAGAGTACAGCCGGACCTATTAGGATATTAAAACTAGTACATTCAAAATACAAACAAGGTGTTTGAGTTCTGCAACAGCGTTAAGGAGTCCCACTCTGGACTGGATTTGACTTATAATCCTATTTTCCTCATAATTATTAATTTTATGATATAAAATAGTAAAATACACTGAGTCATGGCGACATGAGATAGGTATAAATGTAAAACGTAAAACTCGGTTTGCAGTTCTACAATTATAAAAAATATTGTCGTATGTAATATCACTAGTGCTTAAAATTTTATCGAAAATTTTTTCGAAAGCGTGTTGCCTGGTAATATAAAGAGTGCAAATTGGCAGTTTATTATCTGATTAAATCCCGACCGCTTTAGCGGGAGGGATTTAATCTTTGATAATAAACTGCCAATTTGCACGAGTTATATTAACTAGGGGCGACTTAGCTTGAGAAAAAATTTTTAGATAAAATTTAAAGCACGAATGGTATTTGAGGAGAATATTTCACGAATAAATAATTCATTAAGTACATCTTCAATATTATGTTTTCTCATTAACTGCCTTCAGACGTTTTCTTGTCACTTTTTGGAGTTTACTGACCTCTATTTTCAATTTCATCACTAATTTGATATACAGAAATATTTCCAAACCGACTCATTGTCAAAACAGCAAATCTGAAACAAACGCAGTAGAAACAATGGAGATTCGCTATATTTTAAAATAATCTAGTGACGTTTCCATGGCAACTAGTAAATAAAACGAGTTGAAACCTTAGATATTATAATATATAGACTGGCTTAACACCTTTCAGGCGTTTCTGAGGTGCAATACGACGAGGAACGATAGAGAGAGCACTACTTTAGTACCGATGTCTCGCCCAAATAAAATGTACACCCGGTACAAATGGTTCCGAGATTGACATAGAGAGCGCCATCTAGCGCTACAAGTTATATTCCATAATAAATAAATGTTCATCGACTCATATTTACGTATTTAATCCTTACTTTTAACTTACGAAATTTATGAATTATGCTGAGGTTTGATTTGTTAAGCAAAGAGAATTTTAAATACAACAAATTATAATGTTTGATGCACAGCTGTGATTCAACGAGTTACTTTTTGGTAGATTATCATATGTAAGTACTATACATTTTTAGTTTGTTCCAGAGCGAATGTGTACTTGACATTTATAATAAATGATTTGCTTACCTTTGTAACTACGTTATCGAGCTATTGAAATTGAAAGCTGTGCTTGACTTGTTCCTGTATTATGAGCTATATTAAGTACAATCTTTGTGTGTAATTGTTACCTGATTGAACACTAGGAAAACTGACATAGTTACAGATAGGCAAAAGTTACAGCCTATATATTTCAGACAAGATTCGCTTTGGAATTGAGGTGTTTTTGTTTGCTACTACATAATACAATATTACAATTTACAAGGTAAGTACGTTAACAATTACTTAGTAATAAGCTAGAGAAGATATTTATAGATAAAACTTAAAAGCTCGACAAAAAACGTCAAAAAATTTTCGCATATTTGCCGCTGCAGCGACCTAAAAAATTAGAGCGATAAATTTTGCATGTTGGTCTGTCAAAAGCCGATCTAGCTTGAATTACCACTAATAATGACGTTTGATTGGTGCAATGTTTTGAAAAAACGGGCTCTCATTGGCTATAGCGTTAGTGAGTGAAATAATCTTATTTATTTTCGATAAATTTATGCAAGCTAGATTTTGTATAGTTTAGAATATTTAGATTTTTGGTTCATTTATGTCTAGGTATTCATTTATCTCAAAAACGAAACGCAAGAGGTTTAAATAAAAAAAAAAAATATATATATATATATATATATATATATATATATATATATATATATATATATATATATATATATATATATATATATATATTCTTTAAATAAAAATAAATAAATAAATATAATACTTGAAATAATATAAAATTTAAAACATCATATACCTCGGCAAGTAAGAAAACAAAAATAAACTTTTCAATAACAAAAGAAAATCAACTTTGAAATTGAATCTTAAATGAATCCTGAAGGATAATTATATTTATTTTCCTTCCACCACTCCAATGGATTAACCTCGCGATTTATTGTATCGTCTTCTAAGAATCGCTGAATCTCCATGATAACCCTGCTGTTGGAATTAGTTGAGGATTTGGGTTTATTTTTGTTGACTTTGTCGTGAATACAGTTCCACAAAGATAAACTATCACAATTTTTCTCTTCTTGCTGGTCTCCGCCCTTTTCATTATCATTTAAAGCATTTGAAGTTACCGTCTTTTTTCATTACTTCTTGATGACACCATTTGCGTGACTAAATTTATGGATTCTAATATTTTCCGTATTAAAATGTGATTCACCCTTTTTATAGCCATGTAGACAAGGTACCAGTTAATAGGTAACGTATACAAAATTTGAATAACGCTTACTTTTTGAAAAAAATGTTAAATTTACTAATATTATCAGGGTTCACTTGTTACCATATAAAATAATTGAAGTGTAACACTATTTAGTTTTTGAGGAAAAAAATAAAATTTAATTAACATTATTAAGGCCGAATTAAGCATTTTTTTCTCTTACGGACCCCTTGTACGTTAAGAATAAATAACAATGTTTTGAAAAGTAATGCTGAATTATTATATTATATTGTTTTATACTGTAATATTAAGTACCTATATTATATTATTATATTTTATATTCCGTCAACCTGAAACCGTTCCGTTTTCTTATTATGCATTGCGACCACTGATCCTTTACTTAAAAATAAACACATCATCATTTAAACGGATCCCATCAAACATAGTTGCCAGAACTACTTGCTTCAGGTTAGTACGTAATATCGTAAAATATATACGAGCACACACGAACACAAAGTAGAATAAACAGCGCCACCCTAGCTTAAGGACAATTCTTGCATTAAAACGACGGACCTGAAGCAGTATACATCATGTTGTGTCGTGATTCTTGACTTACATCATGTAAAAGTACATAAAATAACCTACCTTTTGCCATAAAGCAAAATTCGATCCGTCTTTTAGGTCCGGAGATATTTCAATTTGAACATTTCAGAAAATTTGACTCAAACTGCAATTTCAGCCAAAATATTTAATATTTTTGGCTGAAATCTGGTAAATAATTTTTGTGTGATAAAGACTACTTTCGTTCCAAATTTCAGCCAAATCGGTTGAGATCTGATCAAGATAGCCAAAATTTAGTTTTTTCGATTTTTTTCGTATATATATGTGTTGTTTCTTAGGTTTTCGCGGGTATTAAATGAAGTGTTGGTGTGCTTCCGGGTGTTTTCCTACGTAGTTGATAGGCTCCTCCTGGAGCCATTGTTGTCTAAACGACGTTTCGGCAGAATCCTATCTGCCATCTTCAGGTTCTCGTTGAATGTTGCCTACTGCTGCTCCTCGTTGCTCGAACTGGACTGTTCGAGCAACGAGGAGCAGCTTTCAGCGAGAACCTGAAGATCCCAGGTAGCAGGGTGACGTCATTATGACGTCTTTTAAAGGTGATTTTTCGTCGCCGACGTCATTGTCCCAATAAATGACGTACCAGAGACGTGATATTTATAACGTACTTCTGACGTCATCATGAAGACGTCAAATACACGTTTCTTTTAGGTCATTATTTTGACGTCATTAAAATGACGTGAAATAAATCATTATAAAATAAAAATAAATAGAAGTATTTAGTGACTAGTTCAATTTTCGCCACATAGTAATAATAATTTTGTTTTACTATTTCTAACTAGGTATACAGCTTTTAAACATTAATAATTGTGGAAAAATATTATAATGAGAGGTTTGCATCCCTTATCGCAAAATTCACTAATTACTAATACGTCATATTGGCGTCATATGTATGACGTATATATATATATATATATATATATATATATATATATATATATCAGGAGAGGGGGATGATCTGATCTTCATCAAATTTAAACTGGAGGTTCCTTTAACATTAAGAATAAAAGGATATTATTTTCGTTCCTTAACTAATTGTTTAAGTGGTCAAAAAAAAATTAAAACTGCAAATTTGACTCTTAAAATGTCAAAAAAGTGATTCTTGACTTATATCATATCATTTCGGCCAATAAAACACGGTTCCGCCCCTATTTGGAAATCAAGATTTTAGGATTTTGTTATACTCGCCATGACAAACAATTTCCGCCGGGTCTACATCCATCTTAAAAAATTTCCCAACCTCGCTATTTTATTGACTAAATCGACTCCACTATAATAACAATGCCTAATAATAATAAGAATGATAATAATAAATAGTAAACACATTTAGTTTTTAAAAGTTTATTGAACAAAAATACAAAAGTTTGTGTACTTAATAAAAAAACATAAATGTGCAGCGAACCACGGCGAAAACTCGTTTTTAGTCAGTAACTTTTTTTGAACTTTTCAGATTCATTTTAAACTATGCAAAGGTAAAATTCTGCTTTAATGTATTCTTGTTTGTTAAATCACATACGCATGTTCTTAATGTAACTGTAATTGGAAAAGTAATTGTAATTGGAGAAAGTAATTGTAATTGGAGAAAGTAATTGTAATTGGAAAAAGTAATTGTAATTGTAGAAAGTAATTGTAATTGAAAAAAGTAATTGTAATTAGATAGTTCAAATAATATAATTACAAATTACAATTCCTTTAACAATTTTCCTGCACTTACAATTCCAAATTACTTTAATAAAAAAAAGTACTTAATTACAATTACAATTACAGGAAAAAAAAGGAATTGTAATTGCTAATTACTTTTTCACCAGGAATTACCCAGCTCTGATACCTTTACATTGCATAATTTCAATAAACTAAAAACTTTTTATGGGAAAAGCTACTAAAACTAAAAAATTTAAATCGAACTCAAATTCACTATGTACAATGTACAGGGTGCCCTAATCAAAGACGGAACAAGGACATTTTTCCGGCGATAGAAACGCTTATAACAAAAACCAAAATTACCATTTGATGTATTTTTTCCGCCGAATCCAAAAGTTATAATAAAAAAACGAATATAAAATGTGCTATTTCAGGGTTCAGACTTCACATAGCTGAAAAATATCCCTGAATTTTCCAGGCTTTCCATGACAAAAAAATATTTTTCAATGACAAATAATAATAATTATTAATATGTTAAAGATGATTTTTATTTTAATTATCGATTTAATAACATATTCGTGTTCATACAATCGTCAGAAGGTTGCAATTTAAAAATAATTTAAAAAAAGCTAAAAACGTACTCTTCGCCTGTTCACTAAACTTTTTATATAATTGTTACACATTCTATAGGATGCTCTTCTCAGTTGTTTGTAAATAATGTTAGTTTTAGACATTTTTAATTTTATAGTACTAACTTAGTTGGTAAAAGACTCAATGTAAAATAAAGTAAAAATAAAAAAAACTATACCATACCCCATCTGCGTTTCGAACCCGGTACCCTTGGATTCCGAGTCAACAACAACAACAACAACAACAACAACAACAAGCATTTATTAATATTCACATACAATAATGCGTCATTCCAGAGTCCGGCCCGGAGCCAGCCAGACAACCACGGCGAACATCGCCGAGATGGGTGTGAGGTTGGGCGGGGAGGGTCCGGTTTGGCGATGACGAAAATTAATTGTGAGTTAAAACTCCTGCCTAATAGGGAAAGGCTTAAATTTAACAGTATTGTGCAACGTAGTACACGAGGGTACTTAAAAATAATTAAAATTAAAACTGTAAAACTATCGATTTCGCGCACACGCGAACACTTAAAAATTTTGATTGCTGGCACGGGAAAACAAAACTCAACGAAAAAACCCGTTTGAGACAATTCCACCCTGGTAGTCTTCCTGACGCCAGGAACGTGTCGTGGATAGTTAAAAGTGTGTAATGTTATGTGAAATTGTTGTTTGTTAAGAATTTATTGGTCGAGACTGAATTTAGAGACAAAAAATGGGCAAGGAACAAAAAAGGTAAAAACAAATAGAGAGGGGTTGGTTGTAGTTTTTGGTGAGGATTAAAGGTGGGGAAAGGAGAAGTTGTCGTAGAGGAAAGTGTGGTTAGAGAGGTTGCCGAAAGATAGGCAACGCCTGGTATGGTAGGGGGTGTCGGATATCGAAAAGGATCGCATTATGCTGTCTGATTCGTGTTATGTTGCGGGTTAGCGGACTATCACCCAGCTTGAATTGATAGAATTTTTGGGAGATGTCTTGGACGTAGTCCGCTAGTGGCGTTATGTCGTGGCAACGATTATATAGATCTCTGAGGGAGGTGTATCTGCCCGAATCAGAGATGAGGCGCATAAATTTGTGTTCGAGAACTCGGAGTTTTCTCATTGTCGTGGTCGGTATGCTGCACCATACCGGCGCCGCATATGTGATGGCCGGCCTGATCACCATCGTATACAACAATTTTTTATTTGTCCTGTTGAGTCCGCTACCCTTTGCCAGGAGCGGATACAGACTCCTGGACATGGAGTAGACCTTGCGTACTGTCTCGTTTATGTGAATGTTGAACGTCAGTCTCTTGTCCAAGTTCACCCCTAGATACTTCACGCACCGTTTAATTGGAATTTGGCGACCCCCGATCGAAAGTGGTGTTAGAATTCGATTTTCGGTGAAACGGCGCGTGAATAGAATTGATTCCGACTTCTCGGCATTGATCCGAATTTTCCACTTGTCGTAATACGCCGTAGCATGGGCCAAGTGAGCCTTTAGCAACATATTAGCTGCCTGTGCATTGTGTGAATGCACGTACATGGCCGTGTCATCGGCGTACTTGGCAAGGTTCGAATTCGGGAATTCCGGGAAGTCGGAGATATATAAGTTGTATAGTTTTGGTGACAGGCATGACCCCTGGAGGACGCCCGCGCGAATGTCCCGCCGAGTTGATAGTTTATTATTCACTCTGACCTGCAGCGATCTACCCGTCAGGAAAGAGTGAACAAGTTTCGTTATGTGCATGGGGAAGTCCAGTGCGTTTAGTTTATGAAGCAGTCCCGGGATCCATACGGTATCGATAGCTTTCTCAATATCGAGGAGCACCATGACGGTGCTCTTCCCGAGGTTGCATTGTACTTTGACGTCATTCACAATCCTGACGATCTGCTGCACAGTGCCCCTGCCCCGCCTGAAGCCGAACTGGCACTCGTCATCGATGTGGAGTTCATCCTGAGCAGAGTCTAATCTGATCAGGATAACCTTCTCCATCAACTTGGAGATCGCCGACAGCAACGAGATCGGTCGATAGCTGCCGGTGAGCTTCGCGTTCTTGTTCGGCTTCAGGATTGGCACGACCACAGCGCATTTCCACTTGTTGGGCCAGTGCTGCAGTCGCAGGATCGCGTTGACAATGTACGTCAACTGCACAATGCCCTTTCTCGGGAGATATTTAAGAAGCTTGTATTTGATGCCGTCTGAACCCGGGGCTTTGTTGTTGGGTAATGTCCGGACGATGCCAGCCACCTCCGAGGGCTTGACCATGACCTTTAAAAATTCTCGTCTCGTCAATTGGATGTCATGGCCAATTAGTTCGTTGATGTCGTTTTCGATGCGGTCGTGTTCTGGATTGTTCGGTATTTGTACGTTGTGTATACTTGCAAAGTAGTTAGCTAAGTCGTCCGCTTTCTGCGAGTCCGTCAGAGACGTCTGTCCGTTTGCGTTAGTCAGTGCGGGTATGGCCTCCCGCGTATTTTTCATGGCCCTCGACAGTTTCCACAGCGAGTTGTCTCGAGGATTCAACGCTTCCAGCCTATCCCGCCATTTCCGGTTTTTAGCGGTGTTGATGGCGGTCCTGATCTGCCGTTGCAGCCTACCCATCTCGGCCTTAGCGTCGACATCGCGATTTCGCTGCCAAAGCTGTCTCAGTCGATTCTTTTCTCGTATGTCTAGTATGACCGCCGCGTCGAGTCGGTCTCTGTATGGGTTTATGGTTATAGTCGTTGCAACACTCTGTTTGGCGTCCTGCAGTATCCTTGTGAATTCCTCCACTACATTTTCCAGTTCGGCGGCTGTAGTGATATCGTTTGTGAGTGTCAAGTGTGTGTTTATATGAGTCTTGTAGAGACGCCAGTCGGCGTCTCTATAAGAGGTGACTTTTCGTGTAATGTCTTCCCTCGACATGTTATCCAATTCTAGAAGAATTGGATTGTGGTCGGATGTGAGTTCTTCTAGTGCCACTGGTGGCGTGGAGTTCCTCACACCCTTATTAACCACTATGTCGAGGGTGGTAGGTGTTGTACCGTTATCCGGAAAATGCGTGGGATCATCCGGATATTGCAACACGACATTACGATTACTGACGTAATCGTACAGAGTGTTGCCGTTGGCGTTGTTGCGATGGCAGTTCCATGCGTTATGTCGTGCGTTAAGGTCGCCTATGAGCAAGCAGCGTGGGCCCACGTTTAGCAAATTCTCAATACAACCCGCTGTGATCCCGTTCGAGGGCGGGTTATACGCGGCAACAATGCTCATGCCGCCATCTAGCGTCACACACACGTTCTCCACGGATGTGTTCCGCAGAGTACGATGTGTGTGTGCAATATCAGACTTTATGAGTATGGCCACACCGCCCCCTCTGTTAATGTCTGCCCTATCTTTTCGTATAGTCGTATACCCCCGGACGCGTAGCTTGTCCCGTTGGTTAAGTTTCGTCTCATTCAGAAGCATAATGTCAATTTTATGCCCCATTAAGTAGTTAATAAGAAAAGGAATTTTGTTACCAATACCGTTGGCGTTCCAGGAAGATAGTTTTAGTTTAAAATGCATCGTCAGGAAGACTTTGGAAAAATGATACTACCACCTGGAATTTTCCCAGGGAGGAAGTACATCTCTCGAGCTCTTCGCAGAGCTCCGTCATCCGTGCCAATATCACGTCTAAATTGATGAGGGATGCCAGCCTCTTCGTCGTTCTCTGCAGACTCTCGAGCTGGGCCATTCCTGCTCCTGAGTGATCTTGTTGGCTCCGTTGCGTAGCTGGCGCAGACGGTCTTTCGGCGGCTCTATATACCTAGAATATTCAGCATGAATATGATAGTAATATTCATTTTGGAATATATATATTCCCTCCTGGGTCAAGAATATCCTAACACTTTGAGAATGAAAGAATAATATTAATTGTTACTCAACCAAATCAACGTTTCATAAAAGCTTTTAATTTTTTCTGTAAAATGTAACTTAATGATAAATATATGCGTGTTATTATTTATTTCAATTAATAAAAAATATTTAATATGATTATAATGATTATATTATACAATGATGTTATTCCCAGTTTTAAACAAAAGCTTAATCCATATTTTTGTTATCAGGCTATCAGGTTTGAGTAGTGCAGCCAAGGCTAGACTTCAGAAATAAAGCCATGCACATGTATATAGTGTTTTAAACTACCCGCGATTTTTTCCTATTTACGTATCTCATAACAACCTCAATATCAGAATTTACGTGCTTTAATCGTTTGTTATGGTTGAGATACTTAAGTGTTTTTATGTGTAGTATAAGTGATAAGTGACCGATGAACAATAAGTAAGTACATTAATCTTTTTTATAGCGAAAATTTAAGACTTGTACATTTTCTTACTTAAATGAAAAGAAAAAGGGGATAGAAATACTACTGGTACTGGCGCAGCTTCATAGAGAACTTAATAGAACTCTAAAACTCCATTAGACCATAATACTGATGATAAAAATCAGAGACAGTTATTACAGTTGAACCAAAGCTTACCAACAAATTCTTCACATTTACAAGAAAGTACTTATGATTGCATCAGTCAAAATAATTCCCAGACTTTTAATCATAGTACTGCAGGCACCACGAACTTAATAAGTAGTGTTCATTTAGAGAATATTGTTAGAAGTAGTGTTTCAAATACTGGCAGTGAAAGTAATTTATTGGAAAGCGATTCTGGCGAAAATTTTAATTGTAGCGCTAGTTTTGATGAGCAGAGCTGTCGCACATAAAATTATTATACTTTCATGTACCTGAAGTTTCGAACGTTCACTTGAACGAATTTCATTTGAAAAGGAAAGATTAATAAAAATTATAAATCGACTTAGGCGTACCACTTTTACGGTAATATTTGTTGGCAATGATAGTATCGTTGCCAGCAAATATTACCAGAAAAATTGTATGTCCAAGTCGATTAACTTCAAATTTTCAATTTAAATTCGTTCAACTGAACGTTCGAAACTTCAGGTACATATACTTCCTGGAATATGTGACTAGCAAATGATAACCCTCTGTGCTTAGAGGCAATGGACAAATAATTTGTAGTAACTTTTATTACAAGTTTTCATTTTAATCAATCTTTTCTGTTTTTTTTAAAAAGATATTACTTAATTACCTGTTTGTATTTTTTTTTTCTAGATTGATAGTATGTAGTATGTGTAGATTGGGTGGCGATAATTACAAGGAATGTTCATGCCGCTTTATGTGAAAAGTAATGAGTGATGACTTGGCCAAGCTTTACAGTTTACACGGACACAAAGACAAAAAAGTGTTTTCCAAAACAGCACTTTTCGCAACAGTTACAGGTAATTATTCAACATAATATATTTGTTTGCGGTTCAGATATATACTTGCTTAAATGAGAAACAAGCCTGTAACTCTCTATTTTTTGCACGATTTGAATAATTTTTTTTTTATGTAGAGTAACAATATTTCTATGTGTAGGTGACATTAATTTGGTTTTAATTTACATACACGGCCTCCTGCGAAGCGTTTTTTCACCAAAAACAGTAAATCGTATTAGCAATTTTTTTTTAAACAGATGATATAATATCCTTCTATTTTGATTTTTTTAATGTAATTTTTTTTTTGATTTTGATGAAACTTACTATCAACTTACCCAACAAACACCGAAGATCGGCCCATTAGCGGGCCATCACTGGGCCAGAAGTTTCATTTCTGGCCCAGTGATGGCCCGCTGAAGGGCCAACCTTCGGTGTTTGTAGGGTACTATCAAGACATATGGCATGCTGAAGAAGAATCAGTTATTTAAAAAGAAATCTCTAATATGATTTAGTGTTTCTTGGCGAGAGGAATATAACTTTGTAATTCTATTCTGATTTTCAATACTTTTTTAGATACTCCGTGACACTAGGGTTTTTTTTTGGGGGGGGGGGGTTAATAAAAAAAAATTCCTTCGAAAATAAAAACCCCTCATCCTTTCAACGGAATAAGATCAGAATATAATCCTCGTTGAAATACATATAATTCAAGTCAATATGTTAAACGGTTTCAGAGTAATTGTGCACATAAAAAAAAAGTTACAGACCGACGGACATTTTACTTCCACATCCAGTGGAAGTATAGTAACGACAAAAAAATTTTTAAAAATTTTTATTGTTCAAATAGGCTTAGAATGTCATGAAACGTCGAGATTTTAAGTTTGAGCGAAAAAATTTCTGTCGGTCTGTCTGTAACTTTTTTTGTGCGCACATTTACTCTGGAACCGTTTAAGATATTGACTTGAAATTTGGTACACATATGTACTTTAACGAGATCTTGAACTAGATTATATTTTCACCTCGTTCCGTGGAAGGGTTGGGGGGTAAATTGGGGTAAATTTGGGGTAAATAGTTAAATCAAGCAGGTAAGAGTCCAGAAAATTGGTATTTAGTATATACAAGAGAAGCTAAGGTATCAAACAAATTTTTGGCATTAGCCACCCCCATTACCACCCCCACCATTATTAAAGGGGATGAAAAAAAAGTTGTGATTTAGTATGTGTACAAGAACCAGAAACCTCACAATATTGTTTTACTTCATCAACCCCCACTACCACCCCCCTATCACCACCCCCACCCCACTACCGGTGGGGGTGGTGATAGGGGGGTATCGTTTTATAGGTTTTTGGGGTAGAGGATTTCAAATATTATATAATTAAAGTTCCATAAGCAATTATTTCCACATACAAAATTTTTTCGTTGTGAGTGACTTGGATGGAAAATCTGGATGTGGAAGTCGTGATTCCTTGGGCAGCGGTTTTTTTTTGCTCAAACTTAAAATCTCGACGTTTCATGACATTCTAAGTCTATTTGAGCAATAAAATTTTTCAATTTTTTTTGCGCTACATACTTACCAAGTAATTACAAAGTACAAAAATATGAGTTGATTCTTGGTTTTACCATTAGCTTTCTTCAATACACAAGTTTAAATTCTAAATAAAATTCCTATAAAATGTTTTTTTTCGTTTTAGAAACAATGAAACGGACAAAGAAGATTAGTCTTAAGATGGATTCAAAATATAAATATATTTATTAAATACCAAAAAAAAAAAAAATTATATTTTCAATATTTTATTTTCCCATATTTTTAGAATTTTTAGGAAGAAGGCACTAATATGCAAGGAGTGGAAAGTTTTCAGGTGATTACTGTTATTATTTTACATTTTAATTTTTATATAATTATTTAAATCGAAAAGTAAGATAATCAGATATCAAGCTGAAGGGCGAGTGTCTTCCCTCATACAGGTGCGTTTTGATGATGTATTAGCTTTATTTCTGCTTTTACCAAAAGTGACCCACGTATACCAGAGGACCTGTATACATTCTCACGGGAATATTCCTGAAACCAGCCTAAGGGAATATCCTATATAAACCTAGATTATTCCAGGAATATAAATATATATTCCAGGCAAAAGCTGTGAATATGTTTGAAACATATAAATATTCCTGGATTATTCCTGGAATAATTTGGTAATATTCTTAAAGGAATAATCTAGGTTTATGTAGGATATTCCCATTGGCCGATTCTAAGAATATTCCCTGGAGAATTTATATATTCACGGCCTATTCTAAGATTATTTATTCTCAAGAGTATATTCCAGGAATATTCTAAGATTATATTGTGCTGTCTGGGAAGAGACGAGCTAAAATCATATTTCCACGGGTGTATATTACATTATGAAATGTATATTTGTAAAATGTATAAATATTTAAATATTAATCATTTCACCAGATTTCTATTCAATTACAAAAACATAAAACTAAAAAATAAAAAAAATTCAAATTTTATTCATTAACATTTTTTTTACTGATTGATTTTATTCAAAAACAATAGAGTTCTTCCTCTAGCTAACACTAACTTACTGTTCAAATTTCAGTACTATCGGATTTTTCTTTCTCGAGTTATCGTGCTTACAGGAAACGTGACGGACGGACGGACGGACGAACATTTTGAAAGTCGTTCAGAATTCGTTCACTAACACAATGACATGAAATTTTTTTGTCTGCGGGCGATATTTACGGTTTTAGAAATGTGCCGATCAAATACAACATACTCTTCGTTTTCGTATTTGCGAAGAGTAGAATAACAGTAGGAACTCGTAAGTAGTTTATTGTTTTTCATATTGTGACTCAAAATTCCATGATTTTTGCGAAATATTTAAAATTCACTGAGATTTCCATGATTTTCTTAGGATTTTTAAAATTTTCTGAATTTTCCACGCTCTTCAGGTTTTCCATACGAGCCCGAACCCTGTATTTTTGTGTCAAAAATCTTTTGTTTTCAATTTATTTGTTTTCATTTATGATCATTTTTGGTTTCTGCGAAAAAAAGTACATTGAATGCCTTTTCCGGTTTTCGACATAAACATTTGTATCATTTGAAAAATGGCCTTGTTCAATCATCGTTGGATCATCATGTACCTAAACCAAATACTTACTACTTAAAAGAAATTTAAAAATTCCTTGGTTTAATCAAATAAAAAAATAAGAACTGTTAAACAAAAATAGGTCTTTGATCATATTAAAAATTTAAAAAAATTAGCCTAAATAAAGTAAAGAAAAAGAATAATAATAATAATAATAATGAACTTTATTGTCCAAAAGACCATACAGTAACATGGTGTTGGACACGTCGAAATGATTGACCAAAGTCGTCAATACAATAGAAAATTATTACAATAGGTGGAAACAGGAAAAAGTTCCGTAAATACCAAGTTAGACTTTGTTGTCTAATATCACAATATCAAAACACTACCAAACAAAATTAATAGGTATGTAGACCTGATAATATTATATTAGATCAGTAATAGAAACATATAGATTCTATTTAAAAATCATTGCTAGTTCTAGTATTTTTAGTAAATGAATTTATGTATAATAAATTAATATTAAAAATAGGGATTCCGTGTCGTGTAAGGGAAGCTTTGCTTCCTTAGCTTCAATGGAAAACACACTACTGATAAAAGAAAATAAATACTGATAAAAGAAAATATTTACAATCGCTTAATAATAAAAAACTTTCCATATTTAATAAAAGTCTGTAAAAGTCATGTAAATAATATAATTGTATGCACTCATTTAGTAACAAAATGAAGCTTGCATCATCATGAATCAGATTTCACCATAAAATAGACTATTAATATATACCCCATGGAAAGTTAGAAGGAAAACTTCCTGAAACTTTCGGAGTTTTCAAAATGGAAAGTTTCCAGGAAGTTTTCCTTCTAACTTTCCATTGGGTATATTGATAAGCTATTTTATGGTGAAATCTGATTCGTGATGATGCAAGCTTCATTTTGATACCAAATAAGTGCATACAGTTATATTGTTTAAATGCCTTTTACAGTCTTTCATCAAATATGGAGTATCCTCGGCACATCTCTGCTATAAACATTATGAGACATAAAATTTCAATATCACCTAGTTAACTGAACTTTATTACCTAATGTCGAAATTGAAGCCGGTGAAAAATAAACAAATAATGAATTGAAATATATTTTTAGGCGACTTCAATAACAATATTAAGGTTCAGTTAACTGGGCGACCGTAAAATTTTATTTCATAATTTTTAGCGACCTTTTTGGAAGGGGGTTCAATTTTCTTTTTAACTTTCTAGTGTCTTCAACTTTACTTATCTTCACTGGGCTGTCGATCCCATCAATCTTTCCTTGGCATTTAGATGTAAAGTAAATATAAAAAAAAACATGTATTAGAAAACTTTTAAATATTTGTAAACTGTAAATATCTAAAAAAAAACATGTATATAAATATAAAAATATATAACAAAAGTATATCTTATTTCTCCATAAAATAACCCACTAAACAAAACATATATCCGTAATATTACGCAATATTAAACTGAAGTAACATATTAAATGTTTTCTTGCAATATGATATTTATATTAAAATAACCTAACTTTGGTATAGCTGAGAAATGTTAAATTGCAAAATATTGAAGAAACATTTAGTTAATATTAGCTCGAAAATATTTCCGTAATATAAAAAATTATATTTAACAAATGTATGTCACATATTAAATCAATGTATCTTTAATATTGCCATTAAAATAAGCATATTATATTACAAGAATGTAACTTGTAATATTACACGAAAATATTTCACATATATAACTGTAAATGTGTTACGAATGTGTTACATTATGAATAATATGCATTTGATCATACATTAACATTATTTGCAACGTTTATTCTATGTAACTACCATGAACTTCTATGAAAACTCGCCTATTCACAGAACGCGTCGTTTCTACATAACCTTAAAACCTTCGATATTTTGTGAGTAAGTGTGTTGCGCCTTAATGCCTTTAATTTCAGAAATGGGTGATAAAGCGAGAATAAGGTGAGTAGATAATTACAGTAATGTAGAAATTCGTGGAAACTTTTAGCAACAAAATAAAAATAAACTTTAAATTTTATTTATTTAGTTACCTTACCCTGTGTTAAGGCGAGTTTATAAAAAAAATCCCAGTCCTAACTTAGCCTATCTTAGTCTTAATTTTTTCCCTAAAAAGTTAAATGTACAGGTTACCCGTATGCCGTTTATAAAAGTCGCAATCCTGTCTTGTCCTAACTTAACCTAAAATTTTTAGATTAATTTTTCCTAGGGGCTAATACCACTGAATAGATCAGAAATCAATTCCAATTGGCATGAAAAGTTCGCGTATCTATTTTACGATCAACTTAAGACAAAGGCCAGTTTTTATAAACCCGTCTTAAAACATCAGATATATTTTAGGGAAAAATTAAGACTAAGACAGGCTAAGTTAGGACTGGGACTTTTTTTATAAACTCGCCTTTTTTTATTTGTCGAAGCACACTAATTGCATTTTATTGATAAACATATAACATTAAAATATTATTCTTGTTTCAACCTGCTTATTTTAGGTCAGTTATTTATTGCTTTACTCGTCGGAGGCTAGGGGTTTATCCCCAGATCCGTTGCATATGTGGTCCTAATCACGGGGATAAAAAAAAATAAAAATTTGATATTAGGCCACCGATCAATTGTCCCTGTTTTAAGTTGGCTGCTCGACCAACGTAATAGCTAGGGAGTTGGTGGCAGAATTTCTTATATGATTTTATCATGTGACTGAAGTCGAAAAGTGTAAAGATCTCATAATAACAAGCCGGAAAAACCATTTCAGTCATTACGGCATTGCTGATTTTTTAATTAACAGTTATTTAAAAGTGCAAAAAAAACAAACGCTCCTATATAATTTTATTGTGTCAGTAATTTGTTTTAAATGTTGCCTGTCAGTGTCAATATGACATTGATATAAATGCAGTCGTCTGAAATCTATGTGTCTGCGTTTTCTTGTAATTTAATTTTTTTTATTAATTTATGATATACTAAAAATTAAGTGATTTTATTGGCGCTGTACCATATATCAAAAGTTTCGCAAAGCGGTAAGAAACAATAAAACAAACTTCAGTTACCCGTACTGCTGAGTTTAAAGAGGGTGAATTTTCAAAAATGCGAAAAAAAAACGCTTCTATATTATTTTATTATTTCAGCCACTTTGCAGGAAGCTTTGTTTGTTTGTAAAGAACATAAAAAAAATAATGACTGAAATCTACAATGCTGATTTCTCATTGGCTGACGTTTCTTATTAATAATTGAAAAGTGAAACATGTTTTTTCAAAATAATTCGGCAACGCTCGATCCTACGAGAAGAATGTTCAAGACAAAGTTAAATAGGACAAAATTTCCTACATTTTTTGTATATACATTTTTATTGTAAGTCTAATACGTAAGAAGATACAGCGGTGGAAAAATGTTTGATTTTTTTTTTTTCAAAAAATGCTCGAACTCCTTTGTTGCGCGGACGGTCCTGCCTTTAATACGTACAGGCTTAGAGAGCAGTGTTTTTGATTTGATAATAATTACTTACACTTTTGGTATATTGAATGTTTCTAAGCAATTGTAAGGATTAAATGTGTGTAAGGATTTTGTAAGGGATTTAAAATTTTGTAGCCAATAGTCAGGACATAAAATTTTATAATTTGAAATTTCTTTAAAAAATGTTGGATTATCTAGAAATTATAAAAAGAGTATAAGAGCAAGTGCCGACTCTTGAGGTATTCCATTTTTATTGCCAATTCTTCTGAATACCTGTCATTAAATTTAATAACTTTTGTTTCCTATTTTCGAGAAATGATGTAAGCCACTGTAATACTATTCCGTCAATTTAATATTTTTTTTAGTTTCAATACAAGTATTATTATAATATATCTTTATTATAATAATATAAAATTTGTTATGTTGTGAACATGCATTATATAATAAAAAAAAATTTTTCTTAAACCCATTTGTCTGACGCTGTATCTCTTTAAACATTAGACTTACAATAAAAATGTATATACAAAAAATGTAGGAAATTTTGTCCTCTTCAACTTTGTCTTCAGCATTTTTCTCGTAGGATTGAGCGTTGCCGAATTATTTTGAAAAACAATTTTTTGCACCTTTAATTCAAGATGGCGGTTCGCGCCTCCTCCCCACCCCCAAGGTTGAAAACTTGTGTTTTTTATCATGGCCTCGACTTAAACAACATATGTCAAAATCATTAATACTCCACATTTTGCAGGGCAAAATTCCCGACTGATTGTCTTACTTTGACATTTTTTGGAGTAAATTGAGAATATTTCTGAAAATCAGCAACGTACACGTCAGCCAATGTTTTTCTCTGCTAATGGATATAAAAACTAACAAATTACCAAACACCATTCGAGGTTTCTATTTTGAATAGCCTACATTTTTATTTGCACTTAAGCTTGGTTGCCATTTTGATAATATAACTCGATAACTGAAAGACACTCGACCTATGGTCTCGTGTTTTTGTACCATAATAAAGATAATGATTAACTATGTTATGTCAGTAACTATGATACTTCTATACTGTATTCTCGATCAGATATTAATATATTCCATTTTTTAACAGAGGCTGTCAAAATTACCTTCGCAGCCACCACAGCAAAACAATTCGAAGATGTGGTAGCTGAATGGCAGCGCTTCGCCAAACAAAGGAAACAGCGAGAGAGGCAATGAATAATATGGATTTTTTTTATAACACTAGTTTTTTTGTTGTTGGGAATTTGCATTTTTATTTTTATTTATTTTTATACATTGTATATTTTTATGTATATTTTTAACAAAATATATTTTTAATTAAATGTTTTCTTTTTATTTTAAGTTTAGGTGATTATTTATTAAATACTATAGATGCCTCAACTGATGCAAGTTAGTGCTGAAGGATTATGGACAGGTGCCTGTCGAATAATGTGTCCCCCACTAATTTGTACAGTACATCTTACAATTTCCTATGAGTAGAAACACATAATTTGACACAATATTTCTGTCCGTAATCCTCTAATACTAACTGGCACTGGGACAACTATAGTATTCAACCAAGGTTATTGTTACTTTGGGGCAATATTAATTCAGAACTAAATTAATGTTACCTTAATATTTACATTTATCTTGATACTACATTGCCTTACTAGTATTCGAATCAAGTGCGGATCTAGAAATTTCAATAATTTTTTTCTCGTCTGTGGCGCATGGGACCCATACGAAATATGGGAAATAACATATCGAGAAGCACTTCTGTAATGACCCCTAAAAAATTTTGAAAAAGCAGTTTGTGGATTTTTTTTTCAAAATTCGGTTACCGGGGGGGGGGGGGTAACCTGGGGGGGGGGGGGCGAGGTCTAGGGACTCCTGTTTAATTTTTTTTTGTCATATGCATTTTACTTTTCATAAAAATACAACAATATGTTTTGAAGTTTATGAAAATATTTTCATTACTAACTGAAATACAACGAATTGAAATTTTGTGATTTACAATTTAACAAATCACAAAATTTCAATTCGTTGTATCTCAGTTAGTAATGAAACGTATTGATGTATTTTTGTGAAAAGTAAAATTCATATAACAAAAAAAAATTATTTTAAACAGGAGTGTCTAGACCTGGGGTAACCGAATTTTGAAAAAAATTTTCGCAAACTGCTTTTTCAAAATTTTTTAGGGGTCGTTAGAGAAGTACTTTTCGAGATGTTATTTCCCATATTTCGTATGGGTCCCATGCGCCACAGACGAGAAAAAAATTATTGAAATTTCTAGATCCGCGCTTGATTCGAATATTAAGCATACATTGCAGCAATGATATTCATGGTGAGATATAAATAAGTATGTAATGTAACACGTTAAATAAGTATGTAATGTGGCAAGTTATATTGATAAATTATTACGTCAATATGTTATGAACATTAAGTAATATTTTCACAATGTTACCTTTTTAACAATGTAACAGAGTAACATTTAATAGTATGACAAATTACTTTGTAGCAACATTACGACACTGTTCATGATCTGTTTTACATAACATTACATGTAACTTTGTAATATTGAGGTTCTATTAAAGTAATAATGCATTGTTTAGTGGGAAAATATCAGCTTCATAAAATCAAGTTGGAAGCTGCCCTCAAAAGTGGTTAACCATTAGGTATATTATCTTGTCTTCTATTTGATGAACCGCTATTGGGCCTGATATGAACCACGCCGATACTAAGTTTCGAATGTTTTATTCATGCTGGTACTAAGCCTTCGCCAGGGGCTGAAAAAGTCATAAAAACAATCACAAATTGAATGTGCAGAACACAAATGAATATTTTTTAACCTTCTTCTTGTCCATTACTGGAAAAACAATGTATCTTTCAAAAACCACAGCACTTTAAGTATTAATAATAATTGTAGGATGATAATTAATAAAACACTAATTACACCCAAACATACTTTAATTAATTCGTGTAATGAACACAAGAAAAACATAGGTAAAATTAGGAAAACATCCCAAGCACGTATATCATTGTCCCGCGCGTCTAGTCACTTCTCTTCTTCTGCCGTTGACAGCTGATCGGTTACCAGACACTGTGCAAGCGTTAAGCCCGCTTTACATAGGGGAATTAAATGAGGGGTCGCTACACACTCCCCCTTTGGATCACACTACCGCCCCGGGTGTGATACAAAACGAAGGAAGGGGGTCAAACGTCCACGACACTTTTGGCGCGGCGCACTCGCGAAGAACGGCGCGGCACGTCACTGTTGCACTGCGGACGAGGAGCTGCCGGTAAAGGCCTGGAACGTTGACTAGGCGTAGTTGAGGTCCTGGAACCTGGATCCGGAGGTGGGCCTGGAATAGGCGTTGCTGAAGCAGGTTGCTGGGGCAACTGACGTCGAGGGCGTCCTCTACGACGTATGGGGTGAACTGGAACCGGATTCGGGGTGTCCTGGGTAGGGGGCACATATTTGGTCAATGCCGACACATGATAGGTACCGAGAGGTGCTGTGGGATTCGTTGGATCCTTTATTTCGTAGGAGGTCGGGTTCACAATTCTAGAGACTTGGTAGGGGCAATCTCTACGTGGTACAAATTTGGAAGTGATTCCAGCTTTGGCTTTGCTTAGCACATGAGTATTGACAAGTACGAGGTCTGATACTTTGTAGGTCACATCACGGCGTTTGCTGTCAGCAGTTCTTTTTCGGCTGTCTTGTTGGCGTTCGTGAGTCTCTTGGGCCTGGCTGAGAGTGTTCGCCATGGTACGCAGATAAGGAGTAATCTGAGGTACAAAATTGTCGCTTTCGATGATGGCTCTGAAGTCTCTTCGCGTATCATCGGGGGTGCGTAACTCTCTACCGAAAGTTAGGTAGGCTGGAGTGAATCCTGTAGACTGACACACGGATGTGTTTATGGCAAATCGCACTGAGGAAATTTTGTCCTTCTAGCTGGTGTGGTCATCTGCCGTGAGGATTGCAAGTTGCGTTTTTTGATCTCGGTTGTTACATTCCACCGGATTGGCGGCAGGATGGTAAGTAGGGATAAGACTTTGGGTGAACCCCAGAGCTTGGGCTACATGCTGCATGACTCCGCTAACAAATTGGCTTCCGTTATCGCTGATAACTTTTCGAGGAGTTCCGTAACGAAGTATGATTTCATCAATTAGGCATTTGACACAGGCTTCGGCTGTGGCTACTTTAAGTGGAAACATTTCTGTCCAGCGAGTAGATGTATCTTCGATGATAAAAATCCATCGCTCTCCAGTAGGAGTCTCTGGAAGAGGTCCAAAAAGGTCAATTGCAATGACTTCAAATCTTTGTGCTTGCACAGGGGTCTGAAGTAAGCCAGATGGCTTCATGTTAGAAGATTTATACCGTTGGCAGTCTATACACTGAGAAACATGTGCGGTAACGTCTCTTCGCATGCCTGTCCAATAATAACGAGGAATGATTCTTTGTAGGGTGCGTTCTACATAGTGACCAGCCAGAGGAGAATCGTGAGTTTCTTTGAGTACCTTTTGAATCTGACTCTTTGGTACGACTTGCTGCGCTTCTTCTCCATCATGATCTGGGGAGTAACGGTATAAAATACCGTTCATCATCAGGTAACCGCGGTCACTCCATCTGTGAGTGTCTACCGGGTTAGGGTCTGGAGACTCAAAACAGTTGATTATTCGAGCTATATCTGGGTCGGTTAGTTGTTCCTCTCTCACAGCTCTAGCATCATCAACAGGAAGGTTGATGGTAACGAAGCAGACATCGCATGTTTCGGCTTGGCTGCGGTCATGGCAGATAGGGCGCGACAATGTGTCGGCTAGAACGTTCTGACGTGCAGGAACATATTCTATGTTCAGGTTGTAGGGCTGTAGAGATAATGCCCAACGAGCGAGTCGACCTGTCGGGGATTTCAAGGACATCAGCCACCGAAGGGGTTGGTGATCACTTTTCACAGTAACGTTCGATGATTCAATGTACCCACGAAACTTGGAAAAAGCCCATACCAAGGCCAAGGCTTCACGTTCCGTCGTGTGGTAGTTTCTCTGCGCAGGCGTCAGTAAACAACTTGCGTATTCGATTGGTTTCTCGTCTGCTCCCTCCCCCTGGAGTAAAGCTGCTCCTAAAGCATATGCGCTAGCATCAGTGCGTATGACAAACGGTTTGGAGGGGGTCGGCTTGACGCAAGATAGGCGTAGCCTCTTCAGTTCATTGAAAGCCATTTCCTGGGAAGGTCCCCATTCCCATTTGGTAGTTTTTCTGGTTAGGTTTGTCAAAGGTCTAGCTACCTCTGCAAAATTCGGGACAAACCTTCTGAACCATGAACAGGTCTGCAGGAAGCTAAGAACTTGTTTCACATTTTGTGGTGCACGCATGTCCACTATTGCAGATATTTTATCTGGACAAGGTTGGAATCCTTCCTTGCTGATGACGTGTCCGAGATACTTCACTCGATCTGTGGAAAAGGTACACTTTTTGCGGTTAACTCGAAGTTTAAACATCTTCAGTCTGTTGAAAACGTCATTTAAGTCATTAAGATGAGTTTCGAAATTGGGCGACATGATAATTAAATCGTCTAAGTAAGCCAACATGGAGATGTGTGGCAATCCAGAGCGGAAACGGTCAGCGAGACGTTGAAAAGTCGCCGGCGCTGTTCGCAGTCCGAAGGGCATTGCTTTGTACCGGTAGGTACCGAAAGGAGTGATAAACGAAGTTTTATCCTGATCCTCCTTGGCAACTGGGATCTGATGATAACCACTTTTTAGATCCAGAGTAGTTATGTAAGCAGAATTGGACGTAGAATGAAGTAGATCATCCACTCTAGGCAATGAATACTGCACGGGAACCGTTACAGCATTAAGACTTCTGTAATCTACGCAAAGACGCGGAGTGCCGTCCGCCTTTGACACTAGAACGACAGGAGCAGCATAGGCTGTCTCACATTCTTCGATGATTCCATCTTCGAGTAATTTGTCAAGTTCCTGACGAAGAATTTCTTTCTGCGCAGGGGCAAGTCGATACGGAGGTTGAAAAATGGGAGTCTCATCCGTTAACATGATGGTATGCTCAGCATAAGGAGTAAGCTCTTTGCTTTTCTCAAAAATTGTTTTATGTGACTGTAATAGTTGTTCCAACTGTACTTTCTCACTTGTAGTTAGGTTTTTGCCATCATTTTCAGTGAGCTGAAATTCGGTTTGGTAAGCACTAACTATAGGACAAGGTGGGGCTGGTGTACTGGGCTCCTTGAAAAATTCAAAAGCAACTGAGGAGTTTCCGTCGAAAAACCATTGACCCTTGGGTATGTTCAAAACCATTTGTCCACTCGTAATGAAATCGATTCCTAGGAGGGTTTTGCTGTCTAAATGCTCAGGAATTGCTATGAATGTAGTTGGTATACTTTTTCCTTGCAAGATCACCTGAGTTTCGAAAATTCGCGCCACTACTCGACGTAAATGTCCATCCGCTAGGACCATCTGTAGGAGCTCTTCTTTGTAAGGTAAATTCGATTCACAGAAATGTGTGTAAAGAACGTGTCCTGCGATGCTGTTTCTAGCACCGGAATCTATGTAGGCAAGTCCCTGTCTTCCTACAATCTCAACATGTACCAATGGTCTAGACATTGTAGAAACTGGATTAATTTCAGTGAGGAAAATATCGATACTTGAGGCGTGTATCGTAGCAGAGCCAATACTGTTGTTACCTTGAGGTCTCGTGCTGGAAGTACTCTGAGTACGACAATTGGGGCACTGGGAACGTATGTAACCTGGCGTTCCACATCCAAAGCAACTAATACCAGCAGAAGTGGTAGGGGAGTTTTGACTGGTACTCGGCTGACTAACTTTTCCTTGATTAGCAGCGGCATTCTGCCTGAAGATGGCCAAAATTCTTGCAGAATTGGCATTTGGGGCGAAGACGTACCGTTTTGTCATCATTTGCACTACTCTGTTTCAATGTAGTAGGTGGCGTTGACTTGTTCTCAGTAAAACTATCCTCGATAGATCTGGCCTTCTCAATTAATTCAGAAAAAGAGGTCACTTGTTCTCTAGGTAACCTAAATCGAATTCTTCGGCTTAAAAGACCGTAAATCATGTCCAGCTGATGCGTTGCGTGCAATTCTGGAGTTTTCGGTAAGCGAGCTAAAAAAGCACGAGCAGAATTTACAAAAAGATCTGTTGGTTCTTTATCCCCTTGTTCCTTGGAGAATAATTCCTTGAAAATCTTGTGTGGCGGCTTATTGTAACCGAATGAATGTCGTAATGCCTTTACTGCTTCATCCCAAGTGGAAATTGTAGATTTGATTCCTCGCCACCAGGTTGCAGCATTGTGGTCAAGCAACATCGGCAATCCCTTGATTGCATTTTCCTCTGTAATATTTACACAGTCTCTGTAAACATTAATAGCGCTAATAAAGGCTTCCACGTCCTCATCTTTGTTTCCGGCAAACCGCGAAGCACATTTCGAAAAGTTGCCGCTAGTAATTGAAGCGTGTGCTTGTTGACTAGTAATCAAAGCTTGAGTCACGCCCTTTAATAGGTTTTGCAACTGTTCTTCCGTCATTACAATTGGGTCAGGCATTGTTACAGTTGATGAATCGACAGAAATTGATGTATTACAAACGTTACGTTGACTCCTGAGATTGTAACTCATTAATTCGCAAAATTTTGTAGAATTCAGAGCTGGTTCGGGTACTGGTAAAATATATCCGGATATCGGATGCAGATACCGGCAATGGCGTTCGGATACCGGATACAAGATACAGATACTTTTAGTTGAAAAATGTATTCTAAATACATGTATCCGGATACTTTTTCCGGATAACGGATACGGATACTTTTTCTATTGAAAACCCTGCTTCACGAAATTCAAAGAGAAAGTGTAAGTATATGGTTCAAGAAAACTTTATTTTGTCAAATGATAATAATTGCAAAATGAAACTACATATCAAAATGTATTATTTTTGTTTGAATTTGCTTTTGTCAGCACAAGAGATTCAAAATTGGCATCAGATAAGGCGTTGCGCCGGGGCGAATCTATCATAGTGGCGAAGGACAATAACCTTTCAACTGGCCCAGATGACGGCAGGCATGTGTTGTACTTCATGGAGAGTTTCTTGAGTACCGGGTACTCATTCAACATTTGCATGTTTGATCTCTTGTCCTCGAGATATCTTAAAAGCTCGAGCTCAATTTTAGAAGTATTATTCTGATTGGATCTGTTCACATAAACATCAACATCGTTCTGCGCGTTAGCCTTCTCTCCGACTGTGATGGTGTCATTGGTATCTCCGCGGAAATCAAAAAACTCATCGAACTTCTTCCCTTGTTGTTGGTCATCTTCATCTGCTGAACCATCTGATGATGATTTTGATGCCGTGAGTTCTTCCGCACGTTTTATGATTGTCAATTTGATGTCGCCAACTGTTTTCTGATGGTTCTTTATGACATTGGACCATCGCAACTTAAATTGCGGAAGAAGAATTGCAGCAATCAGGGGCTCTTCTCGACTAAGATTTAAGGTATCTGAAAAACGCGTTTTCAAGCTCTGGATACACATTTTGATCAGATGTTCTCCACCGTATTTCATCCTTGATTGAGTTGCTATTTTTATGTACTTGTTTAGAAGGGATGCCAAACTTGGAGATCAAGGACGTCTGCCAGTGGCTTCATCACAACAGAGTATTCTTTGAGGTAAAGAAGCTCAGTTTCTCTGAATGTTTCCAGGCCCAACTTCATAAACAAAAGTGGGAGTTTCTCTTTCGCCTTTAGAATCTGAGATACTGAATCGTAGGTGGAATAATGAATTGTATCCGCGGAAAGATGAAAGTATCCGGATACGGATACTTTGATAATTACCTGGCGGATACGGATAACGGATACATTTTTCCTAAAGGATTCAGATACAGCCTTCGGATACACAAAAAGTATCTGGATACTGTATCCGGATATCGAAGTATCCGAGTACTACACAGCTCTGGTAGAATTTTGATTGCATGAAAATCCGCTTTCAAATTTGACTGCATACAAATCCGCAGAAACACTAAAAGTCTAGTGAAATGAAATAAATCTTGCAATTGTCTGTTGAATGTTCATATACTTGAAACGCGCACAAAATGTTCGTGGATAGCACACAGAATTTGTTTATCTGAGGTAGAATGTTTTTCAAAAACCGAAATATGCATGAGAGTTCATGAAACATGTAACCAGCGACGAAATTGTCCTTAGTCGAAATACAGCACGAAATGTTCATGAAAGCAATGTAAAATGTCTATTTTACTCGAACGAAAGGCACAATAAAGTTCATTTAAATGTGAAACCGGCGACGTAGAATGTCTTTTCTTAGTCGAAATAAACCAGCTGTTTGTGAAAATAGCACAATAAATGTGAAAACCGGCGACGTAGAATGTCTTTTCCTAGTCGAAATAAACCAACTGTTTATGAGAATAGCACAATAAATGTGAAAACCGGCGACTCAGAATGTCTTTCTAGTCGAAATAAGCACAAAATCTGTGAGTTAATGTCTTTGAAATTATTGAATGCACACGGCGTGTGAGTTATTCAAAACTTGCAGCAATCAGAAACTAGAAGCTCTACTTACAGTTTCAAATCCTCTCTTTTACCTTACAGAAGTGGAAGTTCTTGCACAACAACTGCTTGGATTTCTTGGCCCAAAAACACTGGATTTTGATCACTTTTGCAAAAACCTGCATTAGTACCGCCAAAAGTTTTAACCTAACTCTCGACACGAAACACTCTGACACAGTATTTTTGTTAGAAAGAGCCCCACGTTGGGCGCCATTAATTATGTAGGATGATAATTAATAAAACACTAATTACACCCAAACATACTTTAATTAATTCGTGTAATGAACACAAGAAAAACATAGGTAAAATTAGGAAAACATCCCAAGCACGTATATCATTGTCCCGCGCGTCTAGTCACTTCTCTTCTTCTGCCGTTGACAGCTGATCGGTTACCAGACACTGTGCAAGCGTTAAGCCCGCTTTACATAGGGGAATTAAATAAGGGGTCGCTACATAATTAACTGACCCGACACCCGCACTATTTTTTTTTAATTTTTGATGCACACAGTGTCCTTCCAGGCATAAAGATAGAACTTATTTAACTGCAACAATAGCAAAATGCAAATGGCGGCTGGCTTCTCTGCTCTGTACATTTGTCCATGTTAGAATCGTCATCGGTGGTATGTTTTCGTTTCTCATTTTAATAAATGAATTTCTACAATTTGACGTTTTAATTGATGCGTATTCTGTGCAATAATCTACCAATACGGGTATGTTGACTTCTCGATTTGGAGTTGAAATTTCCAGTAATTATAATTACTAATTAGTTGCTGTAAAACAAATAGGCAGAATCGTATCGATCGTAAACGATTGTATACTATCCCTTCGTGTTTTTCGATAAATGTAATTCCACAACTTGCCGCATGGAGATGATCATAAAGTTTTTATGCTTTGCACAGTTTACAAATATCAATATTTCAGATCTTTATATATATTATTATATTCTCCACCAGGGCCTGGCCCAAGGGGGGATGGGGGGGGAGCCCCCCCCCCAAAGTTCGGGCAGTTGGTACCAAATGCGGTTAACGTTCGCAAAATCTAACTAATCATCACATACAAATATATAATTTTAAGTTTACACTAACTCCCACAATCGCGAAATTAACACAGTAATTATTATTAAGCGATTGGCAACCCTGTAAATATTTTATTTTATCAGTAGTGTGTTTTCCATTGAAGCTAAGGAAGCAAAGCTTCCCTTACACGACACGGAATCCCTATTTTTAATATTAATTTATGTATAATAAATTAGGTTTTTAGTAAATGAATTTATGTATAATAAATTCATTTACTAAAAATACTAGAACTAGCAATGATTTTTAAATAGAATCTATACTGATCTAATATAATATTATCAGGTCTACATACCTATTAGTTTTGTTTGGTAGTGTTTTGATATTGTGATATTAGACAACAAAGTCCAACTTGGTATTTACGGAACTTTTTCCTGTTTCCACCTATTATTGTAATAATTTTTTATTGTATTGGCGACTTTGGTCAATCATTTCGACGTGTCCAACACCATGTTACTGTATGGTCTTTTGGACAATAAAGTTCACTATTATTATTATTATTATTCTTTTTCTTTACTTTATTTAGGCTAATTTTTTTTTATTTTTAATATGATCAAAGACCTATTTTTGTTTAACAGTTCTTATTTTTTTATTTGATTAAACCAAGGATTTTTTAAATTTCTTTTAAGTAGTAAGTATTAGGTTTAGGTACATGATGATCCAACGATGATTGAACAAGGCCATTTTTCAAATGGTACAGATGTTTATGTCGAAAACCGGAAAAGGCATTCAATGTATTTTTTTTTGCAGAAACCAAAAATGATCATAAATGAAAACAAATAAATTGAAAACAAAAGATTTATGACACAAAAATACAGGGTTCGGGCTCGTATGGAAAACCTGAAAAGCGTGGAAAATTCAGGAAATTTTAAAAATCCTAAGAAGATCATGGAAATCTCAGTGAATTTTAAATATTTCGCAAAAATCATGGAATTTTGTGTCACAATATGAAAAACAATAAACTACTTACGAGTTCCTACTGTTATTCTACTCTTCGCAAATACGAAAACGAAGAGTATATTGTATTTGATCGGCACATTTCTAAAACCGTAAATATCGCCCGCATCATATCATTGTGTTAGTGAACGAATTCTGAACGACTTTCAAAATGTTCGTCCGTCCGTCCGTCACGTTTCTTGTACGCACGATAACTCGAGAAAGAAAAATGTGATAGTACTGAAATTTGAACAGTAAGTAGTATTAGCTAGAGGAAGAACTCTATTGTTTTTGAACAAAATCAATCAGTAAAAAAAATGTTAATGATTAAAATTTGAATTTTTTGTATTTTTTAGTTTTATGTTTTTGTAATTGAATAGAAATCTGGTGAAATGATTAATATTTAAATATTTATACATTTTACAAATATACATTCCATAATGTAATATACAACCATCTCTTATAATGTAAAAATTTACGTTTTTTTATGTGTTAAGTGGTGGTGTAGTTCTTACTCTTTTGACTCGGAATCCAAGGGTTCCGGGTTCGAAACACAAATCGGGTATGGTATAGTTTTTTTTTTTACTTTATTTTACATTGAGTCTTTTACCAACTAAGTTAGTACTATAAAATTAAAAATGTCTAAAACTAACATTATTTACAAACAACTGCGAAGAGTATCCTATAGAATGTGTAACAATTATATAAAAAGTTCGGTGAACAGGCGAAGAGTACGTTTTTAGCTTGTTTTAAATTATTTTTAAATTGCAACCTTCTGACGATTGTATGAAATCGAATATGTTATAAAATCGAAAATTAATAAAAATCACCTTTAACATATTAATAATAATCACAGGTCAACATTTGATCTAAAAAAAAACACTCGGAGCCCCATGGTGCCTAGGGGGTTTTTGGGGTCGCTGATTACGATGAGCGGGTTGGTTAACCTTCATCACATCAGGTTCAAGGTCAATTGAAGGTCAAATTGCCAAAATTCAACCAAAAAATCTGAAAAAATTCATGCCTATATTTTTGAGGTTCCTGAGTAAGAATCCGTAGTTTGTTTGACCTTACGCCTTTTCCCAGAGGTCATTTGAAAGTCAAATTGACATTATCCTACCAAAAAATCTGAAAAAATTCATGCGAATGTTTTTGAGGTTCCTGAGTAAGAATCCGTAGTTTGTTTGACCTTACGCCTTTTCCCAGAGGTCATTTGAAGGTCAAATTGACATTATCCTACCAAAAAATCTGAAAAAATTCATGCGAATGTTTTTGAGGTTCCTGAGGAAGAATCCGTAGTTTGTCTGACCTTATGCCTTTTCCCAAAGGTCATTTGAAGGTCAAATTGACATAATCCTACCAAAAAATCTGAAAAAATTCATGCGAATGTTTTGAGGTTCCTGACTTCGAATTCGTAGTTTGTTTGACCTTACGCCTTTTCCCAGAGGTCATTTGAAGGTCATTTGAAGGTCAAATTTGCACAATTCTACCAAAAAATTTTTAGATCAAATGTTGACCTGTGAATTATTATTATTTGTCATTGAAAAACATTTTTTTGTCATGGAAAGCCTGGAAAATTCAGGGATTTTTGTCAAATATGTGAAGTCTGAACCCTGAAATAGCATATTTTATATTCGTTTTTTTATTATAACTTTTGGATTCGGCGGAAAAAATACATCAAATGGTAATTTTGGTTTTTGTTATAAGCGTTTCTATCGCCGGAAAAATATCCTTGTTCCGTCTTTGGTTAGGGCACCCTGTACATTGTACATAGTGAATTTGAATTCGAATTAAATTTTTTAGTTTTAGTTTCCCATAAAGTTTTTATTTTATTGAAATTATGCAATGTAAAGGTATATGAGTTGGCTTTTTTTTTTCATCTTCGGCCCTGTAATCTCCACATTATTCGTTGACGTCTAGTTTTCGAGTAATTACTTATCAATAACCCAGCATTCAGTATTCCAGACTATTCTCATAGTTGTAATTTTACACGCAAGGCATTTTAAAAATCGCGGGGAATGGACATATTGTTACCGATGTCATTTGAATTCATGATTTCATACATATTTTACCGACGGAACAATATATATATGAAATATTTCTGCAAAATAACAAATATTATGAATTTCTGAAATGTGTCAGAAATATAACAGATATGTTTCTAGGAAATGTTTAATTTCTTCCTAATTACAATTTTTTCCAAACGTTTCACAAATGTTTCGTGTTTAGTGGGATATATATGAAATGTTTCTGCAAAATAACAAATATTATGAATTTCTGAAATGTGTCAAAAATATAAACAGATATGTTTCTAGGAAATGTTTCATTTCTTCCAGATTACAATTTTTTCGAAACGTTTCATAAATGTTTCGTGTTTAGTGGGTTAAGGCCCACTATTTAAACATACTTAAAGTCGTCAACTCTATCTCTTACGCTCGCGCCGCCATCTTGAAAAAATGGTGCTCAGATTAAGTTTTTTTTTCTTATATCTCGCTAACCATTAGAGATATCGAAATTAAGTCTCCAATAAAAAGTAAAGCTTATAAAATTCTCTATAAAAAATGTAATATAATATTTTTATAATATTTTTATTAATATTTAATATTTTATATAATATAATATTTTTTATAATATTTATTATTATCATCTTCTAAAATAGGAAATTACATTTGATCAACACATTTCTAAACCGGAAATCACTCGTAAAAAAAAATTCATATTATTATGTTAATTCTAGAATTCCCAATAACTTTAAAATATCCGTCGAATATCTGTTTGTCAGTCTGTCAGTTTGTCCATCTGTCTCTCTGTACGACACTTTTTTTAAAACTATTTAACGTCGGCCTATTTCCGCTACCAGGGCCTATCACCGACGCCAGGAGACCCAACCCAACCTGGAAATTTTGCCGAACCTCTTCCCTTAAGAAGAGTAGGGATCTTTTACTTGCCTAACATTTAATAGACAAGGGACCGCCTGCTTTACATCCCCTCCGAAGGATGGTATATCCACTACGTAATCCTCGTCTGAAATTACGTAACTTCTGCGTATACACTGATATATAAACCGCTAGAAAGTGGGACGAGAACGCTGTATTTCCCAAGATGGGACCCCATCCAAGTACTAACCGCGCTCGACGTTGCTTCAACGGAATATCGACTGATATTCACATTGAAGTCGCCTCTACACTCGCCTACGACACTTTTTGTGAGTATGATAATTTAAAAGAGAAGAGTCCAATTTCATTGAAATTTGAACAGTAAGTTAGTGTTAACTAAAGGAAGAACTCTATTGATTTTGAAAAAAATCGATTAGTAAATATAAAGGTTATAAAACATTTTATGAAAAAAAGGCATGTGAAGAGTGTTGTAACACCTTTGATAAGATGCTAAAAATACAGAGATACTGCACACAGAGATACTGCACAGTATACTGACCAATGACAATCAAGATGGTATCATCGGGAGATCATTAAAATTGCAAGTATGTCACTTAAACCTACAATCATAACGTACTTACTGATCGATTTTTTTTTTCATTGCTGAGGCTTCTTATAGCTAACACTAATTTATTGTCCAAATTTCAATAAAACCAGACTTTTCTTTTTTAAGTTATTTAGCTTACAAGAGACATGACGGACGGAGACCCAACCCAACCTGGACGGAGAGGTAGACGGACAGACGAACGGACTGACAGAAAAGACATTTTGAAAGTTGTCCCGTATTTTATGACAATACAATGATATATTTTTATTATATACGAGTGATATTCACAATTGTTGAAACGTGTCGATGAAATGCATATAACACTTTTTGTACAGAATTTTATAAGCTTTATTTTGTATATAAACATAATTTCGATATCGTTAATGGTTAGAAAGATATAAGCAGTAAACTGAATCGAACCGCCATTTCTCCAAGATGGTGGCTCAAGCGCAACAGTTTGGGCTGGGGACTTTTAGTATGTTTAATAGTAGGTAAGCCTAAATGAACATATTTGCCAAATTTAAGAGTATAATCTGCGGTAGGACACATAATATTTTCATTGATATATATGAAAAAGGTATATACGGGTGGGCGTGCACCTTTGACCAATGAAATATGCCCAAAGGCGGAGATTAACAGATTGTGTAATATAAGAGAAATAGTTCAAATATATTTCTGTCGTACAGAGTCGAATTTCGCGTTGGGTGCACAAGAATTTTTATTTAAAGTAATTTGAGTAGGAAAATTGAATGCGGTTGTAGTGATTCATTCTTAGGCAGTGGTTTTTAATTAAAAGAAAAAACTATCTGTAGGTACATAATGTATATTTACAGTGTACAGGGTGTCCTAGTTAACGCGTTATGTCCGATTTTCTCGGTAGTTTTTGAGATAAGTATTTTTTTCCGGGGAATCGATGCCGCTAAGAAACATATAATCGAACATCAAAGAAGAATTGATCGTATTATTTATGTTCTTAATTGACTAGTAAAGGAAAGTAAAAAAAGGCATGTAAATTTTAAATATCACTTCCGGTTTACATGGCAATGGCGTTCTTTTTCTTGAAAATAGAATATTAATTACTTCCACATTCAGTGGAAGTATAGTAACAAACAAATTTTTGAAAATTCTTATTGTTCAGATAGGCTTAGACTGTCATGAAAGGTCGACATTTTAAGTTTCAGCGAAAAAAATTTCTGTCTGTCGGTCTAACTTTTTTGTGCGCACGATTACTCTGGAACCGTTTAAGATATTGACTTGAAATTTGGTACACGTATGTACTTTAACGGGATCTGGAACTAGATTATATTTTCATCTTATTCCATCGAAGGGTTGGAGTGTAAATTGGGGTGAATGGGGAGGTAAACAGGTAAATCAAGCAGGTAAGAGTCCGTAAAATTGGTATTTAGTATATATAAGAGAAGCTACCCACTAAGCAATGCATTATTACTTTAATAGAATCTCAATATTACAAAGTGACATGTAATGTTATGTAAAACAGATCATGAATAGTGTCGTAATGTTACTACAAAGTAATTTGTCATACTATTAAATGTTACTCTGTTACATTGTTAAAAAGGTAACATTGTGAAAATATTACTTAATGTTCATAACATATTGTCGTAATAATTTATCAATATAACTTGTCACATTACATACTTATTTAACGTGTTACATTACATACTTATTTATATCTCACCATGAATATCATTGCTGCAATGTATGCTTAATATTCGAATCAAGCGCGAATCTAGAAATTTCAATAATTTTTTTCTCGTCTGTGGCGCATGGAACCCATACGAAATATGGGAAATAACATCTCGAGAAGCACTTCTGTAACGACCCCTAAAAAATTTTGAAAAAGCAGCTTGCGAAATTTTTTTTCAAAATTCGGTTACCAGGTCTAGGGACTCCTGTTTAATTTTTTTTTGTCATATGCATTTTACTTTCCATAAAAATACAACAATATGTTTTGAAGTTTATGAAAATATTTTCATTACTAAGTGAAATACAACGAATTGAAATTTTGTGATTTACAATTTAACAAATCACAAAAATTTCAGATAAATAATTCTTTCACTAGTTTCACTTAAAATTCAAAAACAAGAGAAACCTTTAACTATCAATTATTGTCGCATTTCATCTTTTAAGTCGCCACGTGTGCGCTGTAATAATCGTGTTTTGTTCGAAATTGCAATTGTTCCTTGTCCTCGAGACCCATTTGGGGTTCAAAAAAATGGTTTTTTTGAGATTTTTGTTCAATTATGAATTTCTGAAATTTATAAAAATGTGATAAATAAAAAATATTTTATTTTGCTATTCGGTTCAGCTTCATGGAATAGTATTTATGAGTACGTTTAAGACCTCCCAATTTTTTAAAATAATTAGAAAAAAGAATATGTAAATGTCGAGGATGGTGTTTTTGATCTTTCAGCGCTTGCGTAGCGAGAACGGTAATAAATACGAAAATGCACCGCACTTTTTTTTGTACAATATGGAATTTTCTACAAACAAGTCCGCGAGGGCATATTCTTATCTACTATAGTTTTCGAGCTACAGGTGCTCACGTGTAAGCATACTGTTGACTGTTTTTTACGCTACTCTGCAAGTGGCACTGGCGACTTAATTAACAAACAAAAAATTAAGAAAACGGCGATGCTAATAGTCAAATTTAAATTACACAAAACATAATGAGTAACTTCTGTTTAAAACTGTTTTTTATACGATGCATAATATTAATAATGGAGTTACAAGTATTAAAAAAATGTTGAAATAAAATAAAAAAATAGTTAAATATTCTTTGTGTTATTGAAATGTATGTGCAATTGTACAGAAAAAAACACTAATTAATAAAAATATGCGGCAAGTTCCAGTTATATAAAAATCGATGAAAATGAAAAATTACACTTTTCGGTCCTAATGTTAATTGTTTATATGTGATAAATAAAAACAAAATGATATGTCAATAATAGATACATTTTTTTTTAAGAAAGAAAATTACTTCCTACAAGGTGGAAAAGTTCAAATGTACGATTTTTTTAATGTTTTTTGCATTAAAAAACGCATATTTAAGAAAAATGCCATCGTGCAGAGCGATTAGAAATTCATAAATAAAAAAATCGACCACAAATTCTCATTGGACAAATAATATTTAACTGCTTTAACGGGCTGCTTGGAGAACAGCGCGAAAAAGAGAGGTTTGCGGGCGGGCGCCTTTGGCATGTGAGCTATAATAGATAAAAATATGCTCTCAGGGACTTTTTGTACAAAATTCGATGCTTTATAAACAGTGCATTGTGTACCATTTGTGCGATACTTTATCGAAAACTATGCTCTCGAAAAAGTAATACCTACTTGTAATAAAAAAAAAAAATTAACCAGTCTTTCCGCAGATATTTAAATTAAGTTAATTACTTCCACATCCAGCGGAAGTATAGTAACGACAAAAAAATTTTAAAAAATTTTTATTGTTCAAATAGGCTTAGAATGTCGTGAAACGTCGAGATTTTAAGTTTGAGCGAAAAAAAATTTCTGTCTGTCGGTCTGTAACTTTTTTTTTGGGCGCACGTTTACTCTGGAACCGTTTGAGATATTGACTTGAAATTTGGTACACGTATGTACTTTAACGAGATCTGGAACTAGATTATATTTTCATCTACTTCTGTCGAAGGGTTGGGGGTAAATTGGGGTAAATTTGGGGTAAATAGGTCAATCAAGCAGGTAAGAGTCCATAAAATTGGTATTTAGTATATACAAGAGAAGCTAAGGTCTCAAAAAAATGTTTGGCATTAGCCACCCCCATTACCACCCTAACCCCCTTATTAAAGGGGATGAAAAAAAATTGTGATTTAGTGTTTGTACAGGAACCAAAAACGTCAAAATATTTTTTTACTTCATCCACCTCCCACTATCACCACCCCCCACCCCACTACCGATGTGGGGTATCGTTTTATGGGTTTTTGAGGTAGAGGATTTCAAATATTATATTATTAAAGTTTCATAAACAATTATTTTCACATACAAAGTTTTTTCGTTGTGAGTGACTTGGATAGAGAATCTGGATGTGGAAGTAGTGATTCCTTGGGCAGCTATTTTTTTATTATGTTTACTAATTATTACTCTTTTTCCAATAAAATCGCTTTTTCGTTTTAATTATTAAAAAAAGCAATTACAGAGAAAAGCCTATAAACAAATAAATAACTTTTAATGAACCCATCACTGCAGTAGCAGTATATTTGGGAGAAGATAAAAAATATTTTTGTACAAATTGGTTATTACAGTTCAGCAGAATTAAAGAAGGGAATGGTGTAAACCCGAAAAATATTGCAACATGTAATATTTTTGCGGCAGTAGTAATGGAAAATGTCATCTAAAACATATTCAAAATTTACTAGGGTGAAGACGGTTAAGAAAGGTGCAAAATGGATAATTTTGTGATATCTTAAAAATAACAGTTTCATCATAAAATGTCAATATGCATTTTACTTCCACATCCAGTGGAAGTACAACAACGACAAAAATTGGCATTTAGTAAATACAAGAGAAGTCAAGGTCTCAAAAAATTTAACCATGGGGGGGGGGGGAATAAAATTGTGAGTTAGTGTGTGTACAAGAACCAAAGGCTTCAAACATTTTTTTTTACTTCATCCACCCCCACCCCCACTACCGATGTGGTATATCGCTTTATGAGTTTTTGGGGTAGGCGATTTCAAATATTATATAATTAAAGTTCTATAAACAATTATTCCCACATAGTAGAGTGCAAATATAGTATCAAAATATTTTTCGTTTTGAGCGACTTGGATAGAACATCAGGATGTGGAAGTAGTGATTCCTTGGGCAGCGGTTTTAACATTTTAAAATGAAAACCGCAGCCCAAGGAATCACTACTTCCACATCCAGATTTCCTATCCAAGCCTCTCAAAACGAAAACACTATATTTGCACTCCACCATGTGGAAATAATTGTTTATGAAATTTTCTAAATGAAAACCAAAAAACGATATGCCACATCGATAGTCGGGGTTGGGGTGGTGGTAGGAGGTGATACGTGGGTGGATGAAGTGGAAAATTTTTTGAGGCCTTTGGTTCCTGTACACACTAAATCACAATTTTTTTTTCACCCCCTTTAATAATTGCGTGGGGGGTGATAATAGGGGTAGTTAATGCCAAAAATGTTTCTAAGACTTTAACTTCTTTTATATAATAATAAACTAAATACCAAATTTTATGGACTCTTACTTGCTTAATTTACCTATTTACCCCCATTTATCCCAATTTACCACTCAACCCTCTAACAGAATAAGATCAAAATATAACCTAATTCCAGATCTCGTTAAAATACATATGTGTACCAATTTTCAAGTCAATATCTTAAACGGTTCCAGAGTAATCGTGCACCCAAAACGTCAGAGACCGACGCGATAGAAATTATTTTTTGCTTTAACTTAAAATCTCGACATGTCATAACATTCCAAGCCTATTTAAATAAATGTTTTCAAAATTACTACACTTATACTGGAAGTGGGAGCAATACGTAGAAAATGGCATGACAAAAATATAAACAATCATAATGTGCCGTGGACTACACGGTGGAAGTAATCTACTTCAAGCACTTTCTTTGAGGAAACGCATCTATACTGCTCGAGGTAACCCACTGCGCATCCATTTTACTCGAGGAACCTACTGCGCATCAACAGTACCTACTCAAGGAAAGCCACTGCGCATCCATTATACTCGAGGAAACCTACTACGCATCCATACCACCCGAGATAACCAACTTCGCATCCAAACTACTCGAGGTAACCCACTGCGCATCCATGTTACTCGAGGAAACCCAATGCGCATCCATACTACTTGAGGTAACCTACTGCGCATCTATTTTACACGTGAAAACCCACTGCGCATCCATACTACTCAAGGTAACCCATTGCGCATCCATTTTATTCGAGGAAATCTACTGCGCATCCATATTACTTGGAGTAACGTACTGCGCATCTATAGTACTCGAGGAAAGCCACCGCGCATCCATAGTACTCGAGGAAATCCACTGCGCATCTATATACTACTCGAGATAACCCACTTATTAAAGAATAAAGAAAATAATAAAAACACCGAACAGGTTGCATGGTATTTTAATTGAAAATCGTAGAAGCTAGATACACACGCAAGGACGCGTTGCTATATCCTCATCTATCCTTGAACCATTGGTATCAATTTAGCAACATGTTTATAAACCTTAAAATTCCACATCCACGTTTTCTATCCAAGTCTCTCACAAAGAAGAAAAAAATTGCACTCCACTATGTGAAAATTATTTATGAAACTTTAATAACATAATATTTGAAATCGCCTACTCCAAAAACCTATAAAACGATATGTCACATTGGTAGTGTGGGGTGGTGGAAGGGGGTGGTAGAGGGGGCAAATGAAGTAAAAAATATGTTGACGCTTTTCCACCCCCCTTTAATAGTGAGGTGGGGGTGGTAATGGGAGTAATTTTTTGAGCCCTTACCTTTTCTTATATATGCTAAATACCAATTTTATGGACTCTTACATGCTTGATTTACTTATTTACCCCCCCCCCCCCCCTTTATCCCAATTTACCCTTCAACGGAATAAAATGAAAATATAATCTAGTTCCAGTTCTCGTTAAAATACATACGTGTATCAAATTTCAAGTCAATATCTTTAACGGTTCCAGAGTAAACATGCGCACAAAAAAGTTACGGGCAAACAGAAATTTTTTTTGCTCAAATTTAAAATCTCGACGTCTCATGAAATTCTAAGCCTATTTGAACAATGACAGTTTTTTTAAATTTTTTTGCCGTTACTATACTTCCACTGGATGTGATTGATGTGAAAGTAATAAAATTCACTTTATCACGTTGTGCGCATTTGTGATGCACATGGTACATGGAACTTTTACTTAATTTTCTTTGTTACGTATTATTTAATATTATATCAAAATGGTTTATTTTACTGGGAAAAAAAAATGTTTTATGTTGCCAGCAGCTCATTGGGTTTTTATATTTAATTGTTATGAAAATAAACATAATAAACACGCCACACACTAAACAGAACAGGAAGATATGTGTTTGATTCAAAATTGTTTTTTATTTGCTAGGTATGCATTACATGTTTTTGTAAGAATCATTACCGTTTTTAGGTTAAATTTAAAAATACAATGTAGCTGGCAATGATGAATATTTCACCATTTCGTCGTTTTTCTGAATGTTTCAGATGTTGCATTGCATTTAAATATGTCTATATGAGAGCCGTCTCTGGCGCAGAGACAAATCTCCTTGTTTATCAAAAGCGACGACTTACGCGACGCGAACCATACGAGTGCATGCCATCAACCTAACTGATGTTTGTGCAACTGACTAAGATCTTAGACCCCAATACCGTGGCGCCGTACTATACGTCAGACCCTGCTTGGGCTACGATTTCAAGTACACGGTTGCGCCTCTTGGTAAACTTTTCACTCAACGGTGGAAGTAACATGTTTAATATTATCTTGCAATATGATATTTATATTACCATGCACAACGTAACTGAGAAATGTTAAATTTCGAAATATTAAACATTTAAGTAACATTGGTTACATTAAATAACATTTAATAGTATGACAAAATACTTTCTAGCAATGTTGAAGTTACATTAAAGTTATAATATCTTGTTTACTGAGCAACTTTGTCTTGAACTTGAACATTCTTCTCGTAGGATCGAGCATTGCTAAATTATTTCGAAAAAACATATATTTTTTTCACTTCTTAATTATTAATAAGAAACGTCAGCCAATGAGAAATCAGCATTGTAAATTTCAGCCACTGTTTTTTATGTGCTTTACAAACAAAGCTTCCTGCAAAGTGGTTGAAACAATAAAATAATATAGATGCTTTTTTTTTCGCATTTTTGAAAATTCACCTCCTTTAAATGCAGCAGTACACAGGTGACTGAAGTTTGTTTTATTGTTTCTTACCGCTTTGCGAAACTTTTGATATATGGTACAGCGACAATAAAATCACTTAATTTTTAGTATATCATAAATTAATTAAAAAAATTAAATTACAAAAAAAAACGCAGACACAGATTTCAGCCAACTGCATTTATATCAATTTCATATTGACAGGCAACGTTTAAAACAACTGGCTGATACAATAAAATCATATAGGAGCGGTTGTTTTTTTTGCACTTTTAAATAACTGTTAATTGAAAAATCAGCAACGTCGTAATGACTGAAATGGTTTTTCCGGCTTGTTATTATGAGATCTTTACACTTTTCGACTTCAATCACACGATAAAATCATATAAAAAATTCTGCCACCAGCTCCCTAGCTATTACGTTGGTAAGCCAACTTAAAACAGGGACAATTGATTTACTTATCGGTGGCCTAATATAAAATTTTTATTTTTTTTTATCCCCGTGATTAGGACCACATATGCAACGGATCTGGGGATAAACCTCTAGCCTCCGATGAGTAAAGCAATAAATAACTGACCTAAAATAAGCAGGTTGAAACAAGAATAATATTTTAATGTTATATGTTTATCAATAAAATGTAATTAGTGTGCTTCGACAAATAACACAGGTGTAAAAATACCGCAAATTTAAGGTAACTAAATAAAATTTAAAGTTTATTTTTATTTTGTCGCTAGAAGTTTCCACGAATTTCTACATTACTGTAATTATCTACTTACCTTATTCTCGCTTTTATCACCCATCTGAAATTAAGGGCATTAAGGCGCAACACACTTACTCACAAGCAGTGTTGCCAACAGAGCTTTCTAAAATTCTCCGCCTACTGCCTTAAAATTCTCCGCAAATCGAAGAAATTCTCCGCCAAAATAAAATATCAAAATTTTCTATACAACAAAAAATATGAGTCACCACAACCAGGTTTGGAGCACGCTTGAGATTAGTGAACTCTATATATATACTGGAATGAGTATGAACAATTAGGAACCTACCCAGTAAACATTAATGTAACTTTACCTCTCTGAGAAGTAAAATTAAGAGAACATTTTTATATAAAATATTTTACATAATTTTACATATCATATACGTAAAATAAAATCATATTTAAGTCAACATATTAACTTAATTACTTATACACAAGTTTACATATTTGTTACATAATTTTACTTACTGCATTTTACGACATGGCGCCGCACGCCAGTTTGTTTAAAATCTAACGTTTGTGTTTTTTGATCATTTTTGTGAAAAATTGTGGATGATGCCTTTTAATAACTTTGATGCAGAACTGTGAACCATAAAGCGTTGTGACTTTTTTAAATATTTTTTTATCTGGACGTTTTATTAGTGTGGAGGTTAGGTGCAAACATAAACATGCCCGAAAAATGGTGTCTTGTTTGCGAATTTGGTGTACATACATTGGAGGGCACAATTTTCCAGTGAATGACCCAAAAGTAAGTTTGTGTTGTACCGTTTTTATAAAGATATTTATTTAAATGAAAAATCTTTTTATAGGTTAGAATTATTTCACGGGCAATCGTTATTCTCGACAGACAATTATATCATTACATGGATTTTGTTACACAAAAGCTGTATGTTAGTGCTGTTCCCACATTATTAAGTTCAACTGAATCCAGCGTAAGAAGTTGTAATTCAAGGAAACCCAGATCTTAATAGTGATCAAAAGCTTTTGCGAAGTACTATGCATAGGTATGGTTATTTTTTATCAACATCTTATAGCACCTACTTTGTGTTCGTTATTGTATTGTACATATATTTCAAGGTTTTGTATGTGTAAAGTAGGCTAATATTTTCCTGCAATTTTTCTTTTGTCCAAAATTGGCTTCAGCACGTCAAAATACTTCAGAAAAATTAGATCAGAGCCTTAGGACAAAACCATTGCCCCTTTTTAGGGGATAAAAGGTAACCAAACATTTTTTTTAATATCAGAATCGGTTTCAACGTGTTAAAAAACAGGATTAGATGGTTCTGATCAAAAGCGCAGCCCTTTTTTTTGTTGTCTTGTGATTAATGATATTGCTTGTATCGTCATTAAAAAAATTAAGTTGATCATTATAAAACTACGAAGAAAACTAGAATTGCCTGAACCTTTTTGGTTAATTTTGTTGCAATAAATTAAGACAATTAAGATTTGCCATTATAAAAAAATATGCTTCTGGTAGAGTTAAATCATCTTGGCAAAGGACCCCGCACATTTTCTTATTTAAAATGGTTCTCGGTAAATGTAATACCTAAAATAATACAATTTAATATTTATACAAAAAAAGCTTAAGAAACAGTAACAAGTTCGAAAATTGAATCGTTGATTGTTTACTTTTCAGTGACGTTAACAATTTGTTTATATGACTGTTTAAGAAACTGTACTTTTATCATGGGATTCTCACAAGATTGATGCACTCGTCTACAGCTTATGCATGAAAAAAAGTACTCTTTTTACACTTGTTGCATAAATAAGTATTTCAAAATTATTTAAAACAATTTTTTGGCAATTATTTAACAAACGCATTTTTTCACACTTCATGGCTTCCAATTGGCGTAGAAAAACCCGTTTTTTTAAATTGTTTCTTTTTTTGTGATCTTTTGAAGCATTCTAATAATTTTTAATTATGTTTAATTTTGAGAAAAAAAATTCTTTATAAAAAATTTAAAATGATTTTAAATAGTTTTAAAAATTTATGTGTTAACACCACTGAAGAGTAGGAGAAAAGTCTACGTTAAAAAAAAATTGTTCTATGACTTGATGCACTTAAACAGCCAACGGTTCAATTTTCGAATTTGTTAACGTTTTTTTGGCATTGTTATAAACATTTCCACTTGAAATTTGGTGTGATGATTTAATGGGCTTATTTAGCATATTTTTTAATACATTTTGCAAAAAAATCTCTTAATTTTAGAGCGAAATTCAAAAAACCAGGATATTCTAAGATCTCTAGAGGCTTTAAAATTAATCAAGAATATAGGCACTGTGTGAAGTCATTCACTCCTAGTTGCATTTTCATTCCCCTTTTTTCAGCAGTTATATGCTGCATACTCTTATGTTGAAATACTCCAATAATCCCCAAATCACCATCTCTGGCAAATTAGACAAATCTGATTTTAAATAGCTGGGTTTTAACAGTGTAAACTCAACCTTGAGACAGACTTTCGGATTGAATTACAGCACTTTGAGTACATCACGTTTAAAGCAGTATACTTCTGAAACTCATCGGATCGACTTAAAATTTTCAGTATTATAATTATTCAATGATTACTTTGCATAAACGTAATAAAAAGTGAATAATGAAATTTGACTAAATGACCCCGTTCCATTGGAAGCGTGTTTTCGTAAAGTTTTGTTAAAATATATACATTATTAATTAGGCTATCATAAATTGTTTAATAACTTAACAAATTGATCAAAATAGTTTGTATCTAGTTTTCTTCACAATTTAGTAAAGAATAATCTGTTTTTCTTTATTTCGATACAAGCTATATAACCAGATTTACTACAGTATACAGGGTGCGCCACTTAAAGCTCCCCGAACTTGTAACTTTTTTATTTTCTAAGCAATGACCATGTTGGGCACATCAAATTGTACATTTTTATAGCCTTTAAACATCCATACAGAGTGATTATTTTTTTTTTAAATTGTTAAGAAAGGAAACTTAATTTCTTTGAATATTTTTTTACCTCATCTGTACATAGACTGTGTTAATGTTTTCTTATAAAGGCTTTAATTAGCTTCAATTTATGTTATTAAAATTAAAAAAATTGCAATTTCCTACTTAGTACATTTTAATATGTTAGTTTTTAAAAATGATTTTTTTTGGTTTTTTATTACTGTTTTGTTACGCTGAATATTGTTCGTGATATGTCTTTTAGAGATAAGGCATAAAATTATTATTTACATTCCTTTCAAAGTAATTAAAAAAAAAAAATCAGTTTGGAATCGGATAGTGTTTTTAATTCCTTTCTCTAAAACCAAAAAGAATTTCGAATATGATGTAATAATATAAATTGAAGCTAATTAAAACCTTTATAAGAAAACATTAACGCAGTTCATGTACAGGGTAATGTGAAAAAATATTCAAGGAAATTAAGATTTATTTCTTAACAATTTTTTCAAAGAAAATTTTTTTAAATGCTTTAAAAATATCTACAATTTGATGTGCCCAACATGGTCGTCCCTTAAAAAATAAGAAAATTACAAGCCTGGGGAGTTTTAAATGGTGCACCCCGTATATGACACCTAACCTTTTAACGGACTAATATTTCAATTTTTTCACAGATTGTGTAACTGATGTTCAAGTGGCAAATGTCACAGTGACGAAGGCTGGCCAAAGAACGGGTAAAAACAGAAACGACCCAAGAAATGCTTCCCAGTAAACATTAATGTAACTTTACCTCTCTGAGAGGTAAGATTAATAGAACATTTTTATATAAAATATTTTACATAATTTTACATAGCATATACGTAAAATGATATCATATTTAAGTAAACATATTAACTTAATTACTTATACACAAGTTTACATATTTGCTACATAATTTTACTTAAAAATGTTTACCTACTTCATTTTACGACATCGAAGTCATGGAACGCGTCAGTGCCACGCTCATGCAGCACGCCAGTGTAAAATGATGTAAAATCTAACGTTTGTGTTTTTTGCTCATTTTTGTGAAAAATTGTGGATGATGTCTTTTAATAACTTTGATGCAGAACTGTGAACCATAAAGCGTTGCGACTTTTTTAAATATTATTTTATTTGGACGTTTTATTAGTGTAGAGGTTAGGTGCAAACATAAACATGCCCTCTTGTTTGCGAATTTGGTGTACCATTTTCCAGTGAATGACCCAAAAGTAAGTTTGTGTTGTTACGTTTTCATAAAGATATTTATTTAAATGAAACGTAATCTTTTTATAGGTTAGAATTATTTCACGGGCAATCGTTATTCTCGACAGACAATTATATCATTACATGGATTTTGTTACACAAGAGCTGTATGTTGGTGCTGTTCCCACATTATTAAGTTCAACTGAATCCAGCGTGAGAAGTTGTAATTCAAGGAAACCCAGATCTTAATAGTGACCAAAAGCTTTTGCGAAGTACTATGCATAGGTATGGTTATTGTTTACCCACATCTTATAGCACCTACTTTCCCAGTAAACATTAATGTAACTTTACCTCTCTGAGAGGTAAGATTAATAGAACATTTTTATATAAAATATTTTACATAATTTTACATAGCATATACGTAAAATAATATCATATTTAAGTCAACATATTAACTTAATTACTTATACACAAGTTTACATATTTGCTACATAATTTTACTTAAAAATGTTTACCTACTTCATTTTACGACATCGAAGTCATGGAACGCGTCAGTCACGCTCACGCAGCACGCCAGTGTAAAATGATGTAAAATCTAACGTTTGTGTTTTTTAATCATTTTTGTGAAAAATTGTGGATGTCTTTTAATAACTTTGATGCAGAACTGTGAACCATGAAGCGTTGTGACTTTTTAAATATTATTTTATTTGGACGTTTTATTAGTGTATATAGAGGTTAGGTGCAAACATAAACATGCCCTCTTGTTTGCGAATTTGGTGTACATACCCATGTACGTTTTCCAGTGAATGACCCAAAAGTAAGTTTGTGTTGTACCGTTTTTATAAAGATATTTATTTAAATGAAACGTAATCTTTTTATAGGTTAGAATTATTTCACAGGCAATCGTTATTCTCGACAGACAATTATATCATTACATGGATTTTGTTACACAAAAGCTATATGTTGATGCTGTTCCCACATTATTAAGTTCAACTGAATCCAGCGTAAGAAGTTGTAATTCAAGGAAACCCAGATCTTAATAGTGACCAAAAGCTTTTGCGAAGTACTATGCATAGGTATGGTTATTGTTTACCGACATCTTATAGCACCTACTTTGTGTTCGTTATTGTAGGTATTATACATATATTTCAAGGTTTTGTATGTGTAAAGTAGGCTAATATTTTCCTGCAATTTTTCTTTTGTCCAAAATTGGCTTCATCACGTCAAAATACTTCAGAAAAATTAGATCAGAACCTTAGGACAAAACAATTGCCCCTTTTTAGGGGATAAAAGGGGTGGTAACCAAAAACTGATAATATTTTTTTTAGTATCAGAATCGGTTTCAACATGTTAAAAAACAGGATTAGATGGTTCTGATCAAAAGCGCAGCCCCTTTTTTTTGTTGTCTTGTGATTAATGATATTGCTTGTATCGCCATTAAAAAAAATAATTTGATCATTATAAAACTACGAAGAAAACTATAATTGTCTGAACCTTTATGGTTAATTTTGTTGTAATAAATTAAGACAATTAAGATTTGTCATTATTAAAAATATGCTTCTGGTAGAATTAAATCATCTTGGTAAAGGACCCCGCACATTTTCTTATATCAAATGGCTCTCGGTGAATGTAATAGTATAATATAATTTAATATTTATACAAAAAAAGCTTAAGAAACAGTAACAAGTTCGAAAATTGAATCGCTGATTGTTTACTTTTCAGTGGCGCTAATTAACAATTTGTTTATATGACTGTTAAAGAAACTACTTTTATCATGGGATTCTCACAAGATTGATGCACTCGTCTACAACTTATGCATGAAAAACGTACTGCTTTACACACTTGTTGCATAAATAAGTAGGTATTTTAAAATTATTTAAAACAATTTTTTGCCAATTATTTAACAAATGCATTTTTTTCACGCTTCACGGCTCCGAATTGGCGTAGAAAACGCCGTTTTTTAAAATTGTTTCTTTTCTTGTGATCTTTTGAAGCATTCTAATAATTTTTAATTGTTTAATTCTGAGAAAAAAATTCTTTATAAAAAATTTAAAATGATTTTAAATAATTTAAAAAAATTGTGTTAACACCACTGAAGCGTAGGGAAAAATCTACATTCTATAACAAATTGTTCTATGACTTGATGCACTTAACAGTCAACGGTTCAATTTTCGACTTTGTTATTGTTTTTTTGGCGTTATAAACATTTCCACTTGAAATTTGGTGTGATGATTTAATGGGCTTATTTAGCATATTTTTTTATTACATTTTGCAAAAAAAAACTCTTAATTTTAGAGCGAAATTCAAAAACCAGGATATTCTAAGATCTCTAGAGGCTTTAAAATTAATCAAGAATATAGACGCTGCGTGAAGTCATTCACTCCTAGTTGCATTTTCATTCCCCTTTTTTTCGGTAGTTATATGCTGCATACTCTTATGTTGAAATACTCAAATAGTCCCCAAATCATCATCTCTGGCAGATTAGAGAAATCTGATTTTAAATAGCTGGGTTTTAACAGTGTAAACTCAACTTTGAGGCAGACTTTCGGATTGATAGACAGCAGTTTGAACACATCGGTTCATGTTGAAAGCAGTATACTTTTGAAACTTATCGGATCGACCTAAAATTTTCCATTCCATTGGAAGCGTGTTTTCGTAAAGTTTTGTTAAAATATATACATTATTATTTAAGCTATCATAAATTGTTTAATAACTTAAAAAATTTATCAAAATAGTTTGCATTCTAGTTTTCTTCACAATTTAGTAAAGGCTGTATAACCAGATTTACTACACTATACAGGGTGCGCCACTTAAAACTCCCCAGACTTGTAACTTTTTTATTTTCGAGGCGATGACCAAGGTGGGCACATCAACTTGTAGACATTTTTAAAGCCTTTAAATATCCATACAGAGTGATTTTTTTTTTGAATGGTTAAGAAAGGAAACTTAATTTCTTTGAATATTTTTTTACCTCACCCTGTACATGGACTGTGTTATTGTTTTCTTATAAAGGTTTTAATTAGCTTCAATTTATGTTATTAAAATAAAAAAACTTAAAAAATAAATTTGCAATTTCCTACTTAGTACATTTTAATGTTAGTTTCTAAAATTTTTTTTTTAAATTTTTTGTTATTGTTTTATTACGCTGAATATTGTTTGTGATATGTCTTTTACAGATAAAGTATAAAATTATTATTTACATTCCTTTCAAAGTACTTAATTTAAAAAAAAAGTCAGTTTGGAATCGGATAGAGTGTTTTTAATTCCTTTCTCTAAAACCAAAAAGAATTTCGAATATGACGTAATAATATAAATTGAAGCTAATTAAAACCTTTATAAGAAAACATTAACGCAGTTCATGTACTGGGTGACGTAAAAAAATATTCAAGGAAATTAAGATTTCTTTCTTAACAATTATTTCAAAAAAATTTTTTTTTAAATGCTTTAAAAATATCTACAATTTGATATGCCTTAAAAAATAAGAAAATTACAAGTCTGGGGAGTTTTAAATGGTGCACCATGTATATGAAATAGACTAATATTTCAATTATTTTCACAGGTTGTGTAACTGATGTTCAAGTAGCAAATATCAGAGTGACGAAGGCTGACCAAAGAACGAGTACAATCAGAAACGATCCGAGAAATGCTTAACACTAATTGTAGATACTTAGTTCACTTGAATATAGATTAGTTACACAAAAGACACTAGTATTAATCTCTCCTAAATCAACAGTTAATAAAATAAATTAAATGAAATTTGAGCTTTACTAGGAATGCAAGGCAAGGTAGGTAGGTGGGTATACATCATTGGAGAAGAAAAAATATCGTATAGCTGCTTTCTAAAGAACATATAGATGACAACGTCGAGGACAACGCCTAATGCCTGGTTTACCTACTGGGATATGCAGAGATTAAGATGGAATTGAAACTTTGTTGATACTAATTAACTTAGTTTAACGTGTCATTCAATTAGAGAATCTTTCCTAAGCTAATATATGTTGACAAATCAGACAACCATATCTTGCATTATATACTTTTGATCTCTTTTTGATGTAGCATGTATTTGTTTTATATACCTACCATAATGTTCAAAATAGCACCCTATAGTACTTTTTAAATATTGATACTAGAAAACTGGATTCTTGGAGTTAAATATATGAATATAAATTCCTCATGAATTGTCCAGAAAAATTGATATTCTTTAGGAAATAACTGGAGGAGACATCAACTTTTATTTTTAAGTAGAATACCTCTGAACATTTTTAGAAAGTTAGATAGTTTTTTTACAAAAAAAATTTTCATTCAAAATATAAAACTACTCGGCTCTCTAAATAAGGTATCCGACTTAAAAATAAAACTTGGTGTCAACTTCGGTAATTTTCTAAAGAAATATATTTTTCTGTATAACTTATAAGGAACTTTATTCATATATCTAACTTTAAAAATCCAATTGTGTAGTATCAATATTTAAAAAGTGCTGGGATATGCTATTTTGAACATACGGTAGGTAGATAAAATATATACATGCTACATCATAAAGAGATAAAAAGTATATAAGTTACGTAGCGTAAGGTCACTATCAAGTGGTTGAATATACATATTTGCTACATCATAAAGAGATAAAATTAGTTACGTATGCTTTACATAGCAAGTGGTTGAATATACATATACGCTATGTCATTTGTTCCATACTGTAAGGTCACACTGTTACCTCTTCACTATGTAAAAATCATATGCACATGTTGCTGACATTTCGCAGAGTATGCACATGTGATTATGCGTCACATTTTACATAGCACGTTACTTCTGCGAAACTTAGTTTACGTAGCATTTACGTATATGCTATATATTTATGTTTGCTGGGTTAACACTTATTGTAGATACTTAGCTAACTTGAATATAGATTAGTTACAAAAAAGACACTTGTATTAATCTCTCCTAAATCAACAGTTAATAAAATAAATTAAATGAAATTTGAGCTTTACTAGGAATGCAAGGTGAGGAGGTAGGTGGGTATAAATCATTGGAGAAGAAAAAAATATCGTATAGTTGCTTTCTAAAGAGGACAACGCCTAATGTCTGGTTTACCTACTGGGATATGAAGATGGAATTGAAGCTCTTTACTTTGTTGATACTAATTAACTGTCATTCAATTCATGAATCTTTACTAAGCTAATATATGTTGACAAATCAGACAACATATCTTGCATTATATACTTTTTATCTCTTTTTGATGTAGCATGTATTTGTTTTATATACCTACTACCATAATGTTCAAAATAGCACCCTATAGTACTTTTTAAATATTGATACTAGAGAACTGGATTCTTGGAGTTAAATATATGAATATAAATTCCTCATAAATTGTCCAGAAAAATTGATATTGTTTAGGAAATAACTGGAGGAGACATCAACTATTATTTTTAAGTAAAATACCTCTGAACATTTTTAGACAGTTAGATAGTTTTATATTTTAAATATAACCATTTTTTACAAAAATATTTTCATTCAAAATATAAAACTCCTCGGCTCTCTAAAAGTAAAACTTGGTGTCAACTTTGGTAATTTTCTAAAGAAATATATATTTCTGCATAACTTATAACTTCAAAAATTCAATTGTGTAGTATCAATATTTAAAAAGTGCTGGGATATGCTATTTTGATCATACGGTAAGTAGATAAAATAAATACATGCTACATCAAAAAGAAATAAAAAGTACATACATTAGTTACTGTAACGCCACCTTTGTTGAGTCGTTCCAACACATAATAAATTCGGTAGTAATGATGGAATTATTTAGTAGTTTTCTGTAAATGTAGGCTAGACGTAGAGTTTCTCGGGTAGTTAGTTGCGAGGTCGACGCAGCACTGTGATCGCCCTGCGGTGATGCGACCGAAACAAGACGTGAGCGAGTCTCTTTGGTTTTACGCGGCGGTAGAGCAAGCAGCAAATGGCCCGCAGTCATATTTAAAATTAAGTGTTCAATATCTTTACTGGAGATGGGATGTAAGTTAATTATTTTCTACCCCATTTTTCCAAAGCTAATAACGTTTCATTTATTTTAGGTTTCTCAAATTGAACTCTTAGAACTATTACAACTCTTAGAACTCTTAGAAACTCATAGAAATTCTTAAAAATGCTTAGCAAATCGTAGATTCTTAGACTCTTAACAGTTAATGCTTCGAGATTTATATGATTAAATAATGCTTAAATACTACCTATACTTAGGCTCTCTTTGAATAACAATTTTATACTACTGAGCCATGTTGCTTCCACATCAATAGTAGTCAATTCCGTCACACTCGAAAGAGATGTTATAATCGTTATTACGAGGAGACAGTTGCGACGTTCCAGCAATAATTATTGGGAACTACGTTATAAATGGTTTAAATTTGCTGTTTAATGTCACTGGGTGGATCACGAAGAATTTTTCTTTAAACGTAGGAGCCAAGATTGTATTGCAGCCATTTTCTCGTTACGGGCGTGGGAGCCACGAGGTGTGTCGATATACCGATTCCAGCTAGAGGGATTTCTCCGAATGCATGCGGAAATCAGCTGTTTCACGAAGTTAAGTACATATTTCCGAATATCACCTCTCTAACAACTTGTAAAATTTAATTGGCCTATGCCGGATTTCATTATTCATTTAATTAAAATCATGCGAGCTACCTAATCGTCGCCATAACCTAAGAGCAAAACTTTAGAGTGCCCTATGCATCTGCTAATTTTATTGATGTTAAAATTTTATATATTTTAAGATACAGGGTGTCTGTAATCTTTGTGTTAGACGTCAACACAAAGCCTACAAGGGGTGGAACTTGTCGCCTTTTGCGTCCACTTCCCTTATTTTTGAACCTTTGGTTATTACCAATTTCACTGTGTGTACGTATTGCTGTTACGTCTCATTTTTTTGCCGTGTGGCGTATTTTAGAAATATTTGTTTGGTCATTACCAAATTTTACCTTGTGTAGATTTTTATTATATTTCATAATTCTGCCATGTGGTATATTTTATGGTAGAGTACAGTAAATCTTCCATATTTCTGCCGTGTGGTGTATTATGCAGTAAAGTAAATTGATGTTATTACTTGTACAAATTTTTTTGGTCGTTACCAAATTTTACCTTGTGTAAATATTTTTATTCCATTTCATATTTCTGCCGTGTGGTGTATTTTTAAGTAGAGTAAATTAATGCTATCACTTGTAATTTTTATTAGTTATTACGGTTAAGTCAGTGATAAGTTTTTTTCGATTGATTTATAAAGGTTGCGTAACTAATCACAAATTTGTGACCATTATATTATTTATTATAGATTTTTGATTATTACGTAGTGTTTATGAATTCACTAGTTATTGCTAAAATTGTTGGGTATCAAGCAACAGACTGTGGAATTAAATTGGCTACTAAATTGTTATTTTTATAGTAGGGTTTGTTCGCCCGGTATTTAGCTGCAGTATCTAAGTGCAGATTGTAGATTCTTTCGTCATTAACTATACAGTAATACTTTTTCTTTATTAAAATTTATTTATACCCTCGGTTAAGCATTCCGCCTAGCTTAAGATTACTTTAGGGGTAATAAAATTCTGATTATATCGCCACCATTTTATTGCGACAAATTCTAGCGTAAATCGAGTCACATCTTAGTATTATCGCGCCCTCTTTATTTTTTTGATCCCATTTTTTTGCTTGAATCCCTTTACTAACCACACTGTATATAGTAGCATTTAAATTAAAATCTCTAACAATTTTTATTTCGATTGTATTTCGAATCTGTACTATTATCCTAAATCGATATAAAATCGATACTATCTTTACTTCTCGTTTTATTTGTGTTGTGTCGTATTTTCTTTATTTTCACGGCTTACTAATAAGCCTGGCGCCCATAAAGTTTTGAGTTTTTGGCGTACCAAAATTTGTTTTTTTACTAAATTAATTTGTCAGTTCCTAACCCTAACTCGCGCCCTTGCCTCCAACAACACTGACTAGCCAGGGCCTAGTCTAACTTGAGGTTGACCTTAGTTTACTTGGTAACAAACGGCCGCCCCAATTAGATTAGTTTTTTTGTCGTTCTTATAGGTCCAAGTAGCTTGATTAAACTTTATTAGTAGAGTCACGTGAGTGCTATATTTTTTTGATGTTGTAGTTGACTTATATTATATATTAGAGTGAATCCTTTGGACATTTTGATTTTTGTCGAGTGTTAAGCTACGAAGACATTTTAATTAGAACTGGGAGCCATTTTTATAAAATGGCGCCTTAATGCTAGGGGACCACAATACAAAATGGCGCCCAACGTGGGGCGCCATTTTGTAGCGTAAGGTCACTATCAAGTGGTTGAATATACATGTACGCTACGTCATAAAGAGATAAAATTAGTTACGTATGCTTTACATAGCAAGTGGTTGAATATACATATACTCTACGTCATATGTTCCGTACCGTGAGGTCACAGTGCTACCTCTTCACTATGTAAAAATCATATGCACATGTTGCTGACATTTCGCAGAGTATGCACATATGATTATGCGTCACATTTTACATATACGCTACGTCATATGTTCCGTACCGTGAGGTCACAGTGCTACCTCTTCACTATGTAAAAATCATATGCATATGTTGCTGACATTTCGCAGAGTATGCACATATGATTATGCGTCACATTTTACCGTTGAGTGAAAAGTTTACCGAGAGGCGCAACCGTGTACTTGAAATCGTAGCGCAAGCAGGGTCTGATGTATAGTACGGCGCCACCGTATTGGGGTCTAAGATCTTAGTCAGTTGCACAAACATCAGTTAGGTTGATGGCATGCACTCGTATGCGTAAGTCGTCGCTTTTGATAAACAAGGAGATTTGTCTCTGCGCCAGAGACGGCTCTCATATAGACATAATATTTAAATGCAATGCAACATCTGAAACATTCAGAAAAACGACGAAATGGTGAAATATTCATCATTGCCAGCTACATTGTATTTTTAAATTTAACCTAAAAACGGTAATGATTCTTACAAAAACATGTAATGCATACCTAGCAAACAAAAAACAATTTTGAATCAAACACATACTTTCCTGTTCTGTTTAGTGTGTGGCGTGTTTATTATGTTTATTTTCATAACAATTAAATATAAAAACCCAATGAGCTGCTGGCAACATAAAACATTTTTTTCCAAGTAAAATAAACCATTTTGATATAATATTAAATAATACATAACAAAGAAAATTAAGTAAAAGTTCCATGTACCATGTGCATCACAAATGCGCACAACGTGATAAAGTGAATTTTATAACTTTCACATCAATCACATCCAGTGGAAGTATAGTAACGGCAAAAAAATTTAAAAAAACTGTCATTGTTCAAATAGGCTTAGAATGTCATGAGACGTCGAGATTTTAAATTTGAGCAAAAAAAATTTCTGTTTGCCCGTAACTTTTTTGTGCGCATGTTTACTCTGGAACCGTTAAAGATATTGACTTGAAATTTGATACACGTATGTATTTTAACGAGAACTGGAACTAGATTATATTTTCATTTTATTCCGTTGAAGGGTAAATTGGGATAAAGGGGGGGTAAATAAGTAAATCAAGCATGTAAGAGTCCATAAAATTGGTATTTAGTATATATAAGGTAAGGGCTCAAAAAATTACTCCCATTACCACCCCCACCTCACTATTAAAGGGGGGTGGAAAAGCGTCAACATATTTTTTACTTCATTTGCCCACTCTACCACCCCCTTCCACCACCCCCCACTACCGATGTGACATATCGTTTTATAGGTTTTTGGAGTAGGCGATTTCAAATATTATGTTATTAACGTTTCATAAATAATTTTCACATAGTGCTAAATTGATACCAATGGTTCAAGGATAGATGAGGATATAGCAACGCGTCCTTGCGTGTGTATCTAGCTTCTACGATTTTCAATTAAAATACCATGCAACCTGTTCGGTGTTTCTATTATTTTCTTTATTCTTTAATAAGTGGGTTATCTCGAGTAGTATATAGATGCGCAGTGGATTTCCTCGAGTACTATGGATGCGCGGTGGCTTTCCTCGAGTACTATAGATGCGCAGTACGTTACTCCAAGTAATATGGATGCGCAGTAGATTTCCTCGAATAAAATGGATGCGCAATGGGTTACCTTGAGTAGTATGGATGCGCAGTGGGTTTTCACGTGTAAAATAGATGCGCAGTAAGTTACCTCAAGTAGTATGGATGCGCATTGGGTTTCCTCGAGTAACATGGATGCGCAGTGGGTTACCTCGAGTAGTTTGGATGCGAAGTTGGTTATCTCGGGTGGTATGGATGCGTAGTAGGTTTCCTCGAGTATAATGGATGCGCAGTGGCTTTCCTTGAGTAGGTACTGTAGATGCGCAGTAGGTTACCTATACGGATACGCAGTATAGATGCGTTTCCTCAAAGAAAGTGCTTGAAGTAGATTACTTCCACCGTGTAGTCTACGGCACATTATGATTGTTTATATTTTTGTTATGCCATTTTCTACGTATTGCTCCCACTTCCAGTACAAGTGTAGTAATTTTGAAAACATTTATTTAAATAGGCTTAGAATGTTATGACATGTCGAGATTTTAAGTTGAAGCAAAAAATAATTTCTATCGCGTCGGTCTCTGACGTTTTGGGTGCACGATTACTCTGGAACCGTTTAAGATATTGACTTGGAAATTGGTACTGTTTGTTATTTTCTATTATAAAAATGTAAATTTGGACTGTAATCTCTACAATACACAATTGGTAAATTGGAAATTAACTTACCCAAAATCCTATCCAGTGTTGCACTTCACAATTATTAGATATGAGGGCTATGGGAAGGGTTAAAAGGATAATATGAATTTCTATCTAATAATTAATTAATTTCCAAAATACTGTCTCGAGTTAGGTTCTATCCAGCGCGGCGAAGTAACTATATCAACTATATCGTTTTAAAACCTATCTATGTATCTCGTCTACAAAAACCAACCAACAACTATGTTTTTCATCGAAAAAAGATGGAGCAATTTAAATACTTAAATCCTATTGATAGGAAGATTAATTAAATTTAATTTTGATTTGAAATTACTATTTTAATATTCAATATCAACCATTCCCCCGCCCCTGAAAGAATGTTTCAGAAACCGGGTAGTAAAAGAACCACAAAAAGTATATATTTTCCCTAGACTATTATTAATTTATTTTACTACACTAATTACTACTACTAAACTAAAACTAAAGTATTTAACTATTTTATTATTGAATAATTACTGGGTAGGCAATGGACACAATTTGACTACAGGGCGCTTAAAAATTCCATTTTTAGTTTTTACGGAGACGACTCTAACCACACCGTCCCGACGTCCAGGAAATAATTCTACAATACGACCTAAAGGCCACTGTAAAGGTGAGGTATTAGGCTGTTGTATCAAAACAATAGTACCAATTTTAATTGGATTAGAAGGAGTATTCCAGCGTTCGCGTGCCTGCAATGTGTGCAAATATTCTAAATGCCATCGCTTCCAGTAATCCTGAACCATACGATCTATCATTTGATACCGATCTAAACGATTTAATTTTTCATTAGTAAGATCAGGAGCTGGCAATCTATTAAGCGGAGTAAGCGTTAAAAAATGCGCCGGTGTGAGTGCTAGAGATTCAGTGGGATCAGAACTTAAGACACACAACGGACGTGAATTAAGTAAAGCTTCGATTTGTATTAACAACGTGTTCATTTCTTCATATGACAACAACTGATTACCTACTACTTTGTATAAATGTGATTTAACCGATTTTACATTACTTTCCCATAAAGATCCAAAATGTGGTGCGGCCGGCGGATTGAATTTCCATTCAATTCCTCTATTAGCTAATTCACTGGAGATAGTTTCTACAAATTCTTTCGACTCAACTAAACCATAAATTTCATCTAGAACATTTTTAGCGCCAATGAAATTTGATCCGCAATCGGAATACATTACCGAACAAAGGCCCCTACGCGCTAGGAAGCGTTTGAAGGCTTGTAAAAAATTAGCAGTTGACAAATCAGAGACGAGTTCTAAATGTATTGCTTTAGTGCTAAGACAGACGAACAGACAAATATATGCCTTTTGAGAGCGTACGCCTCTTCTGTGGTTAAGTACAATATAAAGCAGGCCAGCGAAATCCACTCCGGTGTGCAAAAAAACTTTAGCTTGTTGAACCCGACAAGGCGGAAGATTTCCCATCAATGGAAATTGTGGTTGAGGTCGGGCCTTAAAACAAATATTACATTTATGTATTCGATTTCGCACTACTCCACGCGCTGCTAAAATCCAAAATCGTTGTCTTAATAGTGACAAAACTAAATTAGGACCTGTATGAAGGTTGTGGTAATGATAATGATCTATCAATAAATCTACTAAATTATCCTTTTTAGGAAGTAAAATCGGGTGTTGGCTATCAAAATCTAAACTTGAGTTTATTAAGCGTCCGCCTACTCTAAGAATACCATCTTTTAAAAATGGCCTAAGTTTACGTAAAGATGAACATAATATTTCTTTATTTTTTATCAACGAAATTTCTCGAGAAAAATGAATATTTTGAACAATTTTTATCAAAGTATACTCGGCAGTCTCTAGATCTGCAGCAGATATATATTTTCGACGTTGTAATTTTTTAATAAAACGTAAAACGTAAACTGTGCAACGAAGTGATTTCAACCAAGATGAACAACGTTCTATTAAAGAACTCAAAGGATGAACAAAATCATTAGTGACCACCAATGTTACCAATTTTTGTTCCAGTGGAGTACAATTCTCCTCGCTAAAAGATTTAATGGGCCAATAAGACTCATCGGACCTCAACCAGCTAGGTCCAGTAGTCCATTCTTTAGTGGCCATAAAACGTGAGGGTGTTAACCCTCTAGAGAGACAATCCGAAATATTTTCTTTTCCATTTATGTGAAACCAATATTTTGAAGGCACTAATTCTTGTATCTTTGATACACGATTTGCCACAAATGTTTTCCATCTATGTGGAGATGAATTTATCCAAGTAAGAACTACTGTCGAATCAGAGAAAGCAAAAATTCTATCTATTTCTAAACGCGATTTAAATGTTTCTACTACGAAATTTATAAGTTTGGACAACAAATGTGCGGTACAAAGTTCAAGTCTAGGTATTGAAAGAGTTTTCAAAGGTGAAACTTTAGTTTTTGCACATATCAAATTAGTTTGGACTTGAGCATCAGTTACTGTCCGTAAATAAACAACAGAGCCAAATGAAGTTTCACAAGCATCGGCAAATCCGATTAGTATAGCGCTAGAATTTTCAAAAACTCCTATATGACGTGGAATTTGAAATTCACTTAAAAGCGGTAATTCATTTTTAAAATCTATCCACTGTTTTACAAAACTATCGGGGGGAACTTCATCCCAGTCTAAGTGATAAGTCCACAATTGTTTAATGAACAATTTAACTACTAAGATAACTGGAGCCATTAAACCTAAGGGATCAAAAAAGCGAGCTACTACCGAAAGAATATTTCGTTTGGTACATTCACGAGACTCCGAATGTATTTTAAAAGTAAAAATATCTAAATTAGGTTGCCACTGTAGGCCTAAAACTTTTAAATAATCAGTCTCAAAATTAACCACATTAACCGCACGGTTTTCAATCGGTATTTCTTCTAAAAGTTCTTTAGAGTTAACCGACCACTTTACTAAATCAAAACCACCAGACTTAAATAATTGAATTAATTGTTTATACAATGATTTTGCCTCATTAATGTTTGAAATACTAGAAACAAGATCGTCCATATACATGTCTCTACAAACTAACTTTGATGCTAATGGATATGATTTTGATTCATCTATAGCTAACTGACGTATAGTTCTCAAAGCTAAAAAGGGTGACGACTTTACTCCGAATGAAACAGTGTTTAATTCATAGGTAGAAATCGGCTCATTAGGTGAAAATCTCCATAATATACGTTGAAAACATCTATGTTCTGGACACAAAGCTATTTGTCTATACATTTGACGTATATCTGCGGTAAAAGCTATTTCACACAACCGAAAATTAAGAAACATATTCAAAACGTCGGATTGTAATTTAGGTCCAGTGTACAATAAATCATTTAAAGAATATGAACTATCTGTTTTTGTACTAGCGTCGAACCCCTGCCAAAAATTCCACATAGAAACTTATAAAAAAAAAGTGATGCGGTTTTATCGTTCCTATAAGTTATATTATTATTATACAGACAGGATTTTATCTGTTTTATTAAGTTTTAAATCGGTTATGAAACAGTAATTCCGTATGAGCTATTTGGAATTATCATGTTGCCCTTTCATGAGTACTTATATGAAATATACAACAAATCTACAGTTTAGTGTCTGCAAATGCACCCTTGCCCTTATATCTGTAAACATATGGAATTACAGATACAACTTTAAAGAGATTCTAAACTTTTCTATAAGTAATATCATAAGAGTCCAGTCCGTCCTTTCTCCAGTATCTATCGTATATAACACACCATTTATCAACATGTTTTTATCGTAAATTTCAACATTGTCTTTTTATTAGTATTAATGTGGATATACATGTCAACAAATGTAGTTTCAATTGTATATTTTACAGATTTATTTTTATTGTAAACTTCCATTTTGCTTTTTTATTAGTATTAATTTGGATATGCATGCCAACAAATGTACAGTTTAAATTGCATATTTCAAATAGAAATACTAATATTGTGGTAAACACAAAATACTGCAAAGTCCTTATTTCCTCGGGTGTTCTTGTTCTAGCCTAGAAGCAATGAATGAGTTGGCAGTGAAAGAGACTGCTTTACTTTTAATTTAACAAACACACGTCAGTTCCTTAGGTCACATTAGAGTAGATATGAATTAGCGACACGTATACAGCTCCCTCTACTGGAGCTTGGAGTAAATCTGCTGCTGAAATTTCTATCAGTTTCTACCAGAATGGAGCAGCAAACATTAACTTATACCACATCAATGAGAATTTATGAGAACAGTATCTAAGGTAAAACGTGCGGCTTTCCGTAGTTAAATGGCAAGTGTTTCTATAAGAAACGAGCTGCATTAGGTTAGGACAGTTTTGACTTGCAATTGAAGATTACTAATTATAATGTTTGAATAGGGATTTATGAGATCAGTTTCTATGAGTATTAATGTTTTTTTTCAGTAATATATTAAATGTGTTTTCATTTGTTTGAATGGGTAAAAAGAAAGGTCAGTTTTCAACTGCAATTACAAATACAAGTTTAATCACTTTGAATGGGGTTATATGCGATTAATTTCTAAAAGTATTTATGCTGTTTTCCGAATATAATTGTGATGAGGTTTAATCAGTAACAAATTGTTCACTACTTGTTATGATATGGTCGGAAATACCAAGTACACATTTAGTATTCCTTCAAAAGGATTGATGAGAGCAGTTTCTATGAGTATCTATTTGTTGTTCCTCTAGTAAATTATATAAGTCTTTACATTTACTTATACTATCTCAATGAGAAATTATGAGAACAGTATCTAATGTAAAACGTACGGCTTTCCGTGGTTAAATGGCAAGTGTTTCTGTAAGAAACGAGCTGCATTAGGTTAGAACAGTTTTGATTTGCAATTGAAGATTACAAATTATAAGGTTTGAATAGGGATTTATGAGATCAGTTTCTATGAGTATTAATGTTTTTTTTTTCAGTAATATATTAAATGTGTTTTCATATGTTTGAATGGGTAAAAAGAAAGGTCAGTTTTCAACTGAAATTACAAATACAAATTTAATCACTTCGAATGGGGTTATACCCGATCAATTTCTAACAGTATTTATGCTGTTTTCCGAATATAATTGTGATGAGGTTTGATCAGTAACAAATTGTTCACTACATGTTACGATATGGTCAGAAATTCCAGGTACATATTTAGTATTACTTCGAAAGGATTGATGATAGCAGTTTCTACGAGTATGTATTTGTTGTGCCAATAGTAAATTATATAAGTCTTTATCAGTATGCATTCGGATCTAATTTAAATATGAAAATTATATCAGAATAAAGCAACCAAATATTTTAAACAGTATCTATTTGTAAATCCAGACATTTACTTATACTATCTCAATGAGAATTTATGAGGACAGTATCTAATGTAAAACGTGCGGCTTTGCGTGGTTAAATGGCAAGAGTTTCTATAAGAAACGAGCTGCATTAGGTTAGAACAGTTTTGATTTGCAATTGAAGATTACAAATTATAATGTTTGAATAGGGATTTATGAGATCAGTTTCTATGAGTATTAATGTTTTTTTTCAGTAATATATTAAATGTGTTTTCATTTGTTTGAATGGGTAAAAAGAAAGGTCAGTTTTCAACTGCAATTACAAATACAAGTTTAACCACTTCGAATGGGATTATATGCGATCAATTTCTAACAGTATTTATGCTGTTTTCCGAATATAATTGTGATGATGTTTGATCAGTAACAAATTGTTCACTACATGTTACGTGTGGAAATTCCAGGTACATATTTCGTATTACTTCGAAAGGATTGATGATAGCAGTTTCTACGAGTATGTATTTGTTGTGCCAATAGTAAATTATATAAGTCTTTATCAGTATCCATTCGGATCTAATTTAAATATGAAAATTATATCAGAATAAAGCAACCAAATATTTTAAACAGTATCTATTTGTAAATCCAGACATTTACTTATACTATCTCAATGAGAATTTATGAGGACAAGAGTTTCTATAAGAAACGAGCTGCATTAGGTTAGAACAGTTTTTATTTATTTATTTATTTATTTAGAAGAAGAAACAAACAGGTTACAAACCTAATTACATGTTTCTTGAGGGGGGACTACAGGCGATATAACCCGCTGGAGCCAACCCGGGCGACACGCTTCGAAGACCGGGTTTTGATTTGCAATTGAAGATTACAAATTATGATGCTTGAATAGGGATTTATGAGATGAGTTTCTATGAGTATTAATGTTATTTTTTTCAGTATAAGTATATTAAATGTGTTTTCATTTGTTTGAATGGGTAAAACGAATTACAAATAGGTACAAGTTTAATCACTTCGAATGGGGTTATATGCGATCAGTATTTCGAATATAATTGTGATGAGGTTTGATCAGTAACGCATTGTTTACCACATGTTACGATATGGTCGGAAATTCCAGGTACATATTTAGTATTCCTTTGAAAGGATTGATGATAGCAGTTTCTATGAGTATGTATTTGTTGTTCCTATAGAAAATTTGTCTTTATCAGTATGCATTCGGATCTACTTTAAATACAAAAATTATATCAGAATGAAACAACCAAATATTTTAAACAGTATCCACTTGTAAATCCAAACATTTAAAGATATATTTTAATGAGAACCAATCAGAACAGTATCTAATGTAACGCGTGCGGCTTTCCGTGGCTAAATTTTAAAAGTATTTTTAATAAATAGCTTTAACGGATTTGAACAGTTTTAATTTGCAATTCCAGATGAATAGTTTTAATTGTTAAATAGGGATCTATGAGATCAGTGTCTTTGTGTAATGTTTTTTTTAATAAAAACACATTTTATTTTGAAAAAAAAAACATTACACTGACCTCATAGATCCCTAACAATTAAAACTATTTATCTGGAAATGCAAATGAAAACTGTTCGAATCCCTTAAAGCTTATTTATTGCAAATAATTTTAAAATTTAGCCACGGAAAACCGCACACGTTACTTTATAGATACTGTTCTGATGGATTCTCATTATAATATTATCTTTAAATGTTTGGATTTACAGGTGGACACTGTTTAAAATATTTGAGGTTTCATTCTGATATGATTTTTGCATTTAAATTAGATCCGAATGCATACTGATAAAGACTTATATAATTTACTGTAGGAAAAACAAATAAATACTCGTAGAAACTGCTCTCATCAATCCTCTTGAAGGAATACTAAATATGTACCTGGAATTTCCGACCATATCGTAACATGTAGTGAACAATTTGTTACGGATCAAACCTCATCACAATTATATTCGGAAAACAGCATAAATACTGTTAGAAATTGATTGCATATAACCCCATTCGAAGTGATTAAACTTGTATTTGTAATTGCAGTTGAAAACTGACCTTCCTTTTTACCCATTCAAACAAATGAAAACACATTTAATATATTAGTGAAAAAAAAAACATTAATACTCATAGAAACTGATCTCATAAATCCCTATTTAAACATTATAATTTGTAATCTTCAATTGCAAATCAAAACTGTTCTAACCTAATGCAGCTCGTTTCTTATAGAAACACTTGCCATTTAACCACGAAAAGCCGCACGTTTTACATTAGATACTGTTCTCAAAAATTCTCATTGAGATAGTATAAGTAAATGTCTGGATTTACAAATAGATACTGTTTAAAATATTTGGTTGCTTTATTCTGATATAATTTTCATATTTAAATTAGATCCGAATCTTTACTGATAAAGACTTATATAATTTACTAGAGGAACAACAAATAGATACTCGTAGAAACTGCTCTCATCAATTCTCTTGAAGGAATACCAAATGTGTACTTGGAATTTCCGACCATATCATAACATGTAGTGAACAATTTGTTACTGATTAAACCTCATCACAATTATATCCGGAAAACAGCATAAATACTTTTAGAAATTGATCGCATATAATCCCATTCGAAGTGATTAAACTTGTATTTGTAATTGCAGTTGAAAACTGACCTTTCTTTTTACCCATTCAAACAAATGAAAACACATTTAATATATTACTGAAGAAAACACATTAATACTCATAGAAACTGATCTCATAAATCCCTATTCAAACATTATAATATTGAATCTTCAATTACAAATCAAAACCGTTCTAACCTAATGCAACTCGTTTCTTATAGAAACTCTTGCCATTTAACCACGGAAAGCCGCACGTTTTACATTAGATACTGTTCTCATAAATTCTCATTGAGATAGTATAAGTAAATGTTTGGATTTACAAATAGATACTGTTTAAAATATTTGGTTGCTTTATGCTGATATAATTTTCATATTTAAATTAGATCCGAATCTTTACTGATAAAGACTTATATAATTTACTAAAGGAACAACAAACAGATACTCGTAGAAACTGCTCTCATCAATCCTCTTGAAGGAATACTAAATGTGTACTTGGAATTTCCGACCATATCATAACAAATAGTGAACAATTTGTTACTGATTAAACCTCATCACAATTATATTCGGAAAACAGCTTAAATACTTTTAGAAATGGATCGCATATAACCCCATTCGAAGCGATTAAACTTGTATTTGTAATTGCAGTTGAAAACTGACCTTTCTTTTTACCCATTCAAACAAATGAAAACACATTTAATATATTACTGGAAAAAAAACATTAATACTCATAGAAACTGATCTCATAAATCCCTATTCAAACATTGTAATTTGAAATCTTCAATTGCAAATCAAAACTGTTCTAACCTAATGCAGCTCGTTTCTTAAAGAAACACTTGTCTTTTAATCATGGAAAACCGCACGAATTACATTAGATACTGTGCTCATAAATTCCCATTGATGTGGTATAAGTAAATGTTTGGATTTACAAATGGATATGGCTTGACTCGTTTTGCTGGTCAATTCTGATATAAACTGATAACAATTTCAACAGCAACTTTACCTAACTCTTATAGAAACTTATTGACCATATAGGTTCTCATAGATACTTATTAATTTTTGATACTTTTCAATACGGATTGGTGAGATTTTTTTGACAGGGACACAACTCTTAAAGGTGTACTTGAACTTTCTAATTTAAAAATACCATGATGTGGTATATAATATGCAGGAGAAATAGAATTCTCAGATATTTTAGACATATGCCCCTGTACTATATAATCAGTTATAACTTCCGAATATTGATTTTTATAATCATCAAAAAGTTTAAATTTTTTCTCTAACGACATAAATCTTCTAAATGCAACCGAATATGAGTCGCCTAGATTAGATGAACTACTTTTAAAAGGCAATGCTACACTATACCGACTAGAAGGGTCGCGTTTATAAGTAGATTTAAAAATATTTTCACATTCTAAATCGTCTGGATTTTGAAAAGTTTGAAGTGGGATTTCCTAGATTTCCCAAAATTTACTAACTAATTTTTCAAGTGGAGGATCTATAATTGTACAAAAATGTTGTTGAATTTCACTGTTTGAAATAACAGGTGCTGTGCCCATTAAAACAAAACCTAAACTAGTTTCAATAGCTACAGGCAAATTCGGAGGTCCGACTATACGCGTTTGTCCTAGTAAATGTGGGAATAAATCCGCACCTATAATGCCATCAATCTCTCCTGGGATATGAAAAGTACTATCAGCTAACGGAATATTATTAATATAATTAAGTGAATTAGTTTCAACTATAGAAAATGGTAACTTTTCGGCTATACTATCTACTACTAATGTATCCAGTGGATATCGTTTGTTTGGGTCAAAACAAGAAGTAATAATTATATTAATACGACCCCTAGTTAAACACGATGCTACGCCAATGCCTCGCACCGTCGAATGCATTTTCAAAATGGGTAACCTCAAGCGTCGGCAACATTTAACCGTGATAAAATGTGATTGACTGGCAGAATCTAACAAAAATCTAGCTTTATGTATTTCACCATTTTGATCTAAAATATTGACAATAGCGGTGGATAATAATCCCTGTCAAAAAAATCTCATCAATCCGTATTGAAAATTATCAAAAATTAATAAGTATCTATGAGAACCTATATGGTCAATAAGTTTCTATAAGAGTTAGGTAAAGTTGCTGTTGAAATTGTTATCAGTTTATATCAGAATTGACCAGCAAAACGAGTCAAGCCATATCCATTTGTAAATCCAAACATTTACTTATACCACATCAATGGGAATTTATGAGCACAGTATCTAATGTAATTCGTGCGGTTTTCCATGATTAAAAGACAAGTGTTTCTTTAAGAAACGAGCTGCATTAGGTTAGAACAGTTTTGATTTGCAATTGAAGATTACAAATTACAATGTTTGAATAGGGATTTATGAGATCAGTTTCTATGAGTATTAATGTTTTTTTTTCAGTAATATATTAAATGTGTTTTCATTTGTTTGAATGGGTAAAAAGAAAGGTCAGTTTTCAACTGCAATTACAAATACAAGTTTAATCGCTTCGAATGGGGTTATATGCGATCAATTTCTAAAAGTATTTATGCTGTTTTCCGAATATAATTGTGATGAGGTTTAATCAGTAACAAATTGTTCACTATTTGTTATGATATGGTCGGAAATTCCAAGTACACATTTAGTATTCCTTCAAGAGGATTGATGAGAGCAGTTTCTACGAGTATGTTATTTGTTGTTCCTATAGTAAATTATATAAGTCTTTATCAGTACAGATTCGGATCTAATTTAAATATGAAAATTATATCAGAATAAAGCAACCAAATATTTTAAACAGTATCTATTTGTAAATCCAAACATTTACTTATACTATCTCAATGAGAATTTATGAGAACAGTATCTAATGTAAAACGTGCGGCTTTCCGTGGTTAAATGGCAAGAGTTTCTATAAGAAACGAGTTGCATTAGGTTAGAACAGTTTTGATTTGTAATTGAAGATTCAAAATTATAATGTTTGAATAGGGATTTATGAGATCAGTTTCTATGAGTATTAATGTGTTTTCTTCAGTAATATATTAAATGTATTTTCATTTGTTTGAATGGGTAAAAAGAAAGGTCAGTTTTCAACTGCAATTACAAATACAAGTTTAATCACTTCGAATGGGGTTATATGCGATCAATTTCTAAAAGTATTTATGCTGTTTTCCGGATATAATTGTGATGAGGTTTAATCAGTAACAAATTGTTCACTACATGTTATAATATGGTCGGAAATTCCAAGTACACATTTGGTATTCCTTCAAGGGGATTGATGAGAGCAGTTTCTACGAGTATCTATTTGTTGTTCCTCTAGTAAATTATATAAGTCTTTATCAGTAAAGATTCGGATCTAATTTAAATATGAAAATTATATCAGAATAAAGCAACCAAATATTTTAAACAGTATCTATTTGTAAATCCAGACATTTACTTATACTATCTCAATGAGAATTTATGAGAACAGTATCTAATGTAAAACGTGCGGCTTTTCGTGGTTAAATGGCAAGTGTTTCTATAAGAAACGAGCTGCATTAGGTTAGAACAGTTTTGATTTGCAATTGAAGATTACAAATTATAATGTTTAAATAGGGATTTATGAGATCAGTTTCTATGAGTATTAATGTTTTTTTTTTCAGTAATATATTAAATGTGTTTTCATTTGTTTGAATGGGTAAAAAGGAAGGTCAGTTTTCAACTGCAATTACAAATACAAGTTTAATCACTTCGAATGGGGTTATATGCGATCAATTTCTAACAGTATTTATGCTGTTTTCCGAATATAATTGTGATGAGGTTTGATCCGTAACAAATTGTTCACTACATGTTACGATATGGTCGGAAATTCCAGGTACATATTTAGTATTCCTTCAAGAGGATTGATGAGAGCAGTTTCTACGAGTATTTATTTGTTGTTCCTACAGTAAATTATATAAGTCTTTATCAGTAAAGATTCGGATCTAATTTAAATATGAAAATTATATCAAAATAAAGCAACCAAATATTTTAAACAGTATCTATTTGTAAATCCAGACATTTACTTATACTATCTCAATGAGAATTTATGAGAACAGTATCTAATGTAAAACGTGCGGCTTTTCGTGGTTAAATGGCAAGTGTTTCTATAAGAAACGAGCTGCATTAGGTTAGAACAGTTTTGATTTGCAATTGAAGATTACAAATTATAATGTTTGAATAGGGATTTATGAGATCAGTTTCTATGAGTATTAATGTTTTTTTTCAGTAATATATTAAATGTGTTTTCATTTGTTTGAATGGGTAAAAAGAAAGGTGAGTTTTCAACTGCAATTACAAATACAAGTTTAATCGCTTCGAATGGGATTATATGCGATCAATTTCTAAAAGTATTTATGCTGTTTTCCGAATATAGTTATGATGAGGTTTAATCAGTAACAAATTGTTAACTAGTTGTTATGATATGGTCGGAAATTCCAAGTACACATTTAGTATTCCTTCAAGAGGATTGATGAGAGCAGTTTCTACGAGTATCTATTTGTTGTTCCTATAGTAAATTATATAAGTCTTTATCAGTACAGATTCGGATCTAATTTAAATATGAAAATTATATCAGAATAAAGCAACCAAATATTTTAAACAGTATCTATTTGTAAATCCAAACATTTACTTATACTATCTCAATGAAAATTTATGAGAACAGTATCTAATGTAAAACGTGCGGCTTTCCGTGGTTAAATGGCAAGAGTTTCTATAAGAAACGAGCTGCATTAGGTTAGAACAGTTTTGATTTGCAGTTGAAGATTCAAAATTATAATGTTTGAATAGGGATTTATGAGATCAGTTTCTATGAGTATTAATGTTTTTTTTTCAGTAATATATTAAATGTGTTTTCATTTGTTTGAATGGGTAAAAAGAAAGGTCAGTTTTCAACTGCAATTACAAATACAAGTTTAATCACTTCGAATGGGGTTATATGCGATCAATTTCTAAAAGTATTTATGCTGTTTTCCGGATATAATTGTGAAGAGGTTTAATCAGTAACAAATTGTTCACTACATGTTATGATATGGTCGGAAATTCCAAGTACACATTTGGTATTCCTTCAAGAGGATTGATGAGAGCAGTTTCTACGAGTATCTATTTGTTGTTCCTCTAGTAAATTATATAAGTCTTTATCAGTAAAGATTCGGATCTAATTTAAATATGAAAATTTATATCAGAATAAAGCAACCAAATATTTTAAACAGTATCTATTTGTAAATCCAGACATTTACTTATACTATCTCAATGAGAATTTATGAGAACAGTATCTAATGTAAAACGTGCGGCTTTTCGTGGTTAAATGGCAAGTGTTTCTATAAGAAACGAGCTGCATTAGGTTAGAACAGTTTTGATTTGCAATTGAAGATTACAAATTATAATGTTTAAATAGGGATTTATGAGATCAGTTTCTATGAGTACTAATGTTTTTTTTTTCAGTAATATATTAAATGTGTTTTCATTTGTTTGAATGGGTAAAAAGGAAGGTCAGTTTTGAACTGCAATTACAAATATAAGTTTAATCACTTCGAATGGGGTTATATGCGATCAATTTCTAACAGTATTTATGTTGTTTTCCGAATATAATTGTGATGAGGTTTGATCCGTAACAAATTGTTCACTACATGTTACGATATGGTCGAAAATTCCAGGTACATATTTAGTATTCCTTCAAGAGGATTAATGAGAGCAGTTTCTTCGAGTATTTATTTGTTGTTCCTACAGTAAATTATATAAGTCTTTATCAGTATGCATTCGGATCTAATTTAAATACAAAAATCATATCAGAATGAAACCCCAAATATTTTAAACAGTGTCCACCTGTAAATCCAAGATAATATTATAATGAGAATCCATCACAACAGTATCTAATGTAACGTGTGCGGTTTTCCGTGGCTAAATTTTAAAATTATTTGCAATAAATAAGCTTTAACGGATTCGAACAGTTTTGCATTTCCAGATGAATAGTTTTAATTGTTAGGGATCTATGAGGTCAGTGTAATGTTTTTTTTTTCAATAAAATGTGTTTTTATTGGAAAATAAACATTACACAAAGACACTGATCTCATAGATCCCTATTTAACAATTAAAACTATTCATCTGGAATTGCAAATTAAAACTGTTCAAATCCGTTAAAGCTATTTATTAAAAATACTTTTAAAATTTAGCCACGGAAAGCCGCACGCGTTACATTAGATACTGTTCTGATTGGTTCTCATTAAAATATATCTTTAAATGTTTGGATTTACAAGTGGATACTGTTTAAAATATTTGGTTGTGTCATTCTGATATAATTTTTGTATTTAAAGTAGATCCGAATGCATACTGATAAAGACAAATTTTCTATTGGAACAACAAATACATACTCATAGAAACTGCTATCATCAATCCTTTCGAAGGAATACTAAATATGTACCTGGAATTTCCGACCATATCGTAACATGTGGTGAACAATTTGTTACTGATCAAACCTCATCACAATTATATTCGGAAAACAGCATAAATACTGTTAGAAATTGATCGCATATAATCCCATTCGAAGTGGTTAAACTTGTATTTGTAATTGCAGTTGAAAACTAACCTTTCTTTTTACCCATTCAAACAAATGAAAACCCATTTAATATATTACTGAAAAAAAAAACATTAATACTCATAGAAACTGATCTCATAAATCCCTATTCAAACATTATAATTTGTAATCTTCAATTGCAAATCAAAACTGTTCTAACCAAATGCAGCTCGTTTCATATAGAAACTCTTGCCATTTAACCACGGAAAGCCGCACGTTTTACATTAGATACTGTCCTCATAAATTCTCATTGAGATAGTATAAGTAAATGTCTGGATTTACAAATAGATACTGTTTAAAATATTTGGTTGCTTTATTCTGATATAATTTTCATATTTAAATTAGATCCGAATGCATACTGATAAAGACTTATATAATTTACTATTGGTACAACAAATACATACTCGTAGAAGCTGCTATCATCAATCCTTTCGAAGTAATACTAAATATGTACCTGGAATTTCCGACCATATCGTAACATGTAGTGAACAATTTGTTACTGATCAAACCTCATCACAATTATATTCGGAAAACAGTATAAATACTGTTAGAAATTGATCGCATATAACCCCATTCGACGTGATTAAATTTGTATTTGTAATTTCAGTTGAAAACTGACCTTTCTTTTTACCCATTCAAACATATGAAAACACATTTAATATATTACTGAAAAAAAAACATTAATACTCATAGAAACTGATCTCATAAATCCCTATTCAAACATTATAATTTGTAATCTTCAATTGCAAATCAAAACTGTTCTAACCTAATGCAGCTCTTTCTTATAGAAACACTTGCCATTTAACCACGGAAAGCCGCACGTTTTACATTAGATACTGTTCTCATAAATTCTCATTGAGATAGTATAAGTAAATGTAAAGACTTATATAATTTACTAGAGGAACAATAAATAGATACTCGTAGAAACTGCTCTCATCAATCCTTTTGAAGGAATACTAAATGTGTACTTGGAATTTCCGACCATTTCATAACAAGTAGTGAACAATTTGTTACTGATTAAACCTCATCACAATTATATTCGGAAAACATCATAAATACTTTTAGAAATTAATCGCATATAACCCCATTCAAAGTGATTAAACTTGTATTTGTAATTACTGAAAAAAAACATTAATACTCATAGAAACTGATCTCATAAATCCCTATTCAAACATTATAATTAGTAATCTTCAATTGCATGTCAACCTAATGCAGCTCGTTTCTTATAGAAACACTTGCCATTTAACCACGGAAAGCCGCACGTTTTACCTTAGATACTGTTCTCATAAATTCTCATTGATGTGGTATAAGTTAATGTTTGCTGCTCCATTCTGGTAGAAACTGATAGAAATTTCAGCAGCAGATTTACTCCAAGCTCCAGTAGAGGGAGCTGTATACGTGTAGCAAATTCATATCTAATCTAATGTGACCTAAGGAACTGACGTGTGTTTGTTAAATTAAAAGTAAAGCAGTCTCTTTCACTGCTAACTCATTCATTGCTTCTAGGCTAGAACAAGAACACTTTGGAGAATTTTGTGTTTACCACAATATTAGTATTTCTATTTGAAATATGCAATTTAAACTGTACATTTGTCGGCATGCATATCCAAATTAATACTAATAAAAAAGCAAAATGGAAGTTTACAATAAAAATACATCTGTAAAATATACAATTGAAACTGTACATTTGTTGACATGTATATCCACATTAATACTAATAAAAAACAATGTTGAAATTTACAATAAAAACATGCTGATAAATGGTGTGTTACATACGATAGATACTGGAGAAAGGACGGACTGGAACTCTTATGATATTACTTATAGAAAAGTTTAGAATCTCTTTAAAGTTGTATCTGTAATTCCATATGTTTACAGATATAAAGGCAAGGGTGCATTTGCAGACACTAAACTGTAGATTTGTTGATGTATATTTCATATAAGTACTCATGAAAGGGCAACATGATAATTCCAAATAGCTCATTCGGAATTACTGTTTCATAACCGATTTAAAACTTAATAAAACAGATAAAATCCTGTCTGTATAATACTAATATAACTTATAGGAACGATAAAACCGCATCACTTTTTTTTTATAAGTTTCTATGTGGAATTTTTGGCAGGGAACACAGTTGTATTAAAACTAAATGTTGGTTTAATAGCAGTAGAACAAATGCTCATCAATGATGTAGGATTTAAATTAGAATTATCAAAATATTTATTAGATGTCGATGTCGCGGCCGCCTGGTTATGAGAATTAAGATTTGCGGTGACCCCACTACACGATGGCATATCTATACTATCAACTACAGTTTCGCACGCAGGCTGCGCATCGGAGTAATTATCGCGAGACGATTTACCAAAATGTAACAACGAATGATGTCTAAGTTGACAGAATTTGCAATTAATTTTACTTTTACATCCTAAAATTTTATGAAAACCTAAGCAATTTAAACACAAATTTCTATTTTTCACTATTTTATAACGTTCGTTAGGAGAAAGATCTAGAAATTTAGAACAACTAGAAATTAAATGTGTATTAGCGTTACACATCGGACATTTTGTTTGATTGTAATTATGATTAGTAACAAAACTATGCGTAATTTTAGGTTTACTACTATTACTTACATTACCACTCCTAGGGTTACTACTATTGTTTAAGACGGGCTTACTAAAAGAACAAGTGCGTGAATGAATTTTTGTTTGTTCTTTAACAAAATCAACAATTTTCTGATAAGACGGTATGGCTGAATCTCTATGGCAATTTTCAAATAAACGATTAGTTTCCGGATCAAGTTTTTTCAAAGCTAAATATGACAAAGTGAAATCAAATAAATCAGTAATTTCTAATTTTTTAAGAGCTCTTGTGGCACTATCAAATTTTTCTAAAAAGTTATTTAAATTATTAGAAGAGGCTACTTGGGCTGGTTTCAGTTCAAATATTTGATCTAAATAAGTGTTTGCTAATAAACGTTTATCCTGAAATTTGTCCACTAGGGCCTGCCAGATAATATTATAATTATCACCTACAGGTGGAACTCCAGAACAGACAGTTAAAGCTTTGCCACTTAATTTCCCAATTAAATAATGTACCCTATCTACGTCATTTAAATCTTTATTATCATGAATAAGACTTTTAAAACATTCATAAAATGTTGGCCAGTCCTTAGGATTTCCTGAAAACCCCGGCAATTCTAGTTTTGGTAACTTAGGTATATTTTTAGGTGTGCTAGAACGTGCACTGTTACTGACGCCATCTTTTATTTCTGGTTTTTCAAGAGCCTTTTCTGCTATAGATAGAATATTACAATATAATTCATCAAATGTGTCCAAAGCCTGGTAATTCGGTGTGTAATCATCATCTATCTCGTAACTAAGTGTATTTATGTCATCTATAATTTTCGAAAATGCCACTTTGGTGTCCTCTAAAGATTTAAATCTAATCCGGAAATTATTCAAATTTGCCTTATCATCAATATTTCGACCTAAATCATATAATGTTTGTACCCTGTAAAATATTGTTCTTTTTTCGACACAAGCATATTAAGTTGATTTTCCTTTTTTGTTGGTGCCATATTAAACTACCACCAGTATTTATTACCTAATACTGAATCAACTAGAAACTACTTATTACCAATAATCTGTATAAACTAAATTAGTGATTACAACTAAATAATTAACGAGAATAATTGCTAAGAGAAAAAACTAGATGTAAGAAAAAGTACTATAAAAAAGAATAACTATAAAAAACTATAATCTAGAGGATATTTGCTACTAAAAATACTTTAATATGTAAGATTAAAATATTTTAAACTGAATAAATCTAACTATAATGATCCGGCTCGAACGGAACCAAAAAATGTTTGTTATTTTCTATTATAAAAATGTAAATTTGGACTGTAATCTCTACAATACACAATTGGTAAATTGGAAATTAACTTACCCAAAATCCTATCCAGTGTTGCACTTCACAATTATTAGATATGAGGGCTATGGGAAGGGTTAAAAGGATAATATGAATTTCTATCTAATAATTAATTAATTTCCAAAATACTGTCTCGAGTTAGGTTCTATCCAGCGCGGCGAAGTAACTATATCAACTATATCGTTTTAAAACCTATCTATGTATCTCGTCTACAAAAATCAACCAACAACTATGTTTTTCATCGAAAAAAAGATGGAGCAATTTAAATACTTAAATCCTATATCTAGGGACACCTATTGATTAATTAAATTTAACTTTGATTTGAAATTACTATTTTAATATTCAATATCAACCAGGTACACATATGTATTTTAACGAGATCTGGAATTAGGTTATATTTTGATCTTATTCTGTTAAAGAGTTGAGTGGTAAATTGGGATAAATGGGGGTAAATAGGTAAATTAAGCAAGTAAGAGTCCATAAAATTTGGTATTTAGTTTATTATTATATAAAAGAAGTTAAATTCTTAGAAATTTTTGGCATTAACTACCCCCATTATCACCCCCCACGCGATTATTAAAGGGGGTGAAAAAAAAATTGTGATTTAGTGTGTACAGGAACCAAAGGCCTCAAAAAATTTTCCACTTCATCCACCCGCGTATCACCTCCTACCACCACCCTAACCCCCCCCCCCCTATTGATGTGGCATATCGTTTTTTGGTTTTCATTTAGAAAATTTCATAAACAATTATTTCCACATGGTGGAGTGCAAATATAGTGTTTTCGTTTTGAGAGGCTTGGATAGGAAATCTGGATGTGGAAGTAGTGATTCCTTGGGCTGCGGTTTTCATTTTAAAATGTTAAAACCGCTGCCCAAGGAATCACTACTTCCACATCCTGATGTTCTATCCAAGTCGCTCAAAACGAAAAATATTTTGATACTATATTTGCACTCTACTATGTGGGAATAATTGTTTATAGAACTTTAATTATATAATATTTGAAATCGCCTACCCCAAAAACTCATAAAGCGATATACCACATCGGTAGTGGGGGTGGGGGTGGATGAAGTAAAAAAAAATGTTTGAAGCCTTTGGTTCTTGTACACACACTAACTCACAATTTTATTCCCCCCCCCCATGGTTAAATTTTTTGAGACCTTGACTTCTCTTGTATTTACTAAATGCCAATTTTTGTCGTTGTTGTACTTCCACTGGATGTGGAAGTAAAAGGCATATTGACATTTTGTGATGAAACTGTTATTTTTAAGATATCACAAAATTATCCATTTTGCACCTTTCTTAACCGTCTAACCTAGTAAATTTTGAATATGTTTTAGATGATATTTTCCATTACTACTGCCGCAAAAATATTACATGTTGCAATATTTTTCGGGTTTACACCATTCCCTGAACTGTAATAACCAATTTGTACAAAAATATTTTTTATCCTCTCCCAAATATACTGCTACTGCAGTGATGGGTTCATTTAAAGTTATTTATTTGTTTATAGGCTTTTCTCTGTAATTGCTTTTTTTAATAATTAAAACAAAAAAGCGATTTTATTTGGAAAAAGAGTAATAATTAGTAAACATAATAAAAAAACCGCTGCCCAAGGAATCACTACTTCCACATCCAGATTCTCTATCCAAGTCACTCACAACGAAAAAACTTTGTATGTGAAAATAATTGTTTATGGAACTTTAATAATATAATATTTGAAATCCTCTACCCCAAAAACCCATAAAACGATACCCCACATCGGTAGTGGGGTGGGGGGTGGTGATAGGGGGGTGATAGTGGGGGGTGGATGAAGTAAAAAAATATTTTGAGGTTTCTGGTTCCTGTACAAACACTAAATCACAATTTTTTTTCATCCCCTTTAATAAGGGGGTTAGGGTGGTAATGGGGGTGGCTAATGCCAAACATTTTTTTGAGACCTTAGCTTCTCTTGTATATACTAAATACCAATTTTATGGACTCTTACCTGCTTGATTGACCTATTTACCCCAAATTTACCCCAATTTACCCCCAACCCTTCGACAGAACTAGATCAAAATATAATCTAGTTCCAGATCTCGTTAAGGTACATACGTGTACCAAATTTCAAGTCAATATCTCAAACGGTTCCAGAGTAAACGTGCGCACAAAAAAAAGTTACAGACCGACAGACAGAATTTTTTTTCGCTCAAACTTAAAATCTCGACGTTTCACGACATTCTAAGCCTATTTGAACAATAAAAATTTTTTAAAATTCTTTTGTCGTTACTATACTTCTACTGGATGTGGAAGTAATTAACTTAATTTGAATATCTGCGGAAAGACTGGTTAATTTTTTTTTTATTACAAGTAGGTATTAGTTTTTCGAGAGCATAGTTTTCGAGGCGATAAAGTATCGCACAAATGGTACACAATGCACTTTTTATAAAGCATCGAATTTTGTACAAAAAAGTCCCTGAGAGCATATTTTTATCTATTATGGCTCACATGCCAAAGGCGCCCGCGCGCAAACCTCAAAGTAACTGTTTTTCGCGCTGTTCTCCAAGCAGCCCGTTAAAGCAGTTAAATATTATTTGTCCAATGAGAATTTGTGGTCGATTTTTTTATTTATGAATTTCTGATCGCTCTGCACGATGGCGTCCTCATTTTTCTTAAATATGCGTTTTTTAATGCAAAAAACATTAAAAAAATCGTACATTTGAACTTTTCCACCTTGTAGGAAGTAATTTTCTTTCTTAAAAAAATTTATCTATTATTGACATATCATTTTGTTTTTATTTATCACATATAAACAATTAATATTAGGACCGAAAAGTGTAATTTTTCATTTTCATCGATTTCTATATAACTGGAACTTGCCGCATATTTTTATTAATTAGTGTTTTTTTCTGTTCAATTGTACATACATTTCAATAACACAAAGAATATTTAACTATTTTGTTATTTTATTTCAACATTTTTTTAATACTTGTAACTCCATTATTAATATTATGCATCGTATAAAAAACAGTTTTAAACAAAAGTTACTCATTATGTTTTGTGTAATTTAAATTTGACTATTAGCATCGCCGTTTTCTTAATTTTTTGTTTCTTAATTAAGTCGCCAGTGCCACTTGCAGAGTAGCGTAAAAAACAGTCATTTTTATTCTTACACGTGAGCACCTGTAGCTCGAAAACTATAGTAGATAAGAATATGCCCTCGCGGACTTGTTTGTAGAAAATTCCATGTTGTACAAAAAAAAGTGCGGTGCATTTTCGTATTTATTACCGTTCTCGCTACGCAAGCGCTGAAAGATCAAAAACACCATCCTCGACATTTGCATATTCTTTTTTCTAATTATTTTAAAAAATTGGGAGGTCTTAAACGTGCTCATAAATACTATTCCATGAAGCTGAACTGAATAGCAAAATAAAATATTTTTAATTTATCACATTTTTATAAATTTCAGAAATTCAAAATTGAACAAAAATCTCAAAAAAACCATTTTTTGAACCCCAAATGGGTCTCGAGGACAAGGAACAATTGCAATTTCGAACAAAACACGATTGTTACAGCGCACAACGTGGCGACTTAAAAGATGAAATGCGACAATAATTGATAGTTGTTGAATTTTAAGTGAAACTAGTGAAAGAATTATTTATCTGAGATTTTTGTTTGTAAGTTTTTATTAATAAATTTGTCCTAACAGTAGTAACTTGTAAATGTTTTTTATCAGGGCGGCAAGCAACTGTTTGCTACAGGTGCGAAATGCCCTGACGCCGGCACTGATTGCGCCGGTCTACAACCTGCGTGGAGAATTATAACTTAATAAATATTGTACCCTCGTTCGCTGGATATCAACGTCCAGTATTTCTATTCGCGGTTCGCGCAAAATAACACCGCGCGGTGGCACCACAAGTCAACGAACAATATGTGGATAGGGACGTGTGGGGGAAGCGTGATGAGCGAGATGAACATATAGGAACGGTTTTGGCCGTATAGTTGCGTATCTTATAGACTCTTCAATCAACGATTTTACATAGCACGTTACTTCTGCGAAACTTAGTTTACGTAGCATTTACGTAAATGCTATATATTTATGTTTGCTGGGTATTGTTCCCTTTCAAAGAAACTTTAGAGTTGAAGAAAACGTGAAGAATCCAGGTGGCGCTAGTAACACTAGGAAAAATGTCATTATAGCCAATGAGCAGCTCGCGTTTCAGTGTCCTAAATGTCATTAACCAATGAGCAGCTCGGTTTCCAGTGTGCTCGTGAGCACTGCGCCATCTATAACCATCTATAACGTGCTCTTCTTTCTTCCAGTTTCACGGATATGTTGAAAGCACGGCGTGCGTTATCCTTGTCTATAGTATTCATGCTATCGGTCCTCACTCCAATATGGGCGCTTTTCTAAATTCACCGGTGAGTGCACCGATCTCGACCGGTTTCTCACCGAACCGTTTCAAAATTAACCAGTCACCAAAAATAAGATGTTTCTAAATTCACCGGTGTGATCAGCTGTTTGAACCGGTACGGTGTACCATATCCACCAGGTTTTTGATTTGGAATTTCGGTGAATATGTGAAGTAGAAATAAAAACAATACACTGCGCATGGCTGTTTCTTTATTGCCCATGATTTGAACGCATGATTTGAACTACCCGCGAAGTTGGAACCAAAACAAACCTACTGGTAAATCGGAAAGCCTCACTGAAGCGTTTCAAAATGTTTAATCAACCGCATGCAACCGAATATTTACCGGGGAAAAATGTTTCTAACCGGTTCCCTCCACCGGTGAATTTACTGGTGAATATTGAAAAATGCGATATACTATCGAGCTCACTACTTGAGATCATTGGTCGACAACCGGCCTCTGTTGACCCTTAATGAAACTGAATGCGCACATATCGCCATCTGTTATCATTTACATAAACTCCTAAACTGGAAGAAAACAGAGAGGTACATCATTTTGTTATTTGTTTTAATAAAGAAATACCTAATTATAAATTCTGTCACCCTATATTCTCCGCCAATTCTCCGTCAAAAAGGCATTCCCCGCCAGATTCTCCGCAGGCAGTCAAATTCTCCGAAAAGCGGAGAATTCTCCGGCAATTGGCAACACTGCTCACAAGATATCGAAGGTTTTAAGGTTATGTTCATACCATAGATAAAAGATTTATATAGGATATAGATGGGCGACTCCCTCTCCATCGACCAATACCTGTTTGGGTTCGTACTATGAGCGCCTGCGGCGCTAGTAGCGTTAAATTTACGCGCTCTAGGCTTGGGGGGAGGGGAGATTTAAATTCATCCTTGAGATTTTGGGTAGAGTAAAGACAGATTTAGACGATCACATATTGGGCAGATTTCTAAATTCACCGGTGGATCGCACCGGTAAGCAATAACATTATTTGATTGACTATTTTGAAAAAAATAGCCAATCAGCTTCGTATTCTGTTCACCCGGTGCGTCCACCGGTGAATTTAGAAAAGTGCGGATTGTGATCCAATTTCTTGTTGAAAACTATCTTTTATCTTTAATTAAATAACAATTAGGTGTTTTCACCCATTGTTACCAATTGCGTTAAAATGTAATTGGTAGAAACTGGTGATACCTAACGATAGTAAATAAAGACAAAAAATATTTTTAAACAAAAATTTGTCACAAAATATGACCGTCCAAATGTACATTGTGTAAATAAAATAAGAAATATCCAATTGCGAAGTATATTTTAAAATGTAAGCTTGACATTTCATCCTAAAGCATGTGTATATATAAAATACGCTATTGACGGCTGGCAATCAAAGATCTTTAACTACTAGATGATTTAACCCATAAGGAATTCGTATATGACAAAGCAGCAAACATCTCAACGGGGAGAGCAATATTAACACGCCTCAAAAAGCGAGACACCAATGTTGGAATTGCCCAAGATTTGTAAAAGAGACAGGTTGCCTGGTAACTCAAGAGCCAATAAAATTCTTGCGCGGAGTGACGTGTCCAGAGGACCTTTTGAAATTAACATACACAACAAATGACCTACTTAAAATATGAATATCCAAAATAATATTTTCAATAACTGTGTAAGCAGAAATAAAATATATTAAACAAAGTACGACGAGATCAACGATGTTAGTGATACACTGGTCGACTGTTGCATCTTTTACCTCTGTGAAGTGAGTTGTAGAAGCGGGTCCTCTGGATGACGCGCAATATGGCGCTCCCTAGTTACCAGGCAACCTGTCCTCTACAGACCTTGGGAATTGCCGGACTTAACCATTGCTATTGTCGGGTCAGTTCGAGTTTCTCAACAAGATTTTACGCTCTTAAAGCGCAAACGCAATCAAATCTCAAGCGGCACTAACAACTGATCGAAGCATCCAGCGGTGTTGCCGGACTGTCACCATTTTCTCTACATTTTCCGATCGTTCAACGTTATTGCGTTTGACCACTTCAAAATTCCCCACTTTCAGCGGCTTTTGTCTCTGATCTTTGACAACGTCGCGAAGGTTTGCGACAGGACACCAACTAGATGCGAGGCATGCCCATAGACAACACGAGTGTTTGTAGTTGGGCCCAGAGTGGAAGCAAAGTGGGAGAGATAATCGGCGGTTCTTTACTTGAAAAAGAGGGATATGTTTTATACAAAATTGAGATAAGGTTGAGCGATCTAGGAGTTAAAACATCTTTGCTGGCAATTAGGCACACAGCAAACACCATAATGGTTCCTTGTTCCTGTCGACACCAACAACAGACGCAGCAAACACAACTTAAAAGCAAACTTTATTAACATAATAACACTCAAATACATAAAAACACCGCATTTGTAGCTAGCGAACAAGTCGTAGATTAAAGAATATTATCTACGATATAGATAGGCAACTCTCAGGGATTTTTTAAACAGCAAAACTTACGTCGCGGGTGGCGCTGTATTCCCGCCTTTTTGATACAGACGGGATTGTTATAGGCGCGAATTTTAAATTATTTTCAAACAAATTGCTTAGGCCATCATTAGACTACAAAAGTTCTTTAACAAAAATTTTTTATAAAAGATATTTTATGAGATGAAATATCTATCAAATTACTCATAAAATATCTTTTATAAAAGATCTTTGTCAAAGAACTTTTATAGTCTAACAGTGGCCTTAAAATTAAATAAGTCATTTCAAAACAAGAAATTGATCATTTGTTAATTTAACGGAAAATCATTACAATAAATACAATAATATTTAAAAATACATTTAAAAAGTAACTAACGTAACTAAAATTATTACAAAAGTATTAAGATGTTGAAACTGCGTTGAAATAAGTAAAATGTTAAAGTAACTAATGTACCAAAATACCTGTAATACAATTAAATAATAGCGGGTTTATACATGCATGGATTTAGTGGCGCCAGTAGATACTGGCACTGGTACATTTTCACGTCCTTTACTAACATTAAGTGGTGTGAATCAGTCTTTTTGGAATTTCATATAGGTTACAAAAAACTGACATTGATTGTGAAACGTCATAAGTAATGTATTTGAATAATGTTAATCCAGAAGAAAAACATACGTATTTTTGTTTTTTTTACTTTTTTACACCATTCGATGGGAATGATTTCGATTTATAACAAATGTAAAAACCGCTGCCCAAGGAATCACGACTTCCACATCCAGATTCTCTATCCAAGTCACTCACAACAAAAAACTTTGTATGTTAAAATAATTGTTTATGGAACTTTAATAATAAAAATATTTGAAATCCTCTGCCCTAAAAACCCATAAAACGATACCCCACATCGGTAGTGGGGTGGGGGTGGTGATAGGGGGGTGGTAGTGGGGGGTGGATGAAGTAAAAAAATATTTTGAGGTTTCTGGTTCCTGTACATACACTAAATGACATTTTTTTTTCCATCCCCTTTAATAGGGAGTGGGGGTGGTACGGGGGTGGCTAATGCCAAAATTTTTTTTGAGACCTTGTATATACTAAATACCAATTTCGTGGACTCTTACCTGCTTGATTTATCCATTTACCCCAAATTTACCCCAATTTACACCCCAACCCTTCGACGGAACAAGATGAAAATATAATCTAGTTCTAGATCTCGTTAAAGAACATATGTGTGCCAAATTTCAAGTCAATATCTTAAACGGTTCCAGAGTAAACGTGCGCACAAAAAAAAGTTACAGACAGACCGACAGACAGAAAATTTTTTTTCGCTCAAACTTAAAATCTCGACGTTTCACGACATTTTAAGCCTATTTGGACAATACAAATTTTTAAAAAAATTTTTGTCGTTACTATACTTCCACTGGACGTGAAAGTAAAACTGACGTTGAAAAATTCGCAGCGACTGCACATAGCTGCAATTATATTTATTATGTAAATCATGTAACCTAATATTTTGTAATGTCCGTCATTACAAGACTGAAAAACTTTTTCATCGGTAAACACAACATTGGTCCAAAACTCCAACGGGCGATAGACACAATTTAAACAAAACATAATGCGGGCTTGCTTGTTCTTCTGTTAATATGGTCTTCTTGGCACTTAAACAGTTTTTTATTTTCGATTTTTCTATCCTTCGGCTAGCTGCTGACCTCGACACTAGAAAATGTGTCATGAACACAGCATCTCCTGCTGTTTGTAACGGATTTTTCCTCAAATAGCCAAGGAGTGCTTCATCTTAAACGAGATTTGAACTTCTCGATAGGCCTGAATCGTCTTTTCTCTTTACGCTACCTTCCTATTCCCACTTTTCTTCACACTCATAACAGTACTTTTATTCAATTGATAATGGTTAGCAACTGCTCTGATAGACCATATATCTTTAATTTTAGAGAGAATTAAAATTTTTTCATGTTCAGTTAATTTTGGCATTGCGAAAATATGACACTGACAAATAAATAATGATTTAAAAAGGCGAAAAATAGGTGTACGGGATTTCATTGCACAGAAGTGTACAACCCGTCAGTCTTTCGTTTTTAGTCAATTTCTTGGGAGTCACGTTCTTTGCAAATCAATAATACCTATGCATGTTGGAATTTTTCGAAGTCGAACACAAACAACACTTATAACTCATTACAGTTTTTAATATTTAACAGAACAGCGTCGTTTCTAATCAGTTTCATTGGAAACTCACATTATTTACAAATAAGCAAATGGACTCCTGCTCTATGGATTTAATAATTATTAGTTTAATGTCCAAAACACAAAGCACAGACATGTAAACAATAATGGCGCGACAACTGACAGTACTGACACTGACAGTCGGGCAAGATCCAGGGAGGCATATTTTTGCGATCTCGCGTCTTACCCCAATGCTTTAAGCGCCTTGAAGCGCTACGTCATCATATATTTCTCCGCAAAAATGAATGTCTTTTTAGTTTTTTTTAACAGTTTAGTTCTAACCATCTCTAACGTTCTTATGTCATATCCCCACTATTTTCCGCTTACACATTTTCTAGCGCCCTAGTGAGACGGCGCGATACCACTTTAAGCGTGACGTCACAGCTTATTCGCTCGGATGGCTCCGCGACAGATCGACGGAAGTTCAAACTAAACACGCTGTTTTGAAATATAGTGGGAGTGCTCAGGGCCTGGAACCAAAGATGTTTTAACTCCTAGATCGCTCAATTTTGTTTAAAACAACACTTTTTCAAGTAAAGAACCGCCCAATATCTCTCCCACTTTGCTTCCACTCTGGGCCCAACTACAAACACTCGTGTTGTCTATGGGCATGCCTCGCATCTAGTTGGTGTCCTGTCGCAAACCTTCGCGACGTTGTCAAAGATCAGAGACAAAAGCCGCTGAAAGCGGGGAATTTTGAAGTGGGTGACAGTCCGGCAACACCGCTGGTTGCTTCGATCAGTCATTAGTGCCGCTTGAGATTTGATTGCGTTTGCGCTTTAAGAGCGTAAAATCTTGTTGAGAAACTGGAACTGACCCGACAATAGCAATGGTTAAGTCCGGCAATTCCAACATTGGTGTCTCGCTTTTTGAGGCGTGTTAATATTGCTCTCTCCGTTGAGATGTTTGCTGCTTTGTCATATACGAATTCCTTATGGGTTAAACCATCTAGTAGTTAAAGATCTTTGCCTGGAACAAGTCATGGGCAGTGAACTCTATACCAACTGGAACGGGCGTTTAATGTTAGAAAAGTGAAGCCGTGCTTCGTTGGTATTCCTGTCTCTGTCTAACACAATAATGCTTATGGTGACGCGTATAGAGACTATTTTTGAAAACACGAAACAGCATTTAAATCAACAAGCACAAGTGAGAAGTGAATATTGAAATATCTCTATCTCTCTCGGCTTCAACGCCTAACTATGCACACTATGCATTATCCGAACGGTGCCCGTTCCAGTTGGTATAGAGTTCACTGGTCATGGTCATGGGCACATTTACAGTTTGACGTTTGACACACGTGATGACATATTTTATCCATAGTGCTTCTACTAGTCATCTATAGTCGGGCCACAGATTAAATCAGCGACATAATAAGGAGAGACTGGAAAAGTAGGCGTGGCACATGGCTAGAACTTATTCAAGCAACTAGTCCGCATGGGCGTCACTTGAACTTAACGTTATGGAATTTGCGAATATTTTAAAAATGTATAGAGCAGCATTTACTCCGTTTATAAATATAATATAATTTGTTACTACCCTGTCAAAAAAATCTCATCAATCCGTATTGAAAATTATCAAAAATTAATAAGTATCTATGAGAACCTATATGGTCAATAAGTTTCTATAAGAGTTAGGTAAAGTTGCTGTTGAAATTGTTATCAGTTTATATCCGAATTGACCAGCAAAATGAGTCAAGCCATGTCCATTTGTAAATCCAAACATTTACTTATACCACATCAATGAGAATTTATGAGCACAGTATCTAATGTAATTCGTGCGGCTTTCCGTGATTAAAAGACAAGTGTTTCTTTAAGAAACGAGCTGCATTAGGTTAGAACAGTTTTGATTTGCAATTGAAGATTACAAATTATAATGTTTGAATAGGGATTTATGAGATCAGTTTCTATGAGTATTAATATTTTTTTTCAGTAATATATTAAATGTGTTTTCATTTGTTTGAATGGGTAAAAAGAAAGGTCAGTTTTCAACTACAATTACAAATACAAGTTTAATCGCTTCGAAGGGGTTATATGCCATCGATTTCTAAAAGTATTTATGCTGTTTTCCGAATATAGTTATGATGAGGTTTAATCAGTAACAAATTGTTAACTACTTGTTATGATATGGTCGGAAATTCCAAGTACACATTTAGTATTCCTTCAAGAGGATTGATGAAAGCAGTTTCTACGAGTATCTATTTGTTGTTCCTATAGTAAATTATATAAGTCTTTATCAGTACAGATTCGGATCTAATTTAAATATGAAAATTATATCAGAATAAAGCAACCAAATATTTTAAACAGTATCTATTTGTAAATCCACACATTTACTTATACTATCTCAATGAGAACTTATGAGAACAGTATCTAATGTAAAACGTGCGCCTTTCCGTGGTTAAATGGCAAGAGTTGCTATAAGAAACGAGCTGCATTAGGTTAGAACAGTTTCGATTTGCAATTGAAGATTCAAAATTATAATGTTTGAATAAGGATTTATGAGATCAGTTTCTATGAGTATTAAGGTTTTTTTTTCAGTAATATATTAAATGTGTTTTCATTTGTTTGAATGGGTAAAAAGAGTTTTCAACTGCAATTACAAATACAAGTTTAATCACTTCAAATGGGGCTATATGCGATCGATTTCTAAAAGTATTTATGCTGTTTTCCGGATATAATTGTGATGAGGTTTAATCAGTAACAAATTGTTCACTACATGTTATGATATGGTCGGAAATTCCAAGTACACATTTAGTATTCCTTCAAGAGGATTGATGAGAGCAGTTTCTACGAGTATCTATTTGTTGTTCCTCTAGTAAATTATATGTCTTTATCAGTAAAGATTCGAATCTAATTTAAATATGAAAATTATATCAGAATAAAGCAACCAAATATTTTAAACAGTATCTATTTGTAAATCCAGACATTTACTTATACTATCTCAATGAGAATTTATGAGAACAGTATCTAATGTAAAACGAGCGGCTTTTCGTGGTTAAAGGGCAAGTGTTTCTATAAGAAACGAGATGCATTAGGTTAGAACAGTTTTGATTTGCAATTGCAGATTACAAATTATAATGTTTAAATAGGGATTTATGAGATCAGTTTCTATGAGTATTAATGTTTTTTTTCAGTAATATATTAAATGTGTTTGCATTTGTTTGAATGGGTAAAAAGGAAGGTCAGTTTTCAACTGCAATTACAAATACAAGTTTAATCACTTCGAATGGGGTTATATGCGATCAATTTCTAACAGTATTTATGCTGTTTTCCGAATATAATTGTGATGAGGTTTGATCAGTAACAAATTGTTCACTACATGTTACGATATGGTCGGAAATTCCAGGTACATATTTAGTATTCCTTAAAGAGGATTGATGAGAGCAGTTTCTACGAGTATTTATTTGTTGTTCCTACAGTAAATTATATAAGTCTTTATCAGTATGCATTCGGATCTAATTTAAATACAAAAATCATATCAGAATGAAACCCCAAATATTTTAAACAGTGTCCACCTGTAAATCCAAACATTCAAAGATAATATTATAATGAGAATCCATCAGAACAGTATCTAATGTAACGTGTGCGGTTTTTCGTGGCTAAATTTTAAAATTATTTGCAATAAATAAGCTTTAACGGATTCGAACAATTTTCATTTGCATTTCCAGATGAATAGTTTTAATTTAATTTTTTTTTCAATAAAATGTGTTTTTATTGGAAAAAAAAACATTACACAAAGACACTGATCTCATAGATCCCTATTTAACAATTAAAATTATTCATCTGGAATTGCAAATTAAAACTGTTCAAATCCGTTAAAGCTATTTATTAAAAATACTTTTAAAATTTAGCCACGGAAAGCCGCACGCGTTACATTAGATACTGTTCTGATTGGTTCTCATTAAAATATATCTTTAAATGTTTGGATTTACAAGTGGATACTGTTTAAAATATTTGGTTGTGTCATTCTGATATAATTTTTGTATTTAAAGTAGATCCGAATGCATACTGATAAAGACAAATTTTCTATTGGAACAACAAATACATACTCATAGAAACTACTATCATCAATCCTTTCGAAGGAATACTAAATATGTACCTGGAATTTCCAACCATATCGTAACATGTGGTGAACAATTTGTTACTGATCAAACCTCATCAAAATTATATTCGGAAAACAGCATAAATACTGTTAGAAACTGATCGCATATAACCCCATTCGAAGTGATTAAACTTGTATTTGTAACTGCAGTTGAAAACTGACCTTTCTTTTTACCCATTCAAACAAATGAAAACACATTTAATATATTTATTACTGAAAAAAAAAACATTAATACTCATAGAAACTGATCTCATAAATCCCTATTCAAACATTATAATTTGTAATCTTTAATTGCAAATCAAAACTGTTCTAACCTAATGCAGCTCGTTTCTTATAGAAACTCTTGCCATTTAACCACGGAAAGCCGCACGTTTTACATTAGATACTGTCCTCATAAATTCTCATTGATGTGGTATAAGTAAATGTCTGGATTTACAAATAGATACTGTTTAAAATATTTAGTTGCTTTATTCTGATATAATTTTCATATTTACATTAGATCCGAATGCATACTGATAAAGACTTATATAATTTACTATTTGCACAACAAATACATACTCGTAGAAACTGCTATTATCAATCCTTTCGAAGTAATACTAAATATGTACCTGGAATTTCCACACGTAACATGTAGTGAACAATTTGTTACTGATCAAACCTCATCACAATTATATTCGGAAAACAGCATAAATACTGTTAGAAATTGATCGCATATAATCCCATTCGAAGTGGTTAAACTTGTATTTGTAATTGCAGTTGAAAACTGACCTTTCTTTTTACCCATTCAAACAAATGAAAACACATTTAATATATTACTGAAAAAAAACATTAATACTCATAGAAACTGATCTCATAAATCCCTATTCAAACATTATAATTTGTAATCTTCAATTGCAAATCAAAACTGTTCTAACCTAATGCAGCTCGTTTCTTATAGAAACTCTTGCCATTTAACCACAGAAAGCCGCACGTTTTACATTAGATACTGTCCTCATAAATTCTCATTGAGATAGTATAAGTAAATGTCTGGATTTACAAATAGATACTGTTTAAAATATTTGGTTGCTTTATTCTGATATAATTTTCATATTTAAATTAGATCCGAATGCATACTGATAAAGACTTATATAATTTACTATTGGCACAACAAATACATACTCGTAGAAACTGCTATCATCAATCCTTTCGAAGTAATACTAAATATGTACCTGGAATTTCCGACCATATCGTAACATGTAGTGAACAATTTGTTACTGATCAAACCTCATCACAATTATATTCGGAAAACAGCATAAATACTGTTAGAAATTGATCGCATATAACCCCATTCGAACTGATTAAATTTGTATTTGTAATTTTAGTTGAAAACTGACCTTTCTTTTTACCCATTCAAACATATGAAAACACATTTAATATATTACTGAAAAAAAAACATTAATACTCATAGAAACTGATTTCATAAATCCCTATTCAAACATTATAATTTGTAATCTTCAATTGCAAATCAAAACTGTTCTAACCTAATGCAGCTCGTTTCTTATAGAAACACTTGCCATTTAACCACGGAAAGCCGCACGTTTTACCTTAGATACTGTTCTCATAAATTCTCATTGATGTGGTATAAGTAAATGTTTGCTGCTCCATTCTGGTAGAAACTGATAGAAATTTCAGCAGCAACTTTAACTCCAGGCTCCAGTAGAGGGAGCTGTATACGTGTCGCTAATTCATATCTAATCTAATGTGACCTAAGGAACTGACGTGTGTTTGTTAAATTAAAAGTAAAGCAGTCTCTTTCACTGCTAACTCATTCATTGCTTCTAGGCTAGAACAAGAACACCCGAGGAAATAAGGACTTTGCAGTATTTTGTGTTTACCACAATATTAGTATTTCTATTTGAAATATGCAATTTAAACTGTACATTTGTCGGCATGCATATCCAAATTAATACTAATAAAAAAGCAAAATGGAAGTTTACAATAAAAATACATCTGTAAAATATACAATTGAAACTGTACATTTGTTGACATGTATATCCACATTAATACTAATAAAAAGACAATGTTGAAATTTACAATAAAAACATGTTGATAAATGGTGTGTTACATACGATAGATACTGGAGAAAGGAGGACTGGAACTCTTATGATATTACTTATAGAAAAGTTTAGAATCTCTTTAAAGTTGTATCTGTAATTCCATATGTTTACAGATATAAGGGCAAGGGTGCATTTGCAGACACTAAACTGTAGATTTGTTGATGTATATTTCATATAAGTACTCATGAAAGGGCAACATGATAATTCCAAATAGCTCATTCGGAATTACTGTTTCATAACCGACTTAAAACTTAATAAAACAGATAAAATCCTGTCTGTATAATACTAATATAACTTATAGGAACGATAAAACCGCATCACTTTTTTTTTATAAGTTTCTATGTGGAATTTTTGGCAGGGTACTTCTACAGCAATTTGACTAATAGATTTGAGCTCAACTAATAATAGAACAGCAATAAAAAACAATATTCATTCATTAATTGTATCCCTCAAAGCAGTACTCCACTGCAAATCTTGGCAACTAGGGCCAACAAATGCACCCCCACTGCGTCACTCGGGCGTTTATTGTATGTCCAAACAAACCGTATGTATACTGAATTGGGATTGCCCCTCTATACTAGAGGTGGGTAGTACTCGTATGATTCGTATCATTGGTACGAATCCTTGAGGTGGTACGAATGGTACGAATCCCACAAAAATAAAAGATTCGTACATTTCGTATCGCCGATACGATTGATACATTTCGTATCACCGATACGATTGGTACGAATATGGAATTTCGGTACCGGTATTGCGATGCGTAACTGGGCCAGCTGTATAAGGTTAAACTTCAAATGGGGACCGCGCGTTTAAACTTTGTAATATGATGGATATATTCGAAATATTTGATTATTACTATATGATTATTATCAATGTACCTACTGCAAGATAGCATTCATTTTATACGCAACGTACTGATTACACAATCTGTGATATATTCCCTTTTTTTTAGTTTTTTGTTATCGTTTTTTCTTATCGTTTTTTGTTTAGTTGACTTGCTACAAATGTACAAATATGTATATAATATGGTTAAATAAACGCTATCTATCTATCTTTTTACTGATGTCTAATGACGACGACGAGATTATTAATATTAATGTACCTAATAGAAGGTGCTCGAAGTCTTAAAAGTTTAAACTGTACGGTTAATATAACATTATAATACTCTGGCCCCAACTAACACCACATATAATATTCTATAATCTATGCTACTGAACACTGTGGAGTAGAAGTGTGGGTACGAATAGTACGAATAGTGTAGGAATAGTACGAATGGTACGAATCAGTTTATGATAATATTTCGTATCATGGAATCAGTGGTACGAAACATACGAATAGTACGAATGGTACGAATCAGTACATGATACTGTTTAGTATCATGGAATCAGTGATACGAAGTGGTACGAATCTCCCGATACGAATCTTTTCTTGATACGGATTCATTTGGTACGAATCCTTAAAAAGAGTCGAATCGCCCAACTCTACTCTATACTTTAGACCTCGTTGGATTAAATCAGAAAAGTGACGGCAGCGCCGCTTGGAGTCATAGTATGAATCAAAAAGACACAAAATATTTTGCATTGAGTTACCATAGCCTGGTTCATACTATTTTACAGCGACATCGTTGCTATTTTAGGCGAGAAACGACGCGTTCTGTGAACAGGCCAGTTTTCATAGAAGTTCATGGTAGTTACATAGAATAAGCGTTGCAAATAATATTAATGTATGATCAAATGCATATTATTTATAATGTATGAGATTCATTCGTAACACATTTTCAGTTATATATGTGAAATATTTTCGTGTAATATTACAAGTTATATTCTTGTAATATAATATGCTTATTTTAATGGCAATATTAAAGATACATTGATTATAATATGTGACATACATTTGTTAAATATAATTTTTTATATTACGGAAATATTTTCGAGCTAATATTAACTAAATGTTTCTTCAATATTTTGCAATTTAACATTTCTCAGCTATACCAAAGTTAGGTTATTTTAATATAAATATCATATTGCAAGAAAACATTAAATATGTTACTTCAGTTTAATATTGCGTAATATTACGGATATATATTTTGTTTAGTGGGTAAGGTCTCGAAAAAATTTTTGACATTAGCTACCCCCAATACCACCCCTACCACATTTTTTAAGGGGACGAAAAAAAAGTGTGATTTAGTGTATGTACAAGAACCAAAAACCTCAAAATATTTTTTTACTTCATAGGCCAAAAATTTTTATTGAAAAATTACCAAAAATTCTCGCTATGTTGGGGTGATTTCTATTACGAATAACTGGCAAAATAAGGATACATATATTACTTCCACATCCAGTGGAAGTAAGTAACAACAAAAAAATTTTTAAAAATTTTTATTGTTCAAATAGGCTTAGAATGTCATGAAACGTCGAGATTTTAAGTTTGAGTGAACAAAAAATTTCTGTCTGTCGGTCTGTAACTTTTTTTTTGTGCGCACGTTTACTCTGGAACCGTTTGAGATATTGACTTGAAATTTGGTACACATATGTACTTTAACGAGATCTAGAACTAGATTATATTTTCATCTTGTTTCGTCGAAGGGTTGGGGGGAAAATTGGGGTAAATTTGGGATAAATAGGTAAATCAAGCAGGTAAGAGTTCATAAAATCGGTATTTACTATATACAAGAGAAGCTATAAGGCCTCAAAAAAATTTTGGCATTAGCCACCCCCATTACCACCCCCACCCCATTATTAAAGAGGATGGAAAAAAAAAATTGATTTAGAGTGTGTACAAGAACCAGAAACCTCAAAATATTTTTTTACCTTATCCATCCCCACTGCCACCCTCTATCACCACCCCCCACCCCACTACCGATGTGGGGTATCGTTTTATGGGTTTTTGAGGTAGACGATTTCAAATATTATATTATTAAACAATTATTTCCACATACAACATTTTTTCGTTGTAAGTGACTTAGATAGAAAATCTGGATGTGGAAAAGGTGATTCCTTGGGCAGCGGTTTTTTTTATTGTTAAATTAGTGTACAATATCGATAATTCTATCATTTCCAATTGAAATTAAAATTTTGTGGACATGCCTATTGAAAGTCGCATTTCGGAGATATGAACTTTACTTTGCTTTTTTTTAAAGGAACGCTCCATATATGTACCATTTGAAACGCCATAAAAAAGCTTTGTATTTATAACATAATACATGGTACTTATCTTAAACAAATTTTGTCTAATTTACTATAAATTATGTGACGAGTTGTTGTTATTCATATTCATAAGACCAGAAATGCTGCAGGTTTCATGAATGAGGTGGTGATTTTTTTAAGGTCCTATGCTTAATTTAAAGTGAGGGTGTGTGTGGCATTGTCATCCTTCTCACACAGTTCGTTCTCTCTTTGTCGCACAGTACATGGAGGGCTGTGTTGCTTTGTAAAACAGAGTGGAGAGCAAAGGAGAGGGTACGAGGTGTGCGACAATAAGGGCAAGGATGCTCGCGCCGTCCAGCAAATCAACGGCTTGTCTCCTTTAGTCAGAACTCTTTGGTTCATATGTGCAAACACATTAGAATAACAACGTTAAACAAATCCTCGTCATAATATGATACTCTCAACTATGATAGCGGGTACCGATATTCCTGATCTTTGACCTTTCATATCTCAAAAACTGGCGATTTTCAGATATTGTGCCCATGAAAACTTTTGATCAGGATATTATGAAGTACAACATACTACATTTTCAGCCCATTTGACTGTACCTTCTTTTCCATTTATTTTGTGCCTGCCGTGTCCTTTATGAAAATATCAATTTGTTTAATTTATGTTTGATCAGTTTTATTTTTTCTGTAAGATCTTTGTAAGATGTTTTTATATTTTTCAACTTTATCATGGCCAGTTTTTAAAGAGAAATAAGTACCTATTCAAATATAATACAATGTATTTTCTTTTGTAGTTGGACTAGCATGTGTATCTCCTCCTCTAGACAGGAAGGAAATACCTTCTCCTAAAAATTGGAAAGCCAAAAGAAAGTATTCAGCCAATAGGATCAGTCACAGATGATGTGTTGAGAATGAAAAGTAGACTTTCGCAATTACAAGTATCACCATCGGCAACACCTGGACACTGGTTTTGAAAATGTAAGCCCTCCAATTTTTATTATTTTTTACTTACTGACAAAAAATTCGTTAGAGTAAAATATGACAGTTCATAAGTTGCAAAGAAAATTTTTTTGTTAAAAAAAATCTCAAAAATTTTTGTCACAATTGTTTTTTATTATTGCAATTCATTTTTGTAACAAAAAATAAAAATATATTTAAAGTAACACAACTGTTTTATTTATACCTCTTCCTATTTTATAATTTAAGATGCATACTTAATTGTTACAACAATGTAAAGTAATTAATAAAATAAAATCATGTTTTGTTCTTGGCAATTTGAAACACGATTTGAAATAGATAAAACTTTAAGGTAATGTAATAAGATCATTAGATTTTTTCATAAATAACACGTTAAATATGATTTTTAAGCTGAAGTTTTAGAGTGATAAATGTTTGATCCATTTTAAAATGACTTTTAACAGATCTTATTAACGTAAAACTATTTTTTTTTTACATATATTCTTGGACCTTTGTAAAGTATTGTTATAGCAAATACAGTTTTATTTAAGTTTATTTAGCATTTGTGTGCTCCATTCAATAAAATTTGATAAATAAAACATTTGACTTTAGTTGAAAACTAATGGTAAAAACAAATTTTCTGTGCATATATTCCACATTTACTTACATAATATTCTTCACAAGGAATGTGAAATGTGGAAAATTAGAATAAGTACCTAATAATTGACTGTAACAATTAAACTTTAAAATTAGATATTGGATTTATTATATGCAAGTACTTCACTCATATCATGTATTATCTTGAGTTTAATTATTATAATAATTTATTATTTGCTATAATCATAGATGAGTCGCTACGTCATACTGAACATATTCAGAATGAAGCAGAGACTCATCAATGATTACAATAAGTAATAAATTATTATAATAATTAAACTTTGAAGAAAATACATGGCATAAGTGAAGTACTTATAGCTGCCACTGATACATAATGTTCATTCCTACAATATACATGCATCATAGATTTATGATCCATGTGTAACATACCAGGCACCTACGGTTTAATTCCTACGAAGGTAGTACTCATATACCGTAAACATGCAGTGTACATTGTGAATGTAGGATGGACCTTCCTCCTATACACTGGTGGCATGTTAAAATATTGAGTCGATGCCAATGTAAGGTAGAAGAGAAGAGAAATGGACAAATAATATGCTGAAAAGAAAGAGATTTAACCTACGCTGTTGCCACTTGCCTCTCTAGCTACTTTTAGTCGTCAAGATAATCCTTCCTCTTTTACTGAATTTTCTTTGCGATACATTTGCGTCAACTCATTCTGTTTCTGTCATTTCTTCATAATTAGACAAAGATTATGTTTTGAGGACATGGATAAAAAAAACGGCACGCCCATATTTGCCTGCCTGTTTAATTTAGACATCCCAATGGGGGGTGCGCACGTGTAGACTGTGGGAGGAGCTTCTTACTTGTTGCCGGCAAAGGATACCAAGATTTGACATTGGGGGAGATTGGGGAACGTAAATTATTTTACGCCATGTTAAAATACGCAGCATAAATCTAAATAAGGATAACAAATCATGATGTTTCTATGAACTACTGTTAATTAAATTATTTTAACAAGAAACCAATTGCAAATAAAGCCGTATTAATCAATAATTGGATTTCATCCGATTTCGCATTTTCTTTTTACCCCACTTTATCCCATCACTGCAGAGTATTCGCTTAGACATCCCCACCTAAAATGACTGTGATCTGGAAAAGGGAGAAATCCTATTTATTTAAAGAATTTTTATTTATTTTATTTATGTACCTAGGGAATGCTAGTTTAATTTTCACGCCACATGGCTAAAAATGTGCAAAAATAAAACAGTATTTTAGTTATTTGAGCATTAAAAAATGCATCAAATAACTACCAACCAGCAAACTCCAATACGCGTAACATCATTTTTGACAAGAGTAGTACATCCCAACACATCTTGAAATGTACTAAACAATTTTTAGGAAACTGCTGTTTTCATCATAAACGTCTCAAGCTGTAGGAGGGACAATAAGAGGGGATAGAGGGCGGAACTCTTAACATACACAAGTGCTGGCATCGTTGTTGTCATATCGCTCTCTTTCGTGTACATTATTTTGCTCTTTATATTTCATTCTATCTTATTATGGGGATCGACCCAAGAATTTTGGCTGCCACTACTGTATACCTCATGTATCTATCAGTATATCAATATACGTTTCTGGTTCATATCAAGTTCCGTTTTGGTCTATGGGTACGTTGTAGGAATCTTACTCGTATATCGAGAGGCGGTCATCTATAGGTCTCTCTGACGTTCAGATTTTCTACATGGAATACAAAATGAATATTCATTCTTAGTTCCATGGGATCATAAAGTACGTTCCGAGCACATGCTCTGAATGTAAAAATGCTATCTGGGGTCATATTTGGATCTATCCAAGGCCTATGACTGCGTTTCTGCTCAAATACTATTAATAAAATTAGAAAGTTATGGTATCAGAGGGCCTCCTCTATCTTTTATTAAAAGTTATATTATGAACAGGTACCCAGTGTGTCAGTTATAGTACTACTAAGTCCTCGCTAAAGCCTCTGAAGCATGGAGTTCCCCAGGGATCCATCCTAGGACCAGTCTTGTTCATATTATATATAAATGACATATCGACAAATCTTTGTTGCAAAAATGTTGAATATGCTGATGATACCACTTTACTCTCAGTAGATAGAAATTTAAAACATCTTATTAGTGTATCAGAAGAAATGCAGTTACAAGCTAAAGGTTATTTTAACAATATTAAATTAAAATTAAATGAAGATAAAACTCAAACACTCATTTTTAACTTAAACCCTCATATTTGCATCGAAAATAATAATCCAGTAAAATGCCTAGGTCTCATTTTTGAGTGTAAGCTAACCTGGGAGGCTCATATAGATTGCCTATCCAAAAAACTGTCAAGTAGCATCTTCCTATTAAAAAATCTTAAAAATTTGGTTGATCACAGTGTAATCTTAATGGCATATCATTCTCTTTTTCATAGCATAATGTGCTATGGTATCTTACTTTGGGGAGGATCTTCACATGCCTCTAAAATATTAAAATTACAAAAACGAGTAGTAAGAATCATCACAAATTCTAAATATAATGATACCTGTAGACCCTTATTCAAAAATTTAGGTATACTTACTTCCACCACATATTTGAATGTATTGTCTATGCACAAAACCATCTTAGTGAATACCATACTCAAACTAGTTATACTAGACACAAACCTATAATGGCTCCATATTTCCGTTTATCGAAAAATATTAATAGTTACAGGTATAAATCTGATGTACAATTATATAATCTTCTACCATACGAATGGAGGAATTTAAATCATAAACAATTTATCAATAAAATTAAAAATTTTCTGAAAGTGCAGGTTTTTTACGAAGTCCAAGAATTTATTGACTATTTTCTGCATACCACTTAAAACTGGCCAAGTCTGTAGATATTTTTATTTTTATTTTAAAATTAATGTTTTTTGTATATAAATAATGTATTTTGTATTTTTTAATAGGTATTTAAAATTTTATATTCCTCAATATTTGTAATATTATTGTTTTTTATTGTTTTTTGACAAGTGTATACATTGTATTTTGTCTCACATGAATAAAGTGTCTGTCTGTGTGTCTGTCTATTTATATACTTATGTATATGTAACATTTAAATTTAGAGAAATCTAGATCTATTTATCTATAGTTAAATTCACACCTGAGGGTGCTCACTCTGCATTTTTCAGGCATGCAATTTTGAACAGGCACATGCAGTTTTAACGCATTGCTTTTAAATTGCACTATCTCTCACACTTGTGGGTTTTTATAGAAATAGTGAACAGAAGCACATACTATATAAAACAGTTGGTACTATATTTTTAAGCCTTTTTAGTTTGTTGTGTGGCAGTTCGACTGGTAGAGCGCCAAAAGCTAATTGTAATACAGCTAATAATATATAATATACCTAATAATATAAAAATAACAACACAATTACTTCCACATCCAGTGGAAGTATAGTAACGACAAACAAATTTTTAAAAATTTTTATTGTTCAAATAGGCTTAGAATGTCACGAAACGTCGAGATTTTAAGTTTGAACGAAAAAAAAATTTCTGTCTGTCGGTCTGTCTAACTTTTTTGTGCGCACGTTTACTCTGGAACCGTTTGAGATATTGACTTGAAATTTGGTACACATATGTACTTTAACGAGATCTAGAACTAGATTATATTTTCATCTTGTTCCGTTGAAGGGTTGGGGGGTAAATTGGGGTAAATTTGGGGTAAATAGGTAAATCAAGCAGGTAAGAGTCCATAAAATTGGTATTTAGTATATACAAGAGAAGCTAAGGTCCCAAAAAAAGTTTTGGCATTAGCCACCTCCATTACCACCCCCACCCCATTATTAAAGGGGATGAAAAAAAAATGTGATTTAGTGTGTGTACAAGAACCAGAAACCTCAAAATATTTTTTTACTTCATCCACCCCCACTACCACCCCCACCCCGCTACCGATGTGGGGTATCGTTTTATGGGTTTTTGGAGTAGAGGATTTCAAATATTATATTATTAAAGTTCCATAAACAATTATTTCCACATATAAATTTTTTTTCGTTGTGAGTGACTTGGATAAAAAATTTGGATGTGGAAGTAGTGATTCCTTGGGCAGCGGTTTTTTAGATTTGATAAGTATATTTATTTATTTTGTAGGTACTGTACCCATACCAATCGCATTTCTAGGGAATTTCGCTTCTCGGGGGGAAAATTAGAAGCAGGCTGCATTCCGCACGTGTAATAACCCAAGCTTTTAAGTCAGTGCGGGGGTGAAAAGTCAGACTATCCTTGTTCTACGAACGCGCAGTAGCGGCGCAGTTATCTCACTCTAGAAGAACAGTCCGTACTGGCCCGAAATATGGTCTGACGTATACTATGATCTGTAGTGTTACATTCTATAACTTATCCTCATTACCAGCATGCAGAACAGTGACTCAAAATGCGAAGATAATTATCACTGACCTCAAAAGCGGGTCTTTGCGAGCCCGTCCCAGTTACGAGTTCTTTGCTTAATTAACATTGCACAAATTCTTACAATATTTTGAATAAGGCCCTGCATCTGGTGTGATTTCACACCAGACCCAGACAGCACAATATAATCTTAGAATATTCTTGGAATATACTCTTGAGAATAAAGAATCATTCTTAGAATAGGCCGTGAATATATAAATTCTCCAGGGAATATTCTTAGAATCGAGCAAAGGGAATATCCTACATAAACCTAGATTATTCCTTTAAGAATATTCACAAATTATTCCAAGAATAATCCAGGAATATTTATATGTTTCAAACATATTCACAGCTTTTGCCTGGAATATATATTTTTATTCCTGGAATAATCTAGGTTTATATAGGATATTCCCTTAGGCTGGTTTCAGGAATATTCCCGTTAGAAGGTATACGGGTCCTCTGGTATACGTGGGTCACTTTTGGTAAAAGCAGAAATAAAACTAATACATCATCAAAACGCACCTGTATGAGGGAAGACACTCGCAATTGTTTACAGCAGCTCCTTCAGCTTGATATCTGATTATCTTACCTTTCGATTTAAATAATTATATAAAAATTAAAATGTAAAATAATAACAATCACCTGAAAACTTTCCACTCCTTGCATATTAGTGCCTTCTTCCTAAAAATTCTAAAAATATGGGAAAATAAAATATTGAAAATATAATATTGCAGAATTATTTATTAAGTATTTAATAAATATGTTTATATTTTGAATCTTTCTTAAGACTAATCTTCTTTGTCCGTTTCATTGTTTCTAAAACAAAAGAAAACATTTTATAGGATTTTTATTTAGAATTTAAACTTGTGTATTGAAGAAAGCTAATGGTAAAACCAAGAATCAACTCATATTTTTGTATTTTGTAGTTACTTGGAAGTATAGTAGCGCAAAAAAAAATTTGAAAAATTTTATTGCTCAAATAGACTTAGAATGTCATGAAACGTCGAGATTTTAAGTTTGAGCAAAAAAAATGTCCGTCGGTCTGTAACTTTTTTTTATGCGCACAATTACTCTGGAACCGTTTAACATATTGACTTGAATTATATGTATTTTAACGAGGATTATATTCTGATCTTATTCCGTTGAAGGGTTGAGGGGTAAATTGGGTAAATAGGAGTACCTAGGTAAATCAAGCAAGAGCCCATAAAACTGGTATTTAGTACATATAAGAGAAGCTAATATTTCAAAACATTTTTTGGCATTAGCCGCCCCCATGATTTAGCATGTGTACAAGAACCAAAGGATTCAAAATTTGTTTTTACTTTATCTTCCACCTACTAGAAAAATTTTACCCCCCGCTCATCATTTTCATTGAAGAACATTTTTTTGAGGTGGGAAAATTCCTGTAATGAGAGTTGGGAATTATTAACCCCCTCCCCCCAAAAAAAACCCTAGTATCTAAAAAAGTATTCAAAATTCAGAATTGAATTAGAAAGTTATATTCCTCTCGCCAAGAAACACTAAATCATATTAGATTTATTTTTAAATAACTGATTCTTCTTCAGCATGCCATATGTCTTGATAGTAAGTTTCATCAAAACAAAAAAAAAAAAAAATTACATTAAAAAAATCAAAATAGAAGGATATTGTATCATCTGTTTACTGTTTTGGTGAAAAAACGCTTCACATGAGGCCGTATATGTAAATTAAAACCAAATTAATGTCACCTACACATAGGAATATTGTCACTCTACATAAAAAAAAAATTATTCAAATCGTGCAAAAAATAGAGAGTTACAGGCTTGTTTCTCATTTAAGCAAGTATATATCCGAACCGCAAACAAATATATTATGTTGAATAATTACCTGTAAATGTTGCTAAAAGTGGTTTTGGAAAACACTTTCTTGTCTTTGTGTCCGTGTAAACTGTAAAGCTTGGCCAAGTCATCTCTCATTACTTTTTAATAAAGCGGCATGAACATTCCTTGTAATTATCGCCACCCAATCTATCTATCACATACTATCAATCTAGAAAAAAAAAATACAAACAGGTAATTACAAGAAATAATAGAAAAGATTGATTAAAATGAAAACTTGTAATAAAAGTTGCTACAAATTATTTGTCCATGCCTCTAAGCACAGAGGGTTATCATTTGCTAGTCACATATTCCAGGAAGTATATCCCAATGGCACACGTACGTTTAATAAACGTTAAAAAAGAATTGAAAACCACACGTTGTTCTAGGGTTTTTAGCAACGGTTGATTCAACGAAAAAATGTCGCGCGGAAAAACGTTCTTATTAACCAAATATAAACGTCTTTTAAACATCATAGATAACGATTGAATAACATTAAAAAAACGATAAATATTCATTAATATTCAACGTTTATGAAACGAAAGTAAATGTAGAATATAAAATATGGCAAAACAACGTTTGCTGGTTCAGCTAGTAAAAAAATAATATTAAAAAATAATTTCATATAGAATATGATGAGATACATTCAACTGATATAAAGATGGAGGCAGGATAAGAACCATAATTCTTGAAATCAATTAGTGATGATCATATTTCATAATAACAAAAATTGTAGTTAAAGATATGAAGATGAAAAGGGGAAAAAAAATCGGCAGCTACTGGAAGCGGCTGGAACCTCCCCACCCGGTGAATCTTTGAAGCCGAAAAGAGCACTAAACAATATGAACGATCTCATTTAATTATATTTATTAAGTTGAAATATTTTTTTCGTATTAAATCAGAAAAAAGTCTTTCGTTCGGTGGGATTTGGACCTAAGAACTTGAGTGTTAAATTTATAGTCTTCACAACATTAACATTGTATTCAATGTTTTTAATACAAATATATGCTTCATCGGATCCTAGCCCGGGGCCAGCCAGACAACCACGGTGAACACCGCCGTGGCGAGTGTGAGGCTGGACAGGGTAGGTCCGGTTTGGCTTGGAGAAAAATAGAAAAGTAGCTCTTGTCTTCTGTAGGCAGGCTTAAAGACTAGGTTAAAATTATAATGTGTCCACATGGACCTAAAATGAATATAAAAATAAACACAATTCTATAAAAACGTTCGTAGGCAAGAGCACTTAATAATTTTGATTATTGATACGGGAAACAACTAAACGAAAAAACCTGTTCGTTGGTAATGGGATGGATGGCAGGGATGGCCATCTTTGGAAAAAACCATATAACTCTTGGTGGACAGCTTGCCAGATGTAGCCAGGGTAGTGTTCATGGTGGATCGTTTAAGTTTGAGTTGGTATATTTTGTTTTATCTTTTGGCCTCGACCAATTTTTCACTAAATTGGTCGGGGAAGTGATAGCTGTCAAATTTTTGGTTCCAATGTTTCTCTGGGGACTTTGGTTTTTGAAAAATGTTTAGGTTGGTACCAATGTCTTAAATTGTTTTTAGGTTATGTAGTACTATTTTTAGGTTATGTTGCCGGAAGTAGCGGAAATAGTTTTTAAAATATAATGTCACTGTCACTTTTAAAGTTTTATTGGAAAAAACTCACCGAAAGCGTTCCGGTGGGGTTGCTTACACTTGTAGGGCTTGTAAGCGGTTCAGGATGGCCTCTCACACCATCCGTGGGCTTTATAAACGTCGAAAAAACTTGTAATCGCTCGATGCACTTGACACGTCAAAAATACTCAGCATACAGTCTGCACGCTTTAATACACTAGCAGAGAACTTATACCACAAATGGACCCGTAGTATTTTTTGGGAATTTTCCTTTGAGTCCATTTAATAAAATTTGACATTTCTCTGAAGTGACTACCTCCGAAAATTTGACAATTTTCAAACATTTGACATTTATCTGAAAGGTGACATTTTTCTGAAAGGTGACATTTCTTCGAAAATTTGACGTTTTTTCGAAAATTTGACATTTTTCTGAAAAGTGACATTTTTCCGAAAATTTGACATTTTCCTGAATTTTTGGCATTTTCCTGAATTTTTGACATTTTTCTGAAAAGTGACATTTCTCTGAAAATTTGACATTTTTCTGAAGTGACATTACTCCGAAAATTTGACAATTTTCAAACATTTGGCTTTTTTCTGAAAGGTGACATTTCTTCGAAAATTTGACTTTTTTCGAAAATTTGACATTTTTCTGAAAAGTGACATTTTTCTGAAAATTTGGCATATTTCTGAAAAGTGACATTTCCCTGAAAATTTAACATTTTTTCGAAAATTTGACATTTTTCTGAAAGGTGACATTTCTCTGAAAATTTGATATTTTTTCGAAAATTTGACATTTTTCTGAAGTGACATTACTCCGAAAATTTGACAATTTTCAAACATTTGGCATTTTTCTGAAAGGTGACATTTCTTCAAAAATTTGACGTTTTTTCGAAAATTTGACATTTTTCTGAAAAGTGACATTTTTCTGAAAATTTGACATATTTCTGAAAAGTGACATTTCCCTGAAAATTTAACATTTTTTCGAAAATTTGACATTTTTCTGAAAAGTGACATTTCTCCGAAAATTTGACATTTTTTAAAAATCTGACATTTTTCCGAAAAGTGGCATTTCTCCGAAAATTTGATATTTCTTGGAAATTAAAAAAAAAAAAATTTCGTGACTCGTCTTGTAGAAATATTTTTTTGATATCATCAGTTCGCCTGTTATAAGAATTTTATGCTTTTACGACGTCATCAGAACGTAGGTGTATTTTTAATTGACTCGTATTCCATCCATCTACAATATTTCCACCTACGTTTCAAACTTTAATTGGATGTTTCCAATAGTTAAGTCGATATCTGCACCAGTTTCTAAGAATTTTTCTTATTTGTGACGTCATGTGACGTAGGTGTATTATTAATTCACTCGTAATCCGTCCGTCTACAATATTTATACCTACGTTTCAAATTTCAGTTCGATATCTTCAACCATTCCCGAGTTATCAGCCGAAATCACTGAACACCTCTGTCATTTTTAGAATATCACCCTGTACATTGCACTGCTTTGAGGACAAAACAAGTGAAATTTTTGTTTTTTAATTTTTTTCACGGAAACCAAATCGAAAAAGTGCAAGTGTGATATATCGCTGAAATCGGAATTTTTACTGCTTTTCAATGGTTCAATTACAAATTGTAAGTAATCATAAAATAAACAACTTGTTGTGCCAAAACGACACTAAACGTAATCCGATCTCAACCAAAACCTTTTCAGATCTTCTGGAGCACTAAATAAACCCCCTCACACACACACACACACCTATACACGTTGTGAATATATTGTGGGGTCGTGTGAATTTTACCACACTGTGGGGACAGTGAAAGTACATACGTGACGTTCTAGATCTTATTCTGACGACTTAGTGGGTACCTGTAAAGTATCGATACACTCCCTGGTTACTGAGTGCACTCCACTTTTTCTAGTGGGGACACCTCACTACTATAGGAAGATCATAAAGTGTAATTCGGTCCCACAACTTATGTGGATTAAGAATTGTGTAAGCATAAACCTCACAAATATACGTCTCGTTAAATGTGTAATTTAGTGCCCACAACTTATGCGAACTAAGAATTGTGTTAACGTAAATCCCACAAATGTTCACGTTATTGAATGTGTAATTTAGTACCCACAACTTATGCGAACTGATAATTGGGTTAACATAAACCTCACAAATATACAAGCTATTAAAAGTGTAATTTAGCGCCCACAACTTATGTGAACTAAGAATTGTGTTATCGTAAACCCCACGAATATACAATAGAATATTGAATGTGTAATTTAGTACTCACAACTTATATAAAGCAGAAACTGTGTTAATAATAAACTTCACAAACATGCACGTTAGCAAATGTGTAATTTTGTAGCAACAGCTTATATAAACCAGGAACTGTGTTGTTATTCTCAATAATAAATAAATATAAAACTTATTAAATAAATTAATAAAAAATATGTACCTGAACAAAAATACTGTTTGGTATACCTATGAACGTTTCGCCCCCCAAGTGGGTATCATCAGGAGGGTATCAACAGCTTCTTTCCTTGGATTTTTATTTATCTTAGAGTTACGGATTTAACTTTTTCCTTCTGTCTCAATTCTAAATTTTCATCTGAGCCATCAGTGGAACTTTCAGCAACGTTTCTTTCCTTGTTCTCTTCTTTTTCTTAGAGTTTTTTTATTTCTTTTTCCTTTCATCTCCTAATTGTTCAGCTTCTCTTTGTTTAGCTAAAACTTCTTTTGTAGTTAATATTTAATATTTCACCGTATTTCAGAGCGCTTAGACGAGGTATAACCTGTTTGCGTTAAGATTTAATTGGAAGAGACAACGGCAATATGCTTCTCATTTGGAAGAAAAAATATCGATGGTACTTTTAGGTGAAGCTGGAGTAACTAGAACATGATGCGTTGATAACATCTATAGCCTCAAGCGGTTGTTGCAAACTGGGCATGAAGACATTCCGTGATCACCTTACAAGTCACTATTTGATTGTGATTTTAACTCTGAAGTCGACGAAATATTCTCATCATTTACCGTGTCATTTGCAGCCATAGATTGTGGATTTAAACCTGATGTTGAAGATATTTCTTCAGCGGCTAATGTGCCTCTTTGAGGTGATGCTGGATTTACACTTGAGATTATAGGAAGTTGTGATTTATATACATATATTTTTGCTTAATCATATTTGTAAGGCCTTACTTCTATTGGATCAAATAAAGACTGAGAATTTTGAGGAATTGACTGGAAGAATTCCAGTAGAGAAAAAGTAATTAATGTTATTTTCAGGTATTATGGAGTTCTTCCACACTTCTCCAATTAACTCTACAAACTTGCACATTAAAAGACGTCCCGATTTTCTTCTTTCCAGTTATTTTTTAGCGAAAGCAATTAATTTTTTCTCCCAATCATCTTCAACAGATTTAAAAACTGAGGTATCAAATGGTTGCAACTTGCCTGTTAGGTAAGCAGGAAGTTTTACAAGCTGTATGTTGTTATTCATAGCTTCCTTTATAATTCTGTAGCTAATATGAGTCTTATGTCCATCGAATATTAAAACAGCTGCTTGATCGTGCATGTTCTTTGCAATATGTGGTATAATTTACATGGTTAGTCACTTAAAGAAAACTGGTTCTTCCATCCACTCATTAAAAAATGTATAGTGAAGAGTTCCAGGGTAGACATTGCCGGAAACCCAACGAGCTTGGATTATAGCACTCTTAAAAGTATTTAGTGGAGGAAACAGTTGCGTTAGCTGAAAGCGTGGCCAATACTGACACAGACTTTCGTCCCGATCCACCAGATACACTAATTAAAGATACTTGTTTCTCCAAAAGCTTTTAATCTCTTAGGATCACAAGAAAAGCCATTCTCATCAACATTAAATACAAAACAGGATGTTCCTGGCACTGTTATTTTATATTTAATTATGACCTCCTGCAGCTCTATAAAAATTGTAAATTATATCAAGCATTCTGGCATCTTTTCTACATTTATGTAAGTGCTCTGGTTTTTTGAAAGACAACTTGGAGTGTCTCTTCATAAAGGAATAGTACCAGTCATCCCCTGGCACACCATTCCTGAACGGTGTTTCCAAATCATGTTCCTTAACATATTGGGCAACAACTTCTTTAATGTCCTCTTTATTGCAAGGGGATCTGATTCGCGCCTTCGCATTAAGACAGTTTTCTAATTCTGCCTCCGCTTCAGAAGAAAGAGTTGTAGGTCGGTCAACTCTCAAGAAGACTAGAGACACTTCGAATCAGGAGGCAAACTACTAGTCAACAAGCATTTCTACGCTAATGTAGAGAAAAAGGAGTTACCTCTGAGGATCATAGACCATTTACAATCAAGGACGCCCAGAATAATTTTGAACCGAGCCAGTCAAGCTCTGCTAAGAGAACGTATCCAGGATAACAGAAGATGACTAGATGGCGTATCCAAACAGCTTTACGAACGCCACCTTCGATTAACCAGCATCCTGGGTGAAGAGACATATTCAAAAATTTACCGACTTTCCACCAATGAGGCAAGGGCAGCGGCAGATAAATCAAGGGAAACATAAGAGAAAAAGATCGAGGAACTCTACAGCATACATCATCTAGATCAACTGGAATTAGAAAGCAATAGAATTGTCATAAACCTGTCGTCATTACCACTAGATGACAACACAACATCTGTTTCTTGCAAAGGTTTCAATTATGCCGTTACTCCAAGATCAATACCGAAGGAAGACATAGTAAGTCCCTGTCAAAAAAATCTCATCAATCCGTATTGAAAATTATCAAAAATTAATAAGTATCTATGAGAACCTATATGGTCAATAAGTTTCTATAAGAGTTAGGTAAAGTTGCTGTTGAAATTGTTATCAGTTTATATCCGCATTGACCAGCAAAATGAGTCAAGCCATATCCATTTGTTAATCCAAACATTTACTTATACCATATCAATGAGAATTTATGAGCACAGTATCTAATGTAATTCGTGTGGCTTTCCGTGATTAAAAGACAAGTGTTTCTTTAAGAAACGAGCTGCATTAGGTTAGAACAGTTTGGATTTGCAATTGAAGATTACAAATTATAATGTTTGAATAGGGATTTATGAGATCAGTTTCTATGAGTATTAATATTTTTTTTCAGTAATATATTAAATGTGTTTTCATTTGTTTGAATGGGTAAAAAGAAAGGTCAGTTTCCAACTGCAATTACAAATACAAGTTTAATCGCTTCGAATGGGATTATATGCGATCAATTTCTAAAAGTATTTATGCTGTTTTCCGAATATAGTTATGATGAGGTTTAATCAGTAACAAATTGTTAACTACTTGTTAAGATATGGTCGGAAATTCCAAGTACACATTTAGTATTCCTTCAAGAGGATTGATGAGAGCAGTTTCTACGAGTATCTATTTGTTGTTCCTATAGTAAATTATATAAGTCTTTATCAGTACAGATTCGGATTTAATTTAAATATGAAAATTAGAAGCATAAAGCAACCAAATATTTTAAACAGTATCTATTTGTAAATCTAAACATTTACTTATACTATCTCAATGAGAATTTATGAGAACAGTATCTAATGTAAAACGTGCGGCTTTCCGTGGTTAAATGGCAAGAGTTTCTATAAGAAACAAGCTGCATTAGGTTAGAACAGTTTTGATTTGCAATTGAAGATTCAAAATTATAATGTTTGAATAGGGATTTATGAGATCAGTTTCTATGAGTATTAATGTTTTTCAGTAATATATTAAATGTGTTTTCATTTGTTTGAATAGGTAAAAAGAAAGGTCAGTTTTCAACTGCAATTACAAATACAAGTTTAATCACTTCGAATGGGGTTAGATGCGATCAATTTCTCAAAGTATTTATGCTGTTTTCCGGATATAATTGTGAAGAGGTTTAATCAGTAACAAATTGTTCACTACATGTTATGATATGGTCGGAAATTCCAAGTACACATTTGGTATTCCTTCAAGAGGATTGATGAGAGCAGTTTCTACGAGTATCTATTTGTTGTTCCTATAGTAAATTATATAAGTCTTTATCAGTACAGATTCGGATCTAATTTAAATATGAAAATTATATCAGAATAAAGCAACCAAATATTTTAAACAGTATCTATTTGTAAATCCAAACATTTACTTATACTATCTCAATGAGAATTTATGAGAACAGTATCTAATGTAAAACGTGCGGCTTTCCGTGGTTAAATGGCAAGAGTTTCTATAAGAAACGAGCTGCATTAGGTTAGAACAGTTTTGATTTGCAATTGAAGATTCAAAATTATAATGTTTGAATAGGGATTTATGAGATCAGTTTCTATGAGTATTGTTTTTTTTCAGTAATATATTAAATGTGTTTTCATTTGTTTGAATGGGTAAAAAGAAAGGTCAGTTTTCAACTGCAATTACAAATACAAGTTTAATCACTTCGAATGGGGTTATATGCGATCAATTTCTAAAAGTATTTATGCTGTTTTCCGGATATAATTGTGAAGAGGTTTAATCAGTAACAAATTGTTCACTACATGTTATGATATGGTCGGAAATTCCAAGTACACATTTGGTATTCCTTCAAGAGGATTGATGAGAGCAGTTTCTACGAGTATCTATTTGTTGTTCCTCTAGTAAATTATATAAGTCTTTATCAGTAAAGATTCGGATCTAATTTAAATATGAAAATTTATATCAGAATAAAGCAACCAAATATTTTAAACAGTATCTATTTGTAAATCCAGACATTTACTTATACTATCTCAATGAGAATTTATGAGAACAGTATCTAATGTAAAACGTGCGGCTTTTCGTGGTTAAATGGCAAGTGTTTCTATAAGAAACGAGCTGCATTAGATTAGAACAGTTTTGATTTGCAATTGAAGATTACAAATTATAATGTTTAAATAGGGATTTATGAGACCAGTTTCTATGAGTATTAATGTTTTTTTTTCAGTAGTATATTAAATGTGTTTTCATTTGTTTGAATGGGTAAAAAGGAAGTTTTGAACCGCAATTACAAATATAAGTTTAATCACTTCGAATGGGGTTATATGCGATCAATTTCTAACAGTATTTATGCTGTTTTCCGAATATAATTGTGATGAGGTTTGATCCGTAACAAATTGTTCACTACATGTTACGATATGGTCGGAAATTCCAGGTACATATTTAGTATTCCTTCAAGAGGATTAATGAGAGCAGTTTCTACGAGTATTTATTGGTTGTTCCTACAATAAATTATATAAGTGTTTATCAGTATGCATTCGGATCTAATTTAAATACAAAAATCATATCAGAATGAAACCCCAAATATTTTAAACAGTGTCCACCTGTAAATCCAAGATAATATTATAATGAGAATCTATCACAACAGTATCTAATGTAACGTGTGCGGTTTTCCGTGGCTAAATTTTAAAATTATTTGCAATAAATAAGTTTTAACGGATTCGAACAGTTTTGCATTTCCAGATGAATAGTTTTAATTGTTAGGGATCTATGAGGTCAGTGTAATGTTTTTTTTTCAATAAAATGTGTTTTTATTGGAAAATAAACATTACACAAAGACACTGATCTCATAGATCCCTATTTAACAATTAAAACTATTCATCTGGAATTGCAAATTAAAACTGTTCAAATCCGTTAAAGCTATTTATTAAATATACTTTTAAAATTTAGCCACGGAAAGCCGCACGCGTTACATTAGATACTGTTCTGATTGGTTCTCATTAAAATATATCTTTAAATGTTTGGATTTACAAGTGGATACTGTTTAAAATATTTGGTTGTGTCATTCTGATATAATTTTTGTATTTAAAGTAGATCCGAATGCATACTGATAAAGACAAATTTTCTATTGGAACAACAAATACATACTCATAGAAACTGCTATCATCAATCCTTTCGAAGGAATACTAAATATGTACCTGGAATTTCCGACCATATCGTAACATGTGGTGAACAATTTGTTACTGATCAAACCTCATCACAATTATATTCGGAAAACAGCATAAATACTGTTAGAAACTGATCGCATATAACCCCATTCGAAGTGACTAAACTTGTATTTGTAATTGCAGTTGGAAACTGACCTTTCTTCTTTACCCATTCAAACAAATGAAAACACATTTAATATACTTATTACTGAAAAAAAAACATTAATACTCATAGAAACTGATCTCATAAATCTCTATTCAAACATTATAATTTGTAATCTTCAATTGCAAATGAAAACTGTTCTAACCTAATGCAGCTCGTTTCTTATAGAAACTCTTGCCATTTAACCACGGAAAGCCGCACGTTTTACATTAGATACTGTTCTCATAAATTCTCATTGAGATAGTATAAGTAAATGTCTGGATTTACATATAGATACTATTTAAAATATTTAGTTGCTTTATTCTGATATAATTTTCATATTTAAATTAGAACCGAATGCATACTGATTAAAACTTATATAATTTACTATTGGCACAACAAATACATACTCGTAGAAACTGCTATCATCAATCCTTTCGAAGTAATACTAAATATGTACCTGGAATTTCCACACGTAACATGTAGTGAACAATTTGTTACTGGTCAAACCTCATCACAATTATATTCGGAAAACAGCATAAATACTGTTAGAAATTGATCGCATATAATCCCATTCGAAGTGGTTAAACTTGTATTTGTAATTGCAGCTGAAAACTGACCTTTCTTTTTACCCATTCAAACAAATGAAAACCCATTTAATATATTACTGAAAAAAAAACATTAATACTCATAGAAACTGATCTCATAAATCCCTATTCAAACATTATAATTTGTAATCTTCAATTGCAAATCAAAACTGTTCTAACCTAATGCAGCTCGTTTCATATAGAAACTCTTGCCATTTAACCACGGAAACCCGCACGTTTTACATTAGATACTGTCCTCATAAATTCTCATTGAAATAGTATAAGTAAATGTCTGGATTTACAAATAGATACTGTTTAAAATATTTGGTTGCTTTATTCTGATATAATTTTCATATTTAAATTAGATTCGAATGCATACTGATAAAGACTTATATAATTTACTATTGGTACAACAAATACATACTCGTAGAAGCTGCATCAATCCTTTCGAAGTAATACTAAATATGTACCTGGAATATCCGACCATATTGTAACATGTAGTGAACAATTTGTTACTGATCAAACCTCATCACAATTATATTCGGAAAACCGTATAAATACTGTTAGAAATTGATCGCATATGACCCCATTCGAAGTGATTAAATTTGTATTTGTAATTTCAGTTGAAAACTGACCTTTCTTTTTACCCATTCAAACATATGAAAACACATTTAATATATTACTGAAAAAAAAAACATTAATACTCATAGAAACTGATCTCATAAATCCCTATTCAAACATTATAATTTGTAATCTTCAATTGCAAATCAAAACTGTTCTAACCTAATGCAGCTCGTTTCATATAGAAACTCTTGCCATTTAACCACGGAAACCCGCACGTTTTACATTAGATACTGTCCTCATAAATTCTCATTGAAATAGTATAAGTAAATGTCTGGATTTACAAATAGATACTGTTTAAAATATTTGGTTGCTTTATTCTGATATAATTTTCATATTTAAATTAGATTCGAATGCATACTGATAAAGACTTATATAATTTACTATTGGTACAACAAATACATACTCGTAGAAGCTGCATCAATCCTTTCGAAGTAATACTAAATATGTACCTGGAATATCCGACCATATCATAACAAGTAGTGAACAATTTGTTACTGATTAAACCTCATCACAATTATATTCGGAAAACAGCATAAATACTTTTAGAAATTAATCGCATATAACCCCATTCAAAGTGATTAAACTTGTATTTGTAATTGCAGTTGAAAACTGACCTTTCTTTTTACCCATTCAAACAAATGAAAACACATTTAATATATTACTGGAAAAAAACATTAATACTCATAGAAACTGATCTCATAAATCCCTATTCAAACATTATAATTAGTAATCTTCAATTGCAAGTCAACCTAATGCAGCTCGTTTCTTATAGAAACACTTGCCATTTAACCACGGAAAGCCGCACGTTTTACCTTAGATACTGTTCTCATAAATTCTCATTGATGTGGTATAAGTAAATGTTTGCTGCTCCATTCTGGTAGAAACTGATAGAAATTTCAGAAGCAACTTTACTCCAGGCTCCAGTAGAGGGAGCTGTATACGTGTAGCTAATTCATATCTAATCTAATGTGACCTAAGGAACTGAAGTGTGTTTGTTAAATTAAAAACAAAGCAGTCTCTTTCACTGCTAACTCATTCATTGCTTCTAGGCTAGAACAAGAACACCCGAGGAAATAAGGACTTTGCAGAATTTTGTGTTTACCACAATATTAGTATTTCTATTTGAAATATGCAATTTAAACTGTACATTTGTCAGCATGCATATCCAAATTAATACTAATAAAAAAGCAAAATGGAAGTTTACAATAAAAATACATCTGTAAAATATACAATTGAAACTGTACGTTTGTTGACATGTATATCCACATTAATACTAATAAAAAACAATGTTGAAATTTACAATAAAAACATGTTGATAAATGGTGTGTTACATACGATAGATACTGGAGAAAGGACGGACTGGAACTCTTATGATATTACTTATAGAAAAGTTTAGAATCTCTTTAAAGTTGTATCTGTAATTCCATAAGTTTACAGATATAAGGGCAAGGGTGCATTTGCAGACACTAAACTGTAGATTTGTTGATGTATATTTCATATAAGTACTCATGAAAGGGCAACATGATAATTCCAAATAGCTCATTCGGAATTACTGTTTCATAACCGATTTAAAACTTAATAAAACAGATAAAATCCTGTCTGTATAATACTAATATAACTTATAGGAACGATAAAACCGCATCACTTTTTTTTTATAAGTTTCTATGTGGAATTTTTGGCAGGGGTTCCTTGGAATCGACTCTTTACCAGCTACGCAGAGAAGACGCAGAAGAAATCAGAGCAGCATCAGCATCCATTTTAAAACAAGCCAAACCACTGAAACCAGACATAAAGAGACGTTAAAGACAGGCCCTAAAAACACTCACGGACAACACCAACACAAGAGTTCTGTCAGCGGACAAAGAAAATTCCACGATACTAATGGATAGAGAATATTATCAACAGAAAGTATTAAACTTGTTAGAAGATCAAGTTTACGTTCAAATCACAAGAAATCCCACAAGGATCATCGAAAAACAGATAACAATAGCGATCAAGGAACCCTGCAAACCAATAGAGCAACATAAGAAACTGATACCATCAGAATCGAGGACACCACAATTCTACTGCCTATCCAAGATCCACAAAGCAGGATTTCCATTACGACTAATTGTAAGTGCAGTGAATACACCAGTCCACGCACTAGCAAGATATTTAGCAGACATACTGAAAGCATTTATTGGACAAAGAAAACACCATATCAGGAATTCACACCATCTTATACAAGAGCTGAAGAACACTACAGTGGACCAAGAAGATATAATAGTCAGTTTTGACATAACATCACTCTTTATAAATATACTAGTCAATGAAGCACTAGAATTAGCTCGGAATGAATTGCAGAACAACGGTCTGGGCACCACGTTAGCAGAACTGATGGAGCTCTGTGTCAACTCAACCTACTTCAACTTCAATGGAAGCCTATATAAACAAAAAGATGAAGCAGCAATGAGTTCACCTTTATCACCAGTACTCGCCAACTTATTTACGGAAGCATTTGAAATATACGCCCCAGATAACTACCAATTAAAACCAAAATGTTGGTTTCGATATGTGGACGACACTTTCATTACATGGCAACATAGCCGTGAGGAGCTGGAGAATTTCAAGGACTACTTAAACAACTTATATCATAAGATCAAATTCACCGTGGAAATAGAAACAGATAGTAAACTCCCATTTCTGGTCGTCCTAGTGTTCAAGAAGGACAATGGAGGATTAGGACACAAGGCATACAGGAAACCGACGCACGCCGACAGATATCTACACGCTAATTCTCACCACCACCTAGCACAAAAACAGGCCGTCGTTAACACACTAGTACACAGAGCAAAGCTAATTTGCGAGACAGAACATCTCCAAGAAGAATATCGGACTTTAAAAATGTCACTACAGAAAAGTGGATACAAACCGAAGCACATAGACAACGCAATAAAGAGACAAGATAGCTAAATACCAAGGTCCGTAAGAACTAGAAGCACCGGGAGTATATAGCATTCCATGTTTTTGCGGACAAGTTTTCATCGAAGAGACCAAACGACAAATAAACACCTTATTCAGAGAACACATTAGCCATACAAAGAAGGGAAATTCTACAAAATCATCAGTCGCCGAACACTCAGAAGAAACCGGCCATTTGATAAAATTCGACAAAACAAAGAAATTAACCAATACGAAGAATTACTGGCCAAGAAGATACAGAGAAGCCATTGAAATAAATAAACATCCGAATAACTATAATCGTGGCACAGGGCTATAATTACCAATAACGTGGAAGTCAATGTTCTGCATAAGCAATGATCCACAACACGCCTCCTGATAATCTGTATAAATAGAGGAGCTCAGTCGAGCGGAGCTCACTTCGCTTCTGAAGAAGACCACGACAAGATGTTTGAAACGTCAAACACTCAACAAAGTTTACGCCGAAAACCAGTAGCCAGAGAAAAATAATGTTGTTCTCAATTACCCCGTCCTTACAATAATCCCGCATGACCCTACTATATGAAGTACTAGTTTCTTTAAAATTCTTAAGTATTTTAAAAAATTTGTATAGTCTTGTATATAAGTATGTAAAATATTAATTTATAATATTGTATATACAGTCTGACTTAAGATGAAGACACTTTCATAACTTTTTTTATATTTTTTTTTATTTGAACCAAATTTTATTCAAGTACAGAACAATTTAATTTATTACTATTACGTACGCTGTAGAAAAATACATAATAATAGAATTGAATATCAAACTGTCCTCAGAACATCAACACAATTGTATGAAGGTACACACATCCCTTACAAACCTTAAAATATGTATGTAAAGAATTATTATATGTGATAGGGGGAGCCACTTGTTAGAGATAGGATCTGTCCTTACAATAAATGTACAGTACACTAAACTTACTCGCCTGATTTTTATTCGGTTTGTGGGGACACCAAATATTAGTCTATATTTTCTTTCGCGAAGAACATATCGAAACGGTATAAAAATGACAGGTAGATGTCAGTAATATTTATCTACTGAGTGAATATGACCAAAATATTGTACATATATAGCCCGAAATCACTAAAAAAGCTTGTGGGGACGCATGTATGTCCCCACAATATTAAATGTCCCCACGAGCCCGGTAAAATTCAGGCGAAATTCCCCACAATATATTCACGACGTACGTACGCACACACACACACACACACACACACACACACACATTTTTCAAAAACAACTTTTTTGGGTTCCTGGGACCTCAAAACGTAAAGATTTGATGTTATCTCAATTTTCGATTTTGGACTAATTGTAGTAACCTCCCACAATTTTATTATGGGGAGGTTAACATGTTATTAAAGGTTTTAATAACGTTAAATATTCACTAATTATGTACGTTAATTAAACGAAATTAAGCAGGCTCTAGGTCTCCATTTTCCAATATACATGATATGTTACAGGATGAATCGCCATGTAGATGAATGGACAATTAATAGGTTAAACACCCGCTGGGGGTTTTATCATAAAACCAGTGGGTGCTGAACCTATTAAACAGATAGCATAAAACTCTTTTATGCTATCTCGGCCAAGCCACAGAATCATGACCTTTAACCTGATCATTATAAGATCCATCCAAATAAATCGATGTTCCCTGAAAGAATTTGAACATTGCAATCTATGTTATATTTATTTTATATAAATTCATAAGAATATAAGATGAAGCATGAGTGATTATTCTCAGTGGTTTACATGTGGCGCCATCTACAAATAATTTCTGCAGCAAATTAGGTGGTAAGTAGGCAAATTTTATGCATTAATATAGCTGAGTAGAAATACGTCAAAAAAACGTCATCATCTACCACTTATTTTACTTGTAGATTTAGAACGTCAGTGCATTTTAATAAGTTGAAAGCATCAGTTATTTTAATATTGTATATTTTTTTCCTCTAAATAAAATATATTTCAATTGCTATTGGATTAATGCAATAAAAAAACCGTTTAATTTTCTCGTTTCACAACCGCGGGTTGTTACAACTTCTCATATTATGAACGTGTATTATACGTTAATATATCAGTAAAAGAAACGAAATAAAATATATTTCAATTGCTATTTGATTAATGCAATAAAAAAACCGTTTAATTTTCTCGTTTCACAACCGCGGGTTGTTACAACTTCTCATATTATAAACGTGTATTATACGTTAATATATCAGTAAAAGAAACGTTGTAATTAAAACGTTTTATTTCAGTATTCCCTTCCACTCAGGTTGCGAATGTTTGTAGGAGTAACGTATTTTATAGAATTCCTGGCATTTCAAAGAAAAAAATATATTTAAACTACTTAAATTATTTATTAAGATTCAGTCATTCACAACAATTATTGAACCTTACATTCTATTTCAACTCTAGAAAAGTTGTACAAGTTTTTTATAAAAAAGTGTGATGAATAAATGTAAATAAATGATTGAAATATTTTCAATATATTTTTTTTTCTTTAAAATGCTAAGAATCCTATCATGTAATTCAATACTTCGTCAGTATTAGCTAGAAGAGTAGTTGTTTTGATTGGTTCTCTAATAATGAGTGTTTTAAAGTATTTACCTAACTAGTATATTAGCGTGCCCAGATTAGGGCAACAATATACAGAAAGTAGGTATTTTCATAATAAATAAAAAAGTGTGTAAGTTGTGATTTGCATAATACCTAAATAGTATTTTATAGATTTTATTTAAATATAAAATTTTACAACCTAATTTTATACGTTCATCTATTTCACCTGTGGATTTAAAATTCTCTAGCATTTAGTAAGTTGGAAACAACAGTTATTTTAACGTTGTAAAAAATACGTTTTTTTTTTCTTTAAATAAAACGTTTGAATCGCCGTATTAAATATACCTAATAAAAAACGTTAAACTTTTTCGTTTCATAAACGTTACCTTTAGCGAGTCGTTAAAACTCTATGTTTTATACGTTATTGCACATTTGTGAAAAAAACGTGCTTACTAAAACTTTTCATTCCAGTATTTTCTTCTACTAATGGTTAAAAATGCGTGTAGTAGTAACGTATTTTAAACGTCTTTTTTAAACGTTGAAATTTTCAACCAAATGCAACGTTGAAAATTTCAACGTAAAACGTTTAATCAACGACTATGATGTTTTAAAAACGTTTATTAAACGTACGTGTGCCCATTAGGATGTACCTACCTGAAGTTTCGAACGTTCAGTTGAACGAATTTAAATTGAAAATTTGAAGTTAATCGACTTGGACGTACAATTTTTCTGGTAATATTTGCTGGTAACGATACTATCGTTGCCAACAAATATTACCGTAAAAGTGGTACGCCTAAGTCGATTTATAATTTTATTAATCTTTCCTTTTCAAATGAAAATTCGTTCAAGTGAACGTTCGAAACTTCAGGTACATGGAAGTATAGTAATTTTATGTGCGACAGCTCTGCTCATCAAAACTAGCGCTACAATTAAAATTTTCACCAGAATCGCTTTCTAATAAATTACTTATTTCGCACTGCCACTATTTGAAACATTACTTCTAACAATATTCTCTAAATGAACACTACTTATTAAGTTCGTGGTGCCTGCAGTACTATGATTAAAAGTTTGGGAATTATTTTGACTGATGCAATCATAACCCAGCAAACATAAATATATAGCATATACGTAAATGCTACGTAAACTAAGTTTCGCAGAAGTAACGTGCTATGTAAAATGTGACGCATAATCGTATGTACATACTCTGCGAAATGTCAGCAACATGTGCATATGATTTTTACATAGTGAAGAGGTAACACTGTGACCTCACGGTATAGAACAAATGACGTAGCGTATATGTATATTCAACCACTTGCTATGTAAAGCATAGGTAACTAATTTTATCTCTTTATAATATAGCATATACACTGAAAAAAAAAATGGTTTGATTCAAGAATATATTGGTTTATGTATATACGCAAATAAATATATTCTTCATATAAAACAAGTACATTTATTTCAAGAATAATTAATTTACTACCAGCTTTTGATTACTTGCCACAAATGTATTTGTTTTATATGAAGAATACATTTATTTGCGTATATATAAACCAATATATGCTTGAATCAAACCATTTTTTTTTTTCAGTGTATGTATATTCAACCACTTGATAGTGACCTATATGTTCTTTAGAAAGCAGCTATACGATATTTTTTCTTCTCCACTGATGTATACCCACCTACCTATCTTGCCTTGCATTCCTAGTAAAGCTCAAATTTCATTTAATTTATTTTATTCTGTTGATTTAGGAGAGATTAATACTAGTGACTCTTGTGTAACTATTCTATATTCAAGTTAACTAAGTATCTACAATAAGTGTTAAGCATTTCTCGGGTCGTTTCTGATTGTACTCGTTCTTTGGTCAGCCTTCGTCACTCTGACATTTGCTATTTGAACATCAGTTACACAACCTGTGAAAATAATTGAAATATTAGTCTATTTCATATAGGGGGTGGTGCATCATTTAAAACTCCCCAGGCTTGTAATTTTCTTATTTTTTAAGACACATCAAATTGTAGATATTTTTAAAGCATTTAAAAAAAAAAATTTTTTTTAAATTGTTAAGAAAGAAATCTTTTAATTTCCTTGAATATTTTTTTACGTCACCCTGTGCATGAACTACATTAATGTTTTCTTATAAAGGTTTTAATTAGCTTCAATTTATATTATTACGTCATATTCGAAATTCTTTTTGGTTTTAGAGAAAGGAATTAAAAACACTCCAAACTGATTTTTTTTTTAATTACTTTGAAAATAATGTAAATAATAATGTTATGCTTTATCTGTAAAAGACATATCACAAACAATATTCAGCGTAATAAAACAGTAACAAAAAATTTAAAAAAATATTTTAAAAAACTAACTTATATTAAAATGTACTAAGTAGGAAATTGCAAATTTTTTATTTCTTAAGTTTTTTTATTTTAATAACATAAATTGAAGCTAATTAAAACCTTTATAAGAAAACAATAACACAGTCCATGTATAGGGTGAGGTAAAAAAATATTCAAAGAAATTAAGTTTCCTTTCTTAACCATTCAAAAAAAAATTAATCAGTCTGTATGGATATTTAAAGGCTTTAAAAATGTCTACAAGTTGATGTGCCCAACATGGTCATCACTTCGAAAATAAAAAAGTTACAAGTCTGGGGAGTTTTAAGGGGCGCACCCTGTATAGTGTAGTAAATCTGGTTATATAGCTTGTATCCCTTTACTAAATTGTGAAGAAAACTAGATGCAAACTATTTTGATCAATTTGTTAAGTTATTAAACAATTTATGATAGCTTAAATAATAATGTATATATTTTAACAAAACTTTACGAAAACACGCTTCCAATGGAATGGAAAATTTGAGGTCGATCCGATAAGTTTCAGAAGTATACTGCTTTAAACATGAAACGATGTGCTCAAAGTGCTGTCATTCAATCCGAAAGTCTGCCTCAAAGTTGAGTTTACACTGTTAAAACCCAGCTATTTAAAATCAGATTTGTCTAATCTGTCAGAGATGGTGATTTGGGGACTATTGGAGTATTTCAACATAAGAGTATGCAGCATATAACTGCCAAAAAAAGGGGGAATGAAAATGCAACTAGGAGTGAATGACTTCACGCAGCTTCTATATTCTTGATTAATTTTAAAGCCTCTTAGATCTTAGAATATCCTGGTTTTTTGAATTTCGCTCTAAAATTAAGAGATTTTTTTACAAAATGTCCTAATAAAAAAATATGCTAAATAAGCCCATTAAATCATCACACCAAATTTCAAGTGGAAATGTTTATAACAACGCCAAAAAAACAATAACAAAGTCGAAAATTGAACCGTTGACTGTTTAAGTGCATCAAGTCATAGAACAATTTGTTTTAGAATGTAGATTTTTCTCCTACTCTTCAGTGGTGTTAACAAAATTTTTTTAAACTATTTAAAATCATTAGAATGCTTCAAAAGATCACAAAAAAGAAACAATTTTAAAAAACGGGGTTTTCTACGCCAATTGGCAGCCGTGAAGCATGAAAAAAATGCATTTGTTAAATAATTGCCAAAAAATTGTTTTAAATAATTTTAAAATACCTACTTATTTATGCAACAAGTGTGTAAAGCAGTACTTTTTTCATGCATAAGTTGTAGACGAGTGCATCAATCTTGTGAGAATCCCATGATAAAAGTAGTTTCTTTAACAGTCATATAAACAAATTGTTAATTAACGCCACTGAAAAGTAAACAATCAACGATTCAATTTTCGAACTTGTTACTGTTTCTTAAGCGTTTTTTGTATAAATATTAAATTATATTATACTATTACATTCACCGAGGGCCATTTGATATAATAAAATGTGCGGGGACCTTTACCAAGATGATTTAATTCTACCAGAAGCATATTTTTAATAATGACAAATCTCAATTGTCTTAATTTATTGCAACAAAATTAACCATGAAGTTTTAGACAATTTTAGTTTTCTTCGTAGTTTTATAATGATCAAATTAATTTTTTTAATGGCGATACAAGCAATATCATTAATCACAAGACAACAAGAAAAGGGGCTGCGCTTTTGATCAGAACCATCTAATATTGTTTTTTAACATGTTGAAACCGATTCTGATATTAAAAAAAAAATTATCAGTTTTATCCCCTAAAAAGGGGCAATGGATTTGTCCTAAGGTTATGATCTAATTTTTCTGAATTATTTTGACGTGCTGAAGCCAATTTTGGACAAAAGAAAAATTGCAGGAAAATATTAGCCTACTTTGCACATACAAAACTTTGAAATATATGTACAATACAATAACGAACACAAAGTAGGTGCTATAAAATGTCGGTAAACAATAACCATACCTATGCATAGTACTTACTTCGCAAAAGCTTGTGATCTAGGTTTCCTTGAATTACAACTTCTTACGCTGGATTCAGTTGAACTTAATAATGTGGGAGCAGCACCAACATACAGCTTTTGTGTAACAAAATCCATGTAATGATATAATTGTCTGTCGAGAATAACGATTGCCCATGAAATAATTCTAACCTATAAAAAGATTACGTTTCATTTAAATAAATATCTTTATAAAAATGGTACAACACAAACTTACTTTTGGGTCATTCACTGGAAAATGGTGCTGCACCTTCAATGTAGGTATGTACAAATTCGCAAACGAGAGGGCATGTTTATGTTTGCACCTAACATCTACACTAATAAAACGTCCAAACAAAATAATATTTAAAGAAGTCACAACGCTTTATGGTTCACACTTCTGCATCAAAGTTATTAAAAGACATCATCCACAATTTTTCACAAAAATGATCAAAAAACACAAACGTTAGATTTTACATCATTTTACACTGGCGTGCGACACTGACGCGTTCCATGAGTTCGATGTCGTAAAATGAAGTAGGTAAACATTTTTAAGTAAAATTATGTAGCAAGTATGTAAACTTGTGTATAGGTAATTAAGTTAATATGTTGACTTAAATATGATATTATTTTACGTATATGCTATGTAAAATTATGTAAAATATTTTATATAAAAATGTTCTATTAATCTTACCTCTCAGAGAGGTAAAGTTACATTAATGTTTACTGGGAAGTACCTACTTTCTTGTAAATGTGAAGAATTTGTTGGTAAGCTTTGGTTCAACTGTAATAACTGTCTCTGATTTATATCATCAGTATTATGGTCTAATGGAGTTTTAGAGTTCTATTAAGTTCTCTATGAAGCTGCGCCAGTACCAGTAGTATTTCTATCCCTTTTTCTTTTCATTTAAGTAAGAAAATGTACAAGTGACGTAATGCCCTGTTAAATTTTCCTTATAAAAAGATTAATGTACTTACTTATTGTTCATCGGTCATTTATCAATTATACTACACATAAAAACACTTAAGTATCTCAACAATAACCATAGATAAAGGTTTACAATAACAAACGATTAAAGCACGTAAATTCTGATATTGAGGTTATGTTATGAAATACGTAAATAGGAAAAAATCGCGGGTAGTTTAAAACACTATATACATGTGCATGGCTTTATTTCTGAAGTCTAGCCTTGGCTGCACTGCTCAAACCTGATAACCTGATAACAAAAATATGGTTTGAGCTTTTGTTTAAAACTAATCATATTAAATATTTTTTATTAATTGAAATAAATAATAACACGCATATATTTAAGTTACATTTTACAGAAAAAATTAAAAGCTTTTATAAAACGTTGATTTGGTTGAGTAACAATTAATATTATTCTTTCATTCTCAAAGAATATTCATGGAATAATCTTGACCCAGGAGGGAATATATATTCCAAAATGAATATTAGTATCATATTCATGGTGAATATTCCAGATATATACTTAAAATTATATTACTGGAATAATCCGTTATCTTATATATATTCCAGGATTATTCCAGAATTAATCAGAATATATTCATTCTTTTTTGCATAATTACAGAATATACGGTGCTGTCTGGGGATGTTCATTGGCTAATGACATTTTTTGGTGGGGATCGTGAGTTATTAGACCACCTCAAACTCTACCAATCTTGGAAAAACCCATAAGTGTGAATAGGACACGCATGCGTTTTATATGCTGCGTTAAAAACGCAGAATGAGCACCCCCAGGTGTGAATTTAGCTTAAGGATCTGATGATGTTAAGTTAAGTTTTTTACTTGGGTGTAAAGGAGAGAGAGAGGCACAAGGAAAAATTATTTATTGCTAGATCAGCAGAACATAACCCTAACCTACGATTATGTACAAAACTATGCTTGCATTTAAAACGAACGAAATATTACTCACTTTTGTAGGTCTTTGAATAATTTAAACAATCCTTAGTCATTTTTGAACTGTATAAAACGTGATAAAACTGCAAAATCAACTCAAAATTGTTTATAACTAAAGAGAACCAATGAACGCCTCGATAGACATGTAAACAATAAACAAATTGTGTATGTGACGCGGACACAAAAGTATTGTATATCCATGTTTCTCTATTTATCTGAGGTTACCACCTACTAGTGCCGCCACTGGTTTCTGCCGCCAGTGCCAGTGACGGCAGTGACAGTCAGTGGCGAGTGGCGCCGCGGCTGACAAGACAAAATATGGTCAATTTTCTATATTTTACGGCTTTTACCGATAAGTAATAAAGATATATGCATGTTTTTAACAGCCTTAGGACGGGCGAATATTGGAAACGTTTCTGCCATGTGTGTAATTCCTTTTTTTTTCTGTAATTTGTCACTAAAATATTGTGTTAGCAGACGTAATTTGACTAAAAGTCGATTAGTTGTCGGTCGGGGTGTATCGTGTAGTTTTTGAGAACTCCGTTAGAGGATTCGCGATTAAAACCGTATAAAATATTAGCCAGGTTCTATTTTTAAATTATACTTGTGTACTTATGTGTTGTATACTACTAATATACGCCTGTCTCACCACAGTAGGCTATTTTTGAAATTCATAAAGTAAAAATAACCACCGTGTCCGTGGTCCCATAAAGATAGAATCTCGGGGAGCCATTTTTTAGTATACACATTTAAATTTTTTAAATAATCATCAATTAGGAACAAAACAAGAGTAGTGCTATTATATTGTGTTTCCTCTTAAGTGTTTTTTAGACCTAACCTAAGTCTTGCTAGGCTTATGTCAGTTGAATTAGTTTTATATGAAAGGACATAAGGTGTACAAAATGTAATATCTTTAACACTGATAATAGGGTAATTATGGAATCTTCATACTGGATACTTAAGGACTAAGTGGTTTTTTCAAAAGGACAGCCACGGTGGCGTCAGGCCCAGAGTGTGGCCCTGTGGCCGCCGATAAGGGGGCTGATTGTTGGTGGTCCCCCCTGGCGGCTATGGGCTGTTTTGGGACTGGTGATGATAACGCACAAACATCAGAGGATATCAGGACTCAGAAGAGAATCAGTGATCAAATTAATCGGCAACTAGCTAAAGAAAAACAAGTGTATCGTGCTACACACCGTCTTCTTCTGTTGGGTGCTGGTGAATCCGGAAAGTCGACAATCGTAAAGCAGATGCGAATTCTGCATGTAAATGGATTTAGTGAAAAGGAGAAGAAACAGAAAATAGAGGATATCAAAAAAAATATTCGTGATGCCATAATTGTAAGTAATTTATATGCCAATTTTCCATATTGTTTATTTATTCGCATTCTAATGATATTGAAAAATTGACTATGCATTTGTATTTTTGTGAATATAGTTCTGATAAATTGAGTTATATTTAGATATATTTGAGACCGTTAATATGTTAGGTATCAAGGATATATTATAGAAATACAAATGCAAAAGAGAGTCTATTGAGTATGGAAAGATAATAGGCAGGCCGTTGGTTTTAAGCATCGACCTACTATAAATAGACTGCGCGTCCCAAAAAAATGTGTTGTCAGCATCTTAGGCAACCAGCAATACAGATTAAGGGCATTAAGGGTAATGTTTATTATTCACACAACCCTCACAAATAACTTATTTATGTTTAATTTCAGGGACTAACTACAAAATATGCCATAAATTTAAAATTACAATTTGGAATTAGTAGGTTTCTTTATTTTATTTTTAAATGTACTTAATTTTTTGTAATTTGAACAATTGTTGTATTTCTTCTATATTTGTGATAAACAATTATAACTAATATTGTTTTCAATTAAAAACCAGTCAAAAATCGTATTTCTAACAATTTGTAGTATTCTCTTTAACAACACCTTGTGGTTCTAATAGAATTACGCAACTTTTTGCCCTTAATGCGTAATGTGGGTTGCCTAAAATGACTATTATGTTGACAACATTCCACTTGCATTCTAACATAAGGAACGCGCAGTCCATTGTGTAGTATGTCAATGGTTTCAAGCTACAACTTTCACTGTAGAATCTATAGATTCTGTACTTCGACTTCAGTTAACATTGTTAATTATATATGATTGTCAACAATCCTAGGACTGTTGCAATGGTGGGTATCAGTGACAAAATTTTTGTATCGCTAGGTAAGATATGTCGCCATAAGAAGTCAAAATTTCAATGTTAATCTGCTTTAAGTAACTTTCCTAATTTTTCCTAGTTCTGGGATGTTTATTTAGCCAGAAATATGTCGCTTATTTTTGTAGGTAGGTATTATGAATTTGGCATAACCAATAGACATACTAGGTATACTTAAGTAACTTAATCTTATTTTTAGTCCAGTCAATGAATGGTTTCTAGAGGGAAATGCCGAGATCACAATTTTTGACTTTAGGAGTTTGGACTATTTAAGAGGTAAACATACCAAAAGTCCCCAAACATAGGAGATGGGGGGGATGCAGGGGGGCACGAAGAAGGTCTCGATTTTTGGTTTTTCGCTCATATCTCGAAAACGGTTAGTCCTAATCAAAAAGTGGCTATATGCAAAATTAAAGCTGCCTAAATTTTCTACAATAATGTTTCTATTAATTTTTTTCGTATCTGTTATGGTTCAGTAATGAATTCTAAATCTTTTGACTGTATTCTAACTTTATTATAAATTGAATATAAATTTTAATAATCATCGTAGAAAAAAATTTCTTGTACAGATATCCGCTTCACAGCAGACTGAACTCATATATCGAATAAAAAATGTCTTTGCGCCTGTAAGTGTGTGAGTGCATGTATATTTATGTGTGCGTGTATATCGTTTCTTGTAAATACGATAACTTCTGTTAAACTTAAAATATTTAATTACAATTTGGAGCATATGTAAAACAGCTTTTTACAATAATCCCTATTGAAATTAAGCCATATCTGTAATACATGGTGATAACCAGAGGCCTACAAACTCACATCATAATAATCTTATTAAAAATACCATGTTCCATATTTTAGGATAACATTGATATATCATCTAATTTAAATAAAGTTGGTTTGCCTAACAGTTACATACACCCGGTATATTGCGGTTTATAAATCTTATACATCTTCTTATTTTTGTATGCTTGGTAATATTTTGCTCTGAAATTAAAATAAAACCTATTTTACGTGTGAGAGTTTGTAGGTCTCTGGTTATCACAATGTATTTATTACAGATATGGCTCAATTTCAGTAGGGATTATTGTAATATGCTGTTTTACATATGCTCCAAATTGTATTTAAATATTTTAAGTTTAACAGAAGTTATCGTATTTACAAGAAACGGTATACACGCACACACACTTACAGATGCAAAGACATTTTTTATTCGATATTTGAGTTCAGTCAGCTGTCAAGCGGATATCTGTACAAGAAATTTTTTTCTGCGATGATTATTAAAATTTATATTCAATTTATAATAAAGTTAGAATACAGTCAAAAGATTTACAATTCATTACTGAACCATAACAGACATGAAAAAAATTAATAGAAACATTATTGTAGAAAATTTAGTTAGCTTTAATTTTGCATATAGCCACTTTTTGATTAGGGCTAACCGTTTTCGAGATATGAGTGAAAATCCAAAAACCGGGACCTTCTTCGTGCCCCCCTGCATCCCCCCCACCTCCTACGTTCAGGGACTTTTGGTATATTTACCTCCTAAATAGTCCAAACACAGCCTTCAAGTCAAAAATTGTGATCTCGGCATTTCCCTCTAAACCCCCTTACTGAACGTTCATTGACAGGGCTATTTGTATTTTACCTATATAGATTGATGCTTGAAAAACAAAACTGAACATTTTGTTGCTCATAAATTTGTTGGGTGCCTTTTTTGTTATAAAAGTCTAATATGGTGGTACTACTGCACAGTGAGGCCAGTACTCGGGCCAGTAGCTAGCTCGAAAACCTAGAAATTACAAGGTGGCTTGTAGAACATACCTATATCGGAAAAATATTTTAAAAAAATCGAGGTATTATTATTTTATCTTAACTAAATTGTGTTTGAAATAGACAAAATTAATTGAATATTGTGGTTCTATTTTATGGTATTTTGTCGTGTATACTGTAAAAGTTGTTTTATTTGCTTTAATTTGAGTATAGGTACCTACTAGTCCACAGTGCATCGCCCTTTTTTTTAATGATTAGTAACAGGCTGAATTTTCGTGAGTAGCTTCGTTTTGACGAGACGCCCAACTTTTCCCTCTGCGAAAATTCTTGATAGTGGTAGCTAATAGCAAAAATTATTTTTTCTATTTCACACGAATTAGACAATTCGAAAACCTGTCAAATTATGTTGTTGTGGACAAACACGGGGCTTATTATAATTAACTCGCGCAAACGTAACCAAGGCAATCGAAAACAAACTCTTTAACAAACGTTTAACGAATGAAAAATATATTGCCAAAATAATTTGACAGGTTGTTGAATTGTCTAATTCGTGTGAAATAGAAAAAATAATTTTTGCTATTAGCTACCACTACCGAGAATTTTCGCAGAGAGAAAAGTTGGGCGTCTCGTCAAAACGAAGCTACTCACGAAAATTCAGCTTGATACTAATCATTAAAAAAAAAGGGCGATGTACTGTGGACTATACATACTTGGGCGCGTAAAAATATTGAAATGGAACGTTTATCTTGAAGAATTACATGCCAATTCTTATAGGAAGGACGTCAGTGCTGTAAAAACGTTAGCGCCGAGATTAGCGCTAAAAATAGCAAGCAAAGAAAAAATCTTTAATTTAATTAAACTACCGATGAGACTATGGACTTACTAGTTCAGTAAGATAACGATTTATATCGGACAAAATTCGTAAAGTTTTGAAAATTGGTAGAAATGTTAAGGATAGCATAAGAATTACTAAACCGAAAAGTTTCCACCCCTAAATAGTGTGCTTCATCCCCTAGGATGCCATTTCCACCCCCCATTTTGAGGTTTTCTATATTATCTCGGGAACGGTGCACTTTTTGATAAAAATACCTATATACAAAATTATTCCCTATAAAATTCTCTATAAAAAATGTTTACACTTTTTTCCCTAAAATTAATAGTACCGTGGGAAATAAGGCGTACACATGAGGGTTGGTTTTGGTTAACACAATAAACTGTAATCTTTACTATAATGGAGTGGAGTTTAGTAGTTACTGCTTTAGCTTTAAGCATTGAACACTTTAAAGTTCAATGCTTAAAGCTAAAGCAGTAGCTACTAAACTCCACCTAAAATTATATTTAAATGTACCACTTCCCTCTCACCCTTATAAAATAACGCGATTTTTAAAGAAACGAGGATATTGTATATTGAACTTGTTTCCACGCCACCCTAGAAGTAAAGTACTTGGTGTGTGGTGTCCCCTGTAGGCCGAATCCACTAATTATCAAAAGGTTGCCTACATTAATTAATCTTCGTCGTCTGTGGTAATGGTAACACATTGTGGAGTAAGGTAAGCCTGCCCTTCTGCAACTGCACCTGTTTTCGCACCCTAATTTGCATGAACAGGAAATTAGTGTTAAAACAGATTCGGGAGCCGGTTCTTTTGTTGTCATAGTTCGGGTTAATATACTGCCAACTTTTTTCCATCCCCAATCAGTAGCTTCTAGCGCAACGTTTTTCCATGTTTGAATTTGGTAAAAAACGCGATATGAGTGTTGCCGAGCAGCAGCAGAAGTTGTTGGTAGTTTTGATAATATTACAGTATTGTTCGCTTTACTAAGTTTGTCAAAAGTCATGAATCTGTATACATCTAGACTTTTTTCTGCGGAGGTAGAGTTGTATCGCTCTCCTATGTCTACAATTTCTCCATGACTAGCTTTTTCATTATTAAAACTTTGCACGATGTCTTGCAATACTTCAGTAATATAACAGTTAAAATTGTAATATATCGGACAAAATTCATAAAGTTTCAAAAATTGCTTGCTTCATCCCCTAGGACGTCGTTTCCAACCCCCATTTTGAGGTTTTCTAGATTATTTCTGGAACAGTGCATTTTTCCATAAAAAAACCTATATACAGAATTATTCCCTATAAAATTATCTACCAAAAACTTCTCTAAACTTTTTTTCCTAAAATTAATAATACTTTGGTAAATGAGGCGCAAATATAATCAGCGCAGGTCACATAATTCGCTGAATATCCGTATGGCTATTTCCAAAGCTGTCTTTACGCGAAAAAAAGTATAAATATCTATACACCACCACAATGTAAAAAATTTCAATTTCTCCCACTACCTCATCTCAGATGACCCAAGGTCACTGCATTATTTTAGAGATTGTTGGAAACGCTGTTACTGTTCAGGGTGCCAATGTGCGGGATTATACCAAAAAAGTAGGTATTTAAAACCCACTTTCGGGTAAAATTGAGGGTAAAATCTTGTTTAATGTTAGTATCTGAAAAGATAATATTCGAAAGGTGCTTGCAGACCGATTTTTAACAATTTTGGCAAAATCGCGGCCTTATATGATTAAAATTAAAAATTAAAAAATTTATGTTTTTTGAAAATCAAAATAGTATTTTACTCCAGTCGAATTAGACATATTAAAAAAATTTGCGTACTGCGGACTTTTTTTTGTGGAAGTTGTTTAAGAGGGCATAATAAGCAAGCACAGAAAACTACACCCTGCTACACCATGGTGCGTCCCCTATTTTTAGGAGTTGAAACTTTGAAATTTTACTTATGTGTCCATATCTTCTTCCCTGTTGCCCGTAGGGCTCTTTACCAAGTTACACTTTTTGAAAATTCATTCCTCCTCTACATAATATACACATTACACATTTGCCGTAGGACAAAAGGTTTCGGCTGTACGAGGCCGGAAAAGTCGCGCTGTCCGAATTTGGGGGTCTTCTGTACAGGACAAACGGCTATTATTTCCAATCTACAATACTACACATCCTAATGCCCTTAAGGAGGGATGATGATAATTCTACACAAAAAAAGTTCTATGGTCGATTTGCGTACTCCCCACCGTTTTCTCGCTATCGACATTCATAGTAGGGGGTAGTTTGGAGCGCTCGGCGAAAAATCGGTGGTACGCGATTTTTCACAGCGAATTTCTCCGAATGGCTACTTTGTCGTCAAAAATGGTTATAATGAAACTTGTAGAGCGGATTCTCCTCTACAAGATTCATCTTGTACTTTTCTTTTTTTTTTTTTTAATCGCGTACCACCGATTTTTCGCCGAGCGCTCCAAACTACCCCCTACTATGAATGTCGATAGCGAGAAAACGGTGGGGAGTACGCAAATCGACCATAGAACTTTTTTTTGTGTAGAATTTAATGAAGAATATTTTTGTTTCTATACCTGTTTTTCGTGGGAATGACGGATCCGAAGAAAAATGAGAATAACCGTAACTAAGTCCCGTCTGGGGGTGGTTTTTCGCCCCAAAAAGGTGTTTCCATCAACGGATAAGGTGGGAACTCTTCGAATCCTTAATTCTAGTCCTATGAACTATACATAGCCCAAATATAATTTGTATATGAAATTTTTCTCCTGAAAAGTCTAATTTGCGTGGACTAGTTCTATTTAAAAATTTGATTTTCATGTCAATTGCATCGAAACTGGAAGTCGGCCATTTTGGTTCTTTAGATTATATAATTGGAAATTACATCCCATATCACCACACCAAATTTGAAAAAAATTCATTCATCCATTCAAAAGTTACAACAGTGTCCCTATTGGCTGAGCCACCGTGTATAAAATATTTTCGCTTCATTAAAAATCGCGTTATTTTATAGGGGTGAGAGGGTGGAAATGGTACATTTATTATAATCTTAGGCGGAGTTTAGTAACTATTGCTTTAGCGTTAAACATTGAACTTTAAAGTAGATTATAGTAAAGATTACAATTTATTGTGTTGTCCGGAACCAACCCTTATGTGTGCGCCTTATTTCCCACGGTACTATTAATTTTAGGAAAAAAAGTGTAGAGACGTTTTTTATAGAGAATTTTATAATGAATAATTTTGTATATAGGTATTTTTATCAAAAAGGGCACCGTTCCCGAGATAATCTAGAAAATATTAAGGTATTACAAGGAAACAAAGGTATTTGAGGAATTAGGAGAATTACAGGGAATTAAAGGGGAAATGAAGGGTATTTTCCTGTAATAGGTATTAGGTGTACAAAATTTCGCCAGCGGTTGCCCCCTCGGTCAAACACTTAATGCCTGAACACTCAATGTAAACAAAACAACTTTTTATGTTTCTTGAAACGTTGAAACGCATTGAAAAGATCACTGATGAAACTTTCGTTTCAGACACAAGGATTGACCGAACACCATGAATTCAGTGCTTTACTAAAATTAAGACATGGTCCTTTTCTCAACTTTCTCAACATTCCCGTTGAAAGCGCCGCGCGTAAACATACCGTGCGACGCACTGAAGTTCAACCCAGTGGGCAACATACAGCGAAGGAAACTGTGAAAGGAGGAGAGTCTCTATGGCCGGTTTTCGGCCTAATTTATTTCTTGAGAAAAAAATTTGAAAAACATTTTTTTGGTATCTACTAACAATATTTAATCGATTCCACCCCAAACGAAACTTTCCCCCATTCACCTCCCCTATTTATACCTCCCTAAATTATTAAATAATCAGCATTCAGTTCATTTTTTTGGAGGCCATTGAAACAATTTAACATGATTTTTGCTGAATAAGGATATTTTTGATTTTGTACATGTATTTTCGTTGTTTCGGAAGTGGTGGGAGGGGGGAGGAGGTGGTGACAGGGGGTAAAAAGAGAGGATGGGGGAAAGTTTCGTTTGGGGTGAAATCGATTAAATATTGTTAGTAGATACTAAAAAAATGTTTTTCAAATTTTTTCCTCAAGAAATAAAATAGACTGAAAACCACGTGTGTTAAGTTAGCATTACCACTTACAGATTTCGGATATCTGACAATTGGAAAAATTGTCGCTTTTTTGTCGTAAATTTGTCGTGAATGAAAAAAATTTGTCGCGTTTCATTTTTTAAAAATAACCCTTGGTAATGCTAACTTAACAGTCAAGATACCATTACCACCTATAAATACAGCTTAAATAAACGATAATGCCAACTTCAATGGTTGGATTAATTGTCGCTTTTTTGTCGTAAATTTGTCGTGAAGGAAAAAAAATTGCCCCCCCGCTATTTTTGAAAATAACCCCTGGTAATGCTAACTTGACGTTAAGTTAGCACTACTACCCATGAAAACCAGTTTAAATAAATGATAACATCAACTTCAATGGTTGGATTAATTGTCGCTTTTTTGTCGTAAATTTGTCGTGAAGGACAAAAATGTCGCTCGCTCCCTATTTTTAAAAAATAACCTCTGCTAATAATAAACTGGCACTCAACTTAGTATTACAACTAAAAAATACAATTTAAATTAACGGTAGGTAACAGTAACTTCAATTGCAATTCATTTGCACAATGACAAAAAAATTAAATGTAAATAACGGTGCTTTTTTAATGAAACCGTGTTTTTGAATTCTTTTTGTATAGTTATATTTTTTTTCTTGAAGCATATAACAGTACTTACATTACATAATGTGACACGTTCTGTAGGAAGAGCGTATTGCTTTACTAGTACAAATATATTTTATATTTTTACTGGTACAAAAATGAAAATGACATCATAAACTGCCAGTTTAAAATTTCTCTTTAAAAGTTTTGTGTAAGTAAAGAGTTTGATATGAATTCCTTAATAATAAAGCACGTAATGATAAATATGAATCGACAATGGTATGTTCTTTTTAAAATTATCTATTTAACCCTTTCATATCTGTAAAATAACATTTTGTTATAATTTGTAAAATCCCGGTTATTTTATAATACGCACTACGGAAATGGCTTGCATAATTGTATGAGTTTCGCTTAGGTATCAGGATCGCCGAGCGATAGAGTATGAAGCTAGTAATCTTGAGGTCCCGAGTTCGTATCTTGTGTCCTATTTTTTTCCCAGTATTTTTTAACTTTATTTTAATAAAAAACCGCTGCCCAAGGAATCACTACTTCCACATCCAGATTTTTTATCTTTTTTTTTGACGATCGGCATCAAAATGGAGTTTGTTCTCATCTTCTTTTTATGGATTCTTATTTGATTGCTTTGTCTATTTACCCTTCCCCCGAACCCTTCAATGAAATTTGATCAAAATATAATCTAGTGCCAGATCTCGTTATAATACATAAGTCTACCAAATTTCAAGTCAATAGCATAAACGGTTCCAAAATAAACGTGCGCACAAAAAAAGTTAGACCGGCAGACAGAAATTTTTTTTCGCTCAAATGTAAAATCTCGATGTTTCATGACATTCTAAGCCTATTTTAAAAAAAATTGCGTTACCATATTTCCACTGGATGTGGAAGTAAAAAATTAATACACGTAAACAGGTGTACCATACGGAATTGCATATTTAATATTCTTGATGGTTTTCGGAATATTTACATAAAAACTTTTATTTCTCCTATTCCGCAATTACGGATTAAGTGGCGAACTCCACATTCAAATGCGTGGGAAATTTTACGTAATAACTAAATTTACTTTTGTGTTTTCATTAGTCGACCTCCTACTTTTAAAAGACCTCGTATGGCACCGTCGATTCCCAAATAAGATTCCCGAGTTCATAAAAAGAAGACGAGAACAAGCTCCATTTTGATGCCGATCGTCAAAAAAAAAAGATAAAAAATCTGGATGTGGAAGTAGTGATTCCTTGGGCAGCGGTTTTTTATAAAAGGAAAATAAAGTTAAAAAAACCGGAAAAAAAATAGGACACAAGCTACGAACTCGGGACCTTAAGATTACTAGCTTCACACTCTACCGTCGACTATCCCGATACCTAAGCAAAACGCATACAATTATGCAAGCCATTTCCGAAGCGCATATTATAAAATAACTGGGATTTTACAAATTATAACAAATGTTATTTTACAGATATGAAAGGGTTAAATATATAATTTTAAAAAGTACATACCATTGTCGATTCATATTTATGCTGCTGCTGCTTTATTATTAAGGAATTCATATCAAACTCTTTACACAAAACTTTTGAAGAGAAATTTTAAACTGGCAATCTATGATGTCATTTTTATTTTTGTACCAGTAAAAATATGAGGTATATTTGTACTAGTAAAGCAATACGCACTTCCTACAGAACGTGTCACATTATGTAATGTAAGTACTGTTAGATGCTTCAAGAAAAAAAAATATAACTATACAAAAAGAATTCAAAAACACGGTTTCATTAAAAAAGCACCGTTATTTACATTTCATTTTTTTGTCATTGTGCAAATGAATTGCAGTTGAAGTTACTGTTACCTACCGTTAATTTAAATTGTATTTTTTAGTTGTAATATTAAGTTGAGCGCCAGTTTATTATTAGCAGAGGTTATTTTTTAAAAATAGGGAGCGAGCGACATTTTTGTCCTTCACGACAAATTTACGACAAAAAAGCGACAATTAATCCAACCGTTGAAGTTGATGTTATAGTTTATTTAAACTGATTTTCATGGGTGGTAGTGCTAATTTAACGTCAAGTTAGCATTACCACTGGTTATTTTTAAAAATAGCGGTGCGGCAATTTTTTTTCCCTCACGACAAATTTACGACAAAAAAGCGACAATTAATCCAACCATTGAAGTTGGCATTATCGTTTATTTGATCTGTTTTTTATAGGTGGTAATGCTATCTTCACTGTTAGCATTACCAAGGGTTATTTTTAAAAAATGAAACGCGACAATTTTTTTTCTTTCACGACAAATTTACGGCAAAAAACGACAATTTTTCCAATTGTCAGATATCCGAAATTTGTAAGTGGTAAGGCTAACTTAACACACGTCTGAAAACCGGCCTTAGAGACCCTCCTCTATTTTAAATAATTTGTCGTGCCCAAATATATCGAAATGCCAAGTGCCGGAGTTTCCTTCGGCCTGGATTTTTTTTTTAAGAGAATTTTTAAGTCGGACTCGGCACGCGCAGGAAGCTAAAGTATGGCGAAGGAAACTAATTTTAGAACAACTGTTTGAGAGCCACTGTTCGGGGGCAAAATCCTTAGAACCTGCCAGCTTAAAACCTGCTAATTTCAGCTTCGTGAGAAAATTAAGGATTATCTTAACACATTTCACATATTCACATTTCACATACTTACCAGCTGTCAACATGGGTTTAGGACAAATTTCTCCACAGAAACAGCCATCTTAGAATTCATTCAGTATATCCATGATAAACTTGATAGTAACGAAAGTACCATCGGAATTTTCTTCGATCTTTCTCGTGCCTTCGACACGTTGAACATTCGATTTGTATCGGAAAAATTAGAAAGATTAGGAATTAGAGGAAATGCCAACTCCTTATTAATATCCTATCTCAGTAATAGGAGGTTCATTGTGAAACATGACAACATGAAATCAAAAGAACACATCACTAACACATAGGCACACCGCAAGGCAGTGTCCTTGGACTGCTCATTTTTTTAATGTATAACGTCATTTTGGGACGGTTATAAAATCGTGCGAACTATAATGGGCTATCTTCCTCAAAAGAATTAACGCACGAGCCGGCTATGACTAATCTGCGGTGAGCTAGGGTGTGGGTCTCCACAAGAAATAAATATGAATATTAATTTTGGATAGGTTAAGCAAATTTAAAATAAATACTGACCAACAAAATGTTACGATGTTTTCAGGGCGCCACGTAGTTTAAATTATACTCGGGTATTCGGCTCCTGACTAGGAAACTACGAAACTGCAATTCTTTTAAGAGAAATGTTCAAACTAAACAAAATTATACGTTGGATTTAAATTCTGTGGAATGAAGCCAATGTATCAATTTAATTAAATAATGCATATATTACTAAGCAGAAATCAGCACATAGAAATGACAAATATTATTAAATTATGTTCATAAAAGGGAAATTCTAACACGCTGCTAATTTTTGTCGAACTAAACTTCCTAAATACTTAAATCACGCGGGATAAGTAATATAATAAATTAATCTGATAACTCAGTATTCAATTGCTTTATGTTATTAATAGACGTACGCTGAAATAATAAAGATCTTTATTAATGGCGCAGAAAAGTGCATCACGAATATTTTACACTATAACGCAATATATGTCCAAATGTGATATGGATGGAAAGGTAGCAATATTATATTACTTTTACACAGGGAAGGTTGGTTACTCTCGAGTGTTAAATAGACGATTTTTAAAATAAACAAATAACTATGTACGTTACGCGAAGACGTGAAATAGGTACCTACCCAAATAAATATACCAAACAAATACACTAATTAAATACACCAACAGTTTAAAATAGAAATTTGGTAAAAGATAAAACTTCCTAATTCAATAATATAAAAGAGTAATAATAATGGGTGGATCTGACCTCTGCAGTTGACGTTTACGTGGATGGTCGGCCAGCTGATCGCAGGTCGGGTGTTCCAGCGGGTCGAGGGCAGCGGAGGAAATTACTAGCCGAAAAACGCTGCGAACTGATAAGCCGGACTAACAGGAACGTCTAGCAGCTATCTCCTATCTCTCTCCAACCCCAGTGAATATTTAAAATCAGATCCAAAGGACTATTACGGAATTTATTATTATCCCCAATTAAATAAAACCAAAGCAAAAACGCCTAAAAATAATTCCCACAAATGAGGATAAATTAATTAAGTAAAATGTATGCATACCTCTAGATGTTGTTGAGGCGTTTCAAATAAAATTTAATGCACGGCGTGGAGAGTGCAAAATTATACTCCGTCAACCAAAAGACGATTTCCGTACCTCAGACGAAATTAATCCAAATGGAAAAATCTTTTTAATCCGAAAGAATTCGACTAGTGTTTTCTAAACCAAACCAAGTCACTATTAAATTTTTCACAATTTTGGAATTTGCACAACAGGTATTAACATATAGCCGTTCACAAGTGTAATGACTCCCTTCTCTCTTACCAATTAAAAGTATTCATCGCGCATGGATGAATTAGAATTCAAACTAGATGGCTCTACCTTGGTGATTATAGTATTATTTCAATTTTTTATAGAAGTAACCTTTTAAAATAACTAACTTTAATTGAACTAGCTTAAACTATTTTTGAACCGTAACAAATGTATGTTAACGATCTCCCCGAACACATCACTGGAGGAAAAACTATCATGTATGCAGATGATACCTCAATAATTACATCAGGTAAAAATACAGAAGAAGTACAGTATAAAGTAATCACCATCATAAAACAGTTTAATAACTGGTGCGCTAAAAATCAGTTAATGATTAATATACTTAAAATAATTATTATAAAATTTTACAGAATAGAGAAACATACAGCCTTTCACCCAGTTATTCAAAACAATACTAAATTCTACAAAATTTTTAGGAACAGTAGTCGACAGCCAAATACATATTGCTACATATTGACTTTGTATCCAAAAAATTAAATTACTTGATAAAAACCTAAAAAACAAACTTGAAGTAGATTCATTGATGTCAGTTTATTATGCACACTTTTTTTCAGCAGTCAGCTGCAATATTATTGTCTGGGGTCTGTCCGGTGACAAACAGAATCTTTGTGATGCAAAAACGTGTAATTAGAATGATGTTCAATCTTGACATCTATACCTCTTTTACACTTACATTTCGTGACAGGAAAATTCTAACAGTCACCAGTATATACTTACTTAAAATTTTTACATACATTCATGGGAAAAGGATTTTACTAACTAAACACTCTGATATCCATACCATCAACACCAGAGGGAAAAACAATATCTGTCAAAATAAACACTAAGTACTATTCAAAATATGAGAAATCACCACTATACTCTGGCACCCGATTATATAACCTGTTATCCGCAGACATACAATGCTTACCGATCTCCACTTTTAAAAGAACTTTAAAAGAATATCTAAGTTCAAATTGCTTCTATACCATTGACGAGTTCATCCAGACCATTAATTAGCCTATATATCACATAAACTCTCCTTTTATCGTATATGTATATTGTATACTAAATATTTGAAATTGTAAAACAGTTTGTTAGTTTAATTACGATGTCTGTCTTATACTTTTACACTTGTAGTTTTTTTGACTTGTCTTATCTATTGTACTCAATAGCACAAAAGATGAATAAAATTTTGAATTTTGAATTATCGGAAATACTTGGGAATAACTGAAAATTCTTGGGAATACATGGAATAAGTTGGGAATAGAGGGTATTCCCGGAATACCTGTACAAAATTTTGGGAGTGGCTGACCCATCGTATTCAATATACATTAATTTTACAATGGCTGATTTTGTATTTTACAATTTTGACATAGGTACAATTGGTACATACCTAAATAAATGTTTTTTAACATTTTCGTTCCACTTAATTGATTTTGTCCAATTTTGTTCAATTTTGTCCGGACGGAAATAATTGGGCAAAATCGTCCAATGTTGTCCTCTTGGACAAATTCAAACAACCCTGTTTTGAACTCATTTCAAAAGAATAGTTAATGTATGTACTTAATTATACATATACATAAATAATACTACACGTATAATCTATATAATATAAAGAATTGTGTAATCTTTTCAAAATCTTTTTTATACAACACTTCGTCGTATATAGTATATTGTATAATAGGCATAATAGGTGAGGTTAGGTACCGGTTTCAGTGGTGAGATCTCGATCAACAAAATTAAGGCACGCCGGGCGATTCCGGTAATTAGATGGGTAAGCGTATCTCATCTCGCTGTCCTGGTTAAGTGATGGAGTAGCATTAGCTAAAACTTCGCCAGGACGTTAAAATAAATAAGGCAATTACTTAAAATTAAAATAAAAAAATACGAGAGCAGATTTTTTTTTTTTGTAACCGGCTTTGAAGCCTGCCCCCACGTGTTTCGAATAATACACTATGTTATTTCAGTTATATTGCAAAAAAGTCATTGAAAAACCTATATTATTTGCTCATGCTTTTTCTGGATGACACCACTTCCGCTTTTTACAATCAAGGAAAAAATAATTTTTTTAAAATGTCATGTATTTAACAGTACACGATTAAGAAGATTCAGAAATATTTAATTCACCTACAGCTGATCGTGAAACGCTTTTTGAGATCTCATGTTCTTTGGTTATGAAGTTATATGCTAATAAAGGAACTGACCGCACTGAAAAATTAAATGATTTTTTATTCAATTTCTGTAAAAATATGAAAAATATTGAATTGAGTGCCTTATCTCCCACTGAGGCAGCCACTTGTGAACATGCTTTCCGTATATACTATCAATTTCAACAGTGGTTAGGTAACAATTTAGATCTACTTGATTGGAGATGAAGAAAACGTGGCAACATTTTGGAACCAGATATTTTAATGAAAAAAAATTAATTGTACTTGTAAGACAGGCGTGTTCTAAGAGGTGTGGTTGTCGATAGTTGGGACTAAAATGTAACACTTTTTGTAAAATATGTCAGGGTACAGACTGTACAAACAGTGAGATTGATGTAGATATCGTTGGTGAGATACATGAAAATGACATCAGCTAATTCTTTAACATTAAATGATATTAATGAAGATGAAGAAAATAGAGAAATTGAATGTATTATTGCTTCGCCTCCAACAAAATGGGCTAAATTACATTGAATTATATATTACGTTATACATGAAACGCATGTATATTGTAATATGCATAAAATAAATAGTCTGTGAAAATATATATTTGTTTATTTATTTTCCCATCATTTTAATACCTCAATACCTGAACAGTTTCATTATTTTTTTTCTGCTTAACATGTAAATTATATATAGTTCTGTAAATATATTTTATTTCACCTATAAATTGAACATTAAACATAATTTACATTATACCGATGATATATGTCATATTAATATTTATTAGATTCACTTTGAAAAACAAAAATCAAAAGATAAAAAAGTAGCATTGTTCCTTCGTGTGTAGTTCTTAAACAAAGCATTTTCTGGGAAAACGTCAAGAATAATAAAATGTTCAAAATCAATTTTCTCAACTTTTCTATCTACTGATTATTTTTGGACGATGCTTTATTTACGAGTTATGTTGCAAATAAAGCGAAAAATGGCAAAAAATGGACGTTTTTTGAATTTTAAAGTATGTTACCCCACCTGTCACCTGTGCGGATAGTTGCCATATGTTTCTGGACATCCAAAACTATAATTAAAAAAAAAAAAAAAAAATTGCGGATAAATGACATTTCGCACAAAAAAGCTATTCCGACTAGTCTATATGGAGTTCTGGTACCGGTGTTGGGATTCGATGCGATGCGATACTCATATTTTCTTTGTTCTTGTGTATTCATTTTTTACTAAACAAATATTCCAGTGTGGCCTGGGAGACCAATTTTCTGCACAAGGGCCCTACAATTCCTTGTTCGGCCACTGGATACTTTTACTGTTACTGACAGAATTGGATACCAATCCGGGCGCATATACGAATACCAAACTTCTGTACCGGTATTTTGTCAAACACTTAGAAACATTTTCAACCAAATTCAAGCTCATTTAAAAAAATTATTTATTATATTTTATTACGAATCAATAACAATAATATTAAACATTAGAAACGAAATAAATATTTAAAGGTAAAACGAAACAAGTCAATGGCCAGTAATTGTACTAGGAACTAAAAATAAATAGAGATGAGTTGCTATTTAACAACCTGTTATTTTATAACAATTATTTGTAAATAGCATTAACAGACTGTTATCTCTGTTCGAAAATAACAGGTGAGAAAATAACAGATAAGCAGCAGCGGCAGCAACATGATGTATAAAATAACATCTCTGAAATAACATTTGCAAACTGCGCGCTGCGGTATACGCATGCCAGTACTTCTCAACGATCTGTTATTTTTAAACTGTTATTTTAAACAGTTATTTCAAAATAGCAGTAGCAGTTCAAACTGTTATTAAAAAATAACTGCTTTTACCCATCACTAAAAATAAACTGAATCTGATTCACTAGCATTACAAAGTAACATAATTAGGTAATAATAGCAACAATAATAACCATAAACAAAATAAAATAGCAAAAAATAGTATACTAAATAAGATAGTTAAATGTTTGTGTCTTGCATCAAAATTTATGAACAATTTATGACGAAATTCCGGCAGCCAGCGCCTAGAGGTAGCGGTACGAAACATGCGAATCTTTCAATACAAATTTTTTCTTGATAAGGATTCGTTGGTACTAGTCATTAAAAAGAGTCGAATCACCCATCTCTAGTATTGATACTGTGACGTGCTTACACCCTTTTTGTAAACACCCTGTATCGTGGGTTCGGAAATTATAACAACCAGGGTAACATTAAACATTAATTTATTAACTTACTTAATTACAACAATAACTACTTGGCTAATAACACTCTGTGTACTACTTGATCACTTTACTCTCTTCTGATCTTACTACTCTTGCTATCTAAACTGAACTTGTCACTCTGCTTTACTCCATGCTTTATATACCTAAAGATGACAGATCTTGAAGCTTCTCTGATGACGTCACCATACTCTAGACAGTTCCAGAACAGATTTGTCAACACTCCAGGACCTTCTAGTAAGTTCTTTCTCTGGTAGGTGCAAATCTACTACATTCAGACAGACATTCGAACTATTGAATTCTGTGCCTACTATAGTGCATCATGTAACCAACATAACCTTAAATTTTAAGGGGTTGCAACATATTACACTGCCCCCTCCTTAAGCCTGAACGTCTCAGTCAGGCAATTCAGCCTCTTTCACATACTTCTCTAGTCTGTCTAGGTGTACGATCTTCATCTTTTACTTTTTGCTTCGTTGAATTCGATACACAACGTCATTGATTCGGGTAATGACAGAGTACGGTCCTTCCCAAGGCGGTTGAAGCTTTGGGGATTTTCCTTTCTTTCTTTGAGGATTGTACAGCTAAACCAGATCTCCCGCCTTGAATCCTCCTGAACTGGACTTACGGTCATAACGAGCTTTCATTCGATCACTGGCTATAGTGATTTGGCCTCGAACCAATTCATGGATATTTCTTAACCGCTCTCTAATCTCATCTGCATAATTGTTCACTGAGAGTGGCTCCCTGCCTGGAGTTCCAAACATCAAGTCACACGGCAGTCTGATTTCATGTCCAAATACCACACAAGCCGGTGTCTGTTTCGTAGTCTCATGGATGGCAGCCCTGTACGCCATGAGGAAAAACAATAATTTGCAGATCTCCTGGAACACCCCCGATTCGAAGTTCCTCCCTTGATTTGAATGTAATTCCAGGGGTACACCAAATCGACATACCAGGTTATCCACCAACACCTTAGCTACAGTAATAGCCTCCTGATTTGGAATGGCATAGGCTTCCGGCCACTTACTGAAATAATCCATGGCAACCAGGATGTACTTATTGCCATCAGTGGTCACTGGGAATGGGCCAGCAATATCAATTGCAATTCTTTCAAAAGGAGCTCCGACGTTATATTGCTGCAACTGACCCTTACTCCTGGTCTGTGGTCCCTTACTGGCCGCACAAATCTTACATTTGCGGCACCAAGCCTCCACATCCTGTCGACTATTGATCCAGTAAAATATTTCCCGCACCTTGTTCAGGGTCTTGTTAATGCCGAAGTGTCCGCCAGATGCTCCATCATGCATCTCCTGAAGTACTTTTGGTACTCGACATCTGGGAATCACTAGCCGCATAACAACTTCCTTGCCATCCGGGCTTTCCCACGCTCTCTTCAATAGCCCATCAATGACTGTAAGCGAATCCAATTGCGCCCATAAAGCCTTCAGCCCCACTCCTTGGTCTGAAACATCTTTCCACTCTGAACAGGTTCCACCTTCTTTCGCTCTCAATATAGGTCCAATTTCTGCATTGTTCAGTTGCTCTTGCCTTAGAGCATCCTTTGTCCAATCGTCTGGAAGGTCTGTTTTGACAGTGTTGACTACTACCATGCCCTGCAGTTTTTCTACACGTTGGCAGTGCCTGCAATCTTCCTTGCACGGTCTTCTAGATAGGGCATCTGCATTTTTATGAGATCTGCCGGGTCGATGTTCGATTTTAAAATCGTTCAGTTGCAACCTCTCTATCCAGCGAGCCAGTTGACCTTCTGGAGTTTTCATTTGTAATAACCATTTTAATGCAGCATGGTCGGTCCGAATCTTGAATTGTTGTCCATACAGGTATTTATGGAAATGATCCACGGATTTGACGATGGCTAATAGTTCTTTCCTTGTTACACAATAATTCCTTTCCGGTTTAGACAGCACCTTACTGAAGTACTCGATCACTTTCTCCTCTCCATTTTGGATTTGGGATAGTACACACCCAACCGAAGAGTTGCTAGCATCAGTGTCTAGTATATAAAGGCCATTTTGTTGTGGATATGCTAGCACAGGACTGGTGCATAATGCTGCCTTCAACTTCCTCCATGCTGTTTCACATTCTGGTGTCCACTGGTACTTCACTCGTACTGCTGAAATTTTATCCCGGTCTGTTTGTATTCCGTCTGATGATACAACATGTCCGAGGAATTTGACTTATTTCTGGAACAGTAAGCACTTCTTTGGATTCAGCTTCAGGTGTGCGTTCCTAACTCTCCCAAATACTTCCTGAAGGTTTCGCAAATGTTCCTTAAAGTCCCAACCCATAACTAATACGTCATCAAGGTAAACCAGGCACGTCTTCCAGGTTAGTCCTCGTAGTACGAATTCCATTAATCTTTCAAAAGTAGCTGGCGCATTGCAAAGTCCAAACGGCATCACTGTAAATTGGTAAAGACCGCTGCCTGCTGAAAACGCCGTCTTTTCTTTGTCATCAGGGTGAAGTCCCACTTGCCAGTATCCACTCCTGAGGTCTAGAGTTGAAAACCACCGTGAACTTGCCAGCGTACTTAATGTGTCATCGATTCGTGGTAACGGGTAGCTGTCTTTCTTCGTAACATCGTTCAACTTTCTGTAGTCTTCCAGGTTAGTCCTCGTAGTACGAATTCCATTAATCTTTCAAAAGTAGCTGGCGCATTGCAAAGTCCAAACGGCATCACTGTAAATTGGTAAAGACCGCTGCCTGCTGAAAACGCCGTCTTTTCTTTGTCATCAGGGTGAAGTCCCACTTGCCAGTATCCACTCCTGAGGTCTAGAGTTGAAAACCACCGTGAACCTGCCAGCATACTTAATGTGTCGTCGATTCGTGGTAACGGGTAGCTGTCTTTCTTCGTAACATCGTTCAACTTTCTGTAGTCGACGCAAAATCTTAAAGTCCCGTCCTTCTTGGCAACCAAAACTACTTGCGACGACCAGGGACTAGTTGACTCCTCAATTACTCCATCTTTTAACATTTTCTGGATCATTGCGGAAGCTTCTTCCTGCTTCGCTAGAGGTAGTCTTCTCGGCTGTTGACGGATGGCAGGTGAGTCACCAGTATTGATCCGATGCTGGACTAGATCAGTTTTTGTAAGGGCTTCTGTGTTTTTGGCAAATACCGTACTTTCTTTCTTCAAGAACTTAATGGCCTCCCTACGTTCGTCCTCGGATAAATGCTCAAACTGGGAACTCAACAAGGCCATAACTTCCTCGTCCAAATTTGTAGATGAGCTTCCCTATATTTGCTCCTCGCACCTTGCAATCCACGTAACTGGTTCATAAGAGCCAACTGCTTCGCCTTCTTTGAGTGTCACCGAGTGGGAATTCAAGTTGACCACTCTAACTGGAATTTTGTCTGTAGTCCGGGTTAAAGTTCTTGCCAAGATAATGTTTTCAGTCTTAATCGAGTTATCCTCTCCAACAAGGCCGACACAGTATCCGACAGGGTTTCCCTCTAAAGCAGCCTCGATTATTTGTTCCGTGCGGGCAGGAATCTTGACTGTCTGCGTTGTCAATAGCCTTGTTTTTTGAAACTGTTCGTCTGCTGTTGACAGAATGAATTCTTCATTTCCAATTTTTAAAACTCGTTCTCCTACGTCAACAATAAATCCATACTCTCCCATAACGTCCAGTCCCAAAATGAAGTCATCCGTAATGTCAGCCACAATGACTTTGTGATTAAACTTTAAATGTCCAATCTCCAAATCCAGGTTGGCTTCTCCATGAACCGCCGCCTTGTCTTCCATAGCTGTCCGGACGATCACTTCATTTTGCCTCTTTTCGATTTCTACACCAGATATAAATCCTGGTCACACTATTGATGACGTAGCACCTGTATCGATGGTAAACGTACATCTTCTTTTGTTTACATAACCTGGCAACAGTAGACTACTTGGAATCCTTCGAAGCTGGGAATCTTTATTTCTCTGGGGGCACCACGTTTCCCAGCCAGCACAGCCCCCGTGGTGCTGACCACCTCTAGTTTTCCTGCGGCTTTTCTACTACTGCGGCATTCTCAGCCTTCTCAGGGCTTCTCTGTCGACAATTTCGTTTAATATGCCCTAATTTGCCGCAGTGATAGCATCGGATACCCCCACTTGGCTTTTCACTACTTTGTGGTTTGTCCTGGTTCTCAGGAGAATTCATCTTTTTGTGCATGTCTGTCAGTAAAGCCAGTATAGTCTCCAAGCTCTTTTTGTCCGAGTTTGACTCTTCGATTGTCACAGCACGCACTCTTGACCGTGTGTCCTTATAAGCAGCCTCTACTTCAAGAGCACGCACCAAAGCTTCGCTACTACTTTGGTGTCTCGTCAACCTCAGAACTCGCCTGACCTCTTCGTCTCTTATGCCATCTAAGAAGGCCCCGACGGCTAATTGTTCTTGGAATTCTCTTGGAGCACTCGGATATGCCAGGTGTGCCAGTCTCTCTATCGCAGCTTCGAATTCTTGTAAGCTTTCCCCAGCCTTTTGTGTCCGTGATTTCAGTTGAGCCTGGTATACTTGGGCGAGGTGTTGGTCGCCATATCTCAGGTCCAATGCACCTTCCAAAACTTTGAAGTCCCTTTGTTTATCCACTGGGATAGTCTGAAGCAACTCTGAGGCCTGGCCCCTAAACGCCAGAACTAATGCCATAGCCTTTTCCTCGTTATCCCAGTTGTTCGCACATGCTGCTGCCTCAAACTGCCTCTTGTACGTTGTCCAGGAACTTTGGCCGTCAAAAGAAGGAGGTTTTAGTCGCTGACCCGATGATACCACCTGTTGGCTTCCTCTATCTCTCAACTGTCGTTTAAGCCGATCTATTTCTCCTTTAGATAGATAGATAATACGTTTATTTAGCCCTTGGCTATACATTAAAAATACATAGTTTACATTGCTGTTTTACATTGGTGACCACATATCAACGCATATAAGAACAAAACTAAAACTACCTAAAACTAACTAAAAAATATATATACATATAAAAACTAACTACAAAAATATAATTTCGACAGGAAAGAAATATGTATATTATTGTATATAATAATTCATAACAGGACATCTTTTAATAGCCTTTTAAAAGTATGTAAATTAGTTCTACGTAAATCAATACCCAATCGGTTATACTCAACCACTCCTTTATAAAAAATTGAACGGTGCATTGATGCACTATTAGCTTGTTTAATTACAAAATTATCAATTCCTCGGGTATTGTAATTATGCACATCTCCTAATTTAGTTAAAATATTTTTTAAATAATCTGGAACTATCCCTTTGTTAATTTTTATGTATGAAAACTAAAACGTTATACTTAAGAAAATTTTCTATATTCATCCAATTCAAACATTTTAGCATATCATTTATTCTAGTGTAGATGCTGCATTTGAGTATAACTCTCATTGCTCTATTTTGCAACATTTGTAATCGTTCTAGATCGGTTTGATTAGCCATATATAGTATCGTACTACAATAATTAAAATGAGGCAATATTATGGAGTTATAGACCGTTTTCCTTGTATTTACAGTTAAGTACCAACTGACGCGTTTAAGAACACCGATTTTTTTTGATATTTTTTTACATACATAATCAACATGGTTTTTAAAATTTAAGTTGCAATCAACAATAACTCCTAGGTATTTGATTTCTGAGACCAATGACAAGTTTACCTCTTGAATCTTGATTGGTAAATTTATATCTTTGAATAATCGGGAATTCTGCTGATTACTTATGAGCATACCTTTTGTTTTTGCAATATTTAATTTTAATTTATTTGTTTCCAGCCATTTAGAGACCTGTTCTAAATCGTGGTTTATTTTATCTACTAACTCTCTAGGATCATTCTCATCAATATAGATTATAGTATCATCAGCGAAAAAGTGGTATTTGCAGTGTTTAAAAATTTTGGACATATCATTGATATAAATTATAAATAGCAGCGGCCCAAGTATGCTCCCCTGAGGCACCCCCATATCAATAGGTAGCTCTCTTGAGAATATATGTTCACATTTCACCCTTTGCCTCCTATTTCTTAAGTAACATTCGAACCATTTCCATACCACACCATTGATACCATACTTGCTCAGCTTATCTAACAAAATTTCCCTGTCAATCGTCTCAAATGCTCTTTTCAAGTCTAAAAAAATTACTCCTGTCATTTTCCCCTTGTCCTTGGCTTCCTTCCACTCATTGATAACATACTGTAACGCACTTTCACAACTAAAACCTTCTCTGAAACCAGACTGATATCTACTGAGTATTTTTTGATCCATAATAAAATCTAGTAATTGTAGGTATACTACTTTTTCTAATATTTTTTCAAAAGCTGGTAACATATTTATAGGCCTACACTCTTCAGCCTTAATAGTTTTAGGTACTTTTCTTACAGGAATGATTGTCGATACTTTTAATGAACTAGGCACAATACCAAACTCTAAAGAGCCGTTAATAATATGAATCAGTTGATCCGATAAGTTGTCGAAATTATCCTTATAAAAAGCCATATCAATTTCATCCGGACTGCTTTTGTTAGCTAGGTCAAATACTATTGTTTTTAATTCGGCTTTTGTCAATAACTTAAAGTTTTGCATTTTTACTCCTTCCAACTTGGCAAGTTCAAACTGATAATTGCTGTGGGGTATACTATGCACTATATCATTTATACTAGATATATAGAATTCATTAAATTTTTCAGGCAAGAGATTTGGGTTTTTACAAGTTTCATTATCGAATTGAATTTCTTTAAAGGGTTTGTCATATTTACTCGATATTAAAGATTTAAGCGATTGCCACATTTTCTTTGGGTCGTACCTGCAATTATCTATTTTTTCCTCATAATACTTACATTTTTCTTGTTTAATTATATTAACAACATTGTTTCTGCTAGATTTATAACTTAACCTGTCATTTTCATTATCACTTCTTTTAAAAATTTTGTATTTACTATCTCTATCTTTAATAGCTTCTAATACCCTGGCATTAAACCACCCTTTATGTGTATTTTGAATTATAATCTCTTTTTTTGGACAAACGTCATCTAATACTTTCAAAAGACTATTATGCAGAAAATCATATTTCATATTAATATCGAGTTCTCTATAATCAATTTATATATTGTTTAGTTCGTTCTTTAGTAGTCTACCACTATATTGTTTGGTTCTGAAAATATATTTTCTTGGAACACAATAGTCTAAGATGTCTATTTTTATACTACAGTGATCAGATATAATTGGCGTATCTAAGACTTTAGCAACAAGATCAAAATTATTTGTAATTACTAAATCTATTAATGTAGCGCCCCTGTCAAAAATGTGAGTAGGGGTTTGTACAATTTGTTTTAAACCATAATCATTGCACCATCTCTTAAGTCTACGCGTGTATGTAAAGTCGTCCGACAGCCAATTCACATTAAAGTCTCCTAAAACTAGTAGCGTACCTTCAATATTTAAAATATTATGTTCTATCCAATTTTCCAGAAAATTGCAAAGTACTGAGTGTGACTCATTTGGGGAATGGTAGATGCCACCTATAGTGTAGTATTCATGATTTAATTTTACCTTAACAACTAGGAACCACACATTTCTATCAATATGGTGCGAAAAAATACATTTATATTCAATATCACACCTAATATAAAAAACAACTCCTCCAGTAAACCTACTTTCAGAATTTAATCTTGCCACGTTATAATTATTTATCATAATTTCGTAATTTTCTATATCTGGTGTAATACGTGATTCTGTCAAGCAGACTACTGCAGGATTATGTACTGCTATAAAATGTCTAATTTCGTCCATATGTGCAATTAAGCTTTGAATATTAAGCACAATTATACTAGTCAGCATATTTTCTTTTTTTACACTATACTCCTTTTTGCTTGATTGCAATTCACTCAAGTTCTTAATTTTCTGTTTTTCCAATAAAATTTTTTGCTGATACACGGGACAACCATGATCAAACACCGAGTGGTTTATATTATAGCTCTGGTTCATAGTTTCATTAGCCAAGAGGCAGTTTATACATTTATATTCTGACTTGCTACAATCTTCACTTCTATGTCCATCTTCACCACATTTTACACATTTGTCACACTTACAATGTTCGGCCTTGTGGTTAAAGCCACCACATCTATAACATCTAAAGATTTTGACGTACTCAAAGACTCTACAATAAGGTACCCATCCGATGCTCAGACTTCCATTATCCATAACCGCTTTAAATGAATCGGGAGCACATTCTATTATAGCCATGTAACGTGTTTTCATCTTCTTTACTGCCACTACTTTTAACTTCTCTTTCTCAATCGCCAAATGTGAATTCTGATTTACTATACAATTAATTAATTGTTCACTATTCATACTTCTTCAAACTTGTTTACTTTCTCTTTAACTTGACTGACTTCTGTCTCGACTTCACCTACTTTTTCTTCTACCTTGTTTATGTCTTCTTTGACTTCACTCTTTAATTCTTCGTTGGCAGAAATGACAGCGTCCTGCTGCATTTTCATTTGTTCATTCAGAATTTTCCTTAATTCTTCTTGGCGTCTTTCTTGTTCCTCTTTCTCCTCTTGACGTCGTCTTTCTTGTTCCTCTTTCTCCTCTTGACGTCGTCTTTCTTGTTCTTCTTTCTCCTCTTGACGTCGTCTTGTTCCTCTATATCCTCTTGACGTTGTCTTTCTTGTTCTTCTTTCTCCTCTTGCTGTCGTATCTTCAGGTCCTCCATCATTTTCTTCAATTCATCTCTTTCTTCTTGACGTCTTCCTTCTTGTTCTTATTTTTCTTTCTGACGTCTTCTTTCTTCATCCTGACGTCGTTTTTCTTGCTCTTCCTTTTCTTCTTGGCGTCTTCTTTCTTCATCCTGACGTTGCTGCGCCATCATTTTTTGGAATTGTTCGAATAAGTCCTGTATTTGTTTATCGGATGCCATAGTTCTTGTTGTTACGGGCATACGATGAAATTAAAAAAAAATAAATTTAACTGTCACGTCAATATCGGTAATGGAACTTTCCAGACAAATCTCGAAATAGCACGAAAAAGTCTTATCCAGAGTCTTTTGTCACTTATCCAGTTCAGAGAATTTACTAATCTCCACTAATGTCCAAATAGAAAAGTTCTAGTAATTTTCACGCACTAGCACAAATGAGTCTTTTTCAGTGTCTCTGTCACTTTCCCGAAAACGCACTTTTTCACAGTTTTGAGTCCAAAAATAGTCCTTAAACAATGTCCCGTGTCACCACTAATTCCCAAGAAGAACACTGTAGAAACCTCTTCTTGAACAGTCCAGAAATCTTCTGTTATAATCCCACTTCTGACACCAATTGTGACGTGCTTACACCCTTTTTGTAAACACCCTGTATCGTGGGTTCGGAAATTATAACAACCAGGGTAACACTAAACACTAATTTATTAACTTACTTAATTACAACAATAACTACTTGGCTAATAACACACTGTGTACTACTTGATCACTTTACTCTCTTCTGATCTTACTACTCTTGCTATCTAAACTGAACTTGTCACTCTGCTTTACTCCATGCTTTATATACCTAAAGATGACAGATCTTGAAGCTTCTCTGATGACGTCACCATACTCTAGACAGTTCCAGAACAGATTTGTCAACACTCCAGGACCTTCTAGTAAGTTCTTTCTCTGATAGGTGCAAATCTACTACATTCAGACAGACATTCGAACTATTGAATTCTGTGCCTACTATAGTGCATCATGTAACCAACATAACCTTAAATTTTAAGGGGTTGCAACATATTACAATACAAACATAAACGCAACGAAAAAAGGGTGTAGAGGGAAATGTTAGGGACAGAAAATTTGACTTCAGAACTTTGTTTGGACTAGTCTGGAGATGAACATATCAAAAGTCCCCACTCCTAGGTGGTGAGCGGGGGGAGGGGGGCACTTTAAAGGTCCCATTTTTTGGTTTTTCACTTATATCTCGGAAACTATGCGTCGTAGCGGCTTGACCACTCTATACAAAATAGAAGCTGACAAAATTTGCTACAAGAATCACTTACTTACATTTGTCGATATGTTATTTTGTTTTCGAGATATCCGCCCTCGAAATTCGGAAATTGCGGAAAACGATTTTTTCGCCTCACGTTAAAAAATTTAAAAATTTAATGCTCTACAAACTTCTTTTCTCACGACTTTTTCATGAGAACAACATTTGAAGAGTTATCTTAACAAATAGAGCAAAATGTAAGTAGTGATTCTTGCTTCTAGCAAATTTTGTCAGCTTCAATTTTGTATAGAGTGGTCAAGCCGCTACGATGCATAGTTTCCGAGATATAAGTGAAAAACCAAAAAATGGGACCTTTAAAGTGCCCCCCTTCTCCTCGCTCACCATCTAGGAGTGGGGACTTTTGATATGTTCAACTCCAGACTAGTCCAAAGTTCCGAAGCCAAATTTTCTGTCCCTAAAATTTCCCTCTATAATCATTCATTGCCTGGCCTAAACACTTTCTCCTAGATTGATAGCTGATGTCCAGGGTCCGCCATCCAGTATCTCTTTCATTAAGGCACCTACACACTAAAAAAAAATTGTTCGAAACAAAACTTTTATTGCGTATATACAAAGCGATTTTTTGGTTGATGTTAATAAATTTTTGTTGCTTCAAACAATTTAATTGTTCAATTGAATTGTTTGAAGCAACAAAAATTTATTAACATCAACCAAGAAATTGCTTTGTATATACGCAACAAAATTGTTTGAAGTAACAAAAATTTATTAACATCAACTAAGAAATTGCTTTGTATATACGCAACAAAATTTTTGTTTGCTCCGAACAATTTTTTTTTAGTGTGTACGTATAGCAACCGAATAATGTATAGAAGCACTATTTATTTAAAGAATAACTTTTTTTTTCCTCATTTAGTACTTGATGTTCCTTAAGTTGAATGACTACTTTATCTTTTTAGTAAACCTAAACAACTTTTATACAGGGCCAGTCGAAAAGTGCGAAATTTTAAATTTGGCTATTGAATAACAAACACCCTATATGAGGTATCGAGCTAAAACTTTGTATAGAGGTATAAGAGACAACTGTAATAGAATACGCTATCCAATTTGCCCATAAAAAATTGCCTAATAGTCGATCTCGAAATTTCGACTCATTTAGAGGAGCTTAGTATGCCTTGAAAATACGAAAATTACAAATTTTTCAAAACAGTCAAATAAAGCTCATTTAAAAAAAAAAATGTTTAAATCGACCAATGCATTCCAAAATAATGGGGTGTTGCGGTATTAAATAGCACACAATGTTTATACGTTTTCTCGTGTTTTTTTTTTCATTTAGACGTAATATCTCGAAAAGTACTCGCTTTTAAGGCTAAACGAACATAGGTAAATGCGATTTCCTACAAAAAAGGTTCTATATATAAAAAAATAAAAGAGAAAATAATAATAAAATGTATACAACCTTTTTTGTAGGAAATCGCATTCTCAGATAGATGAATAGATGGATAGATAGATAGATAGATATTTATTGGTCACTGAAAAATAATATATGATTTGGTACATGTGACAAGTCAAATATGTTGTTAATATACACAGAAGCAAAATATACAACAGAGATAGATAATCTACAGAAAATGTATAAAACGACAAAGACGAAAACTTACTATCTAAATAATCGTTTATAGAATAGTAAACATTGTCAATTAAGAAATCTTTAGTTACCCTCTTAAATTTTTTTTCATTTTGATAATTTTTTATACGGTTTGGTAACTTATTGTACATAGTAATACATCTGTGGAGTGGAAAATATTTAAAAGAAGTGGTTGTGTGACTTGGAATGTACAGAGTATTACAATGTCGAGTATTTTGAGAATGATTATTATTAAGCGTCAACAAGTTTACCTATGTTCGTTTAGCCTTAAAAACTCGTAGTTTTTCATATATTTGCATGCAAAATTAAAAAAAAAACAAAAAACATCTACAGGGTGTTCCTTAATGATATGCTAATATTTCATAATAAAAAAAACTGAAAAACATGTTTTTATTATTTACTATCAATATCGAATTGATTCCATCTCAAACTAAACCTTCCCACACTCATCTCCCCTATTTATACTCCCCCCTAAACTATTAACTAATCAGCATTCAGTTGATTTTTTTGCAGGTCACTGAAACATTTTAACATGACTGTTGCTGAATAAGGATATTTTTGGTTTTGTATATGTATGAATCGATTAAATATTGTTGGTAGATACTAAAAAAACGTTTTTCGAATTTTTTCCTGAAGAAATAAATTAGTCCAAAAACCGGCTTTAGAGACCCTCCTCCTTTGTTGACAACATTAAAAATATATATTGTTTCTTATTATTTTTCTTCTTTTTTTTTTTTTGTTTCCACTTCCATGACAACCTAAAATCCTTTACTTGGGGTAAGTGAGCTGCTACATACACCCTCCCGTTAATAAGAAGAACAATCAGTTAATCAACGTATCTATGGCAAAACGTACTTTTTTAATAGGGGTTGGTGGAATATCACATCTGTCAACTAACAAAAAAGCAGGTTTGACTCTGTCAATATTGACAGTTACGACTTTATTTCTTTTATCAAAAGTAATTAATTTATTTGTAGGAAATAAAACTTTAAATGGACCCCTGTACAAAGGAGAAAAGGTACGTTTAAAACGTTCCTTGCGAACAAATATAAAATACAAGTAGAAATGTCAGGGCTGACAAACGATTTGTGTGTGATGAACATGAGGAAAAGGAGAAATAAAAGTCAAATTATTAAAATAGTTCGTCATTTGTCAATAAAATAAGGAATGTCAGGAGTATTATATGACTTAATGAAAAATTCGCTAGGTAATCGTAGAGTTTGACCAAAAGTTAGTTCGGCGGAAGAACATTGCAAATCTTTGGGAATCATTCTAAAAGCTAATAATACAATAGAGACTTCATCTACCCAATGTGACAAGTTAGCTCTAGCAGTTATAGCAGTTTTAAGAGTTCTGTGAAAACGTTCAATCATACCATTGCTTTGAGGGAGGTAAGTGGTTGTACGAATAATATCTGGCAGAGGATATGCTTCTGGCCATCTGGTAAATCGTTCGATCACTGTTAGAATGTAAGAGCAACCCTTAGATGGGGGTAATGGTCCTACTCAATCAATATGAATGTGATCGAATCTGCCTTTAGGTACTTCAAAATTACCTAGTGTGCTTTTGGTGTGATGTTTGACTTTAACGGTTTGACAGTTAACGCACGTTTTAGCCCATAAATTGCAGTCAGTATTCATTTTGGGCCAGAAGTAATTATTAGTGACTAAAATTCTAGTAGCTTTAATTCCAGGATGAGATACACCATGAATTATATCAAATATCGTTCTTCTGTAAATAGTTGGAAGATAAGGTCGTAGTTTTGATCGAGAAACATTGCACCAAATAAATTCATCCAAATTTGGAATTTTAATTCTTTTCAAACTGAATGTTGATTTAATAATAAATGTTTAAGGTCAGAATCTTTCTCTTGAGCTTTGCTTAATAATTTTAAGTCAAAATAATATTAATTAAAGGAGATTTTTCTGTTTGAATTGGTGAAATACATTGCTCTAAAGATATGTCATATACACGAGATAAAGTGTCCGCTATGACATTATCTGTTCCTTTAATATGCTTAATTTCGCATGAAAATTGAGCAATATATTTCCAAATGATGTAGTTGGAGATCTTTCGGCTTTTGTGAATAAAGCATTGATTAAAGGTTTATGGTCAGTAAAACAAATAAATTTACGACCTTCGAGTAAATATTTAAAATGCTTAATAGCAGAGTACAAGGATAAAAGTTCTTTATCAAAGGTTGAATATTTGATCTCAGTTATGGTGAGTTTACGCGAAAAAAAAGCTAAAGGAGTAAGTACTTCTTTGTTATCTCGTTGCTCCAAAACTGCTCCCATAGAGACATTGGAATAATCAACTGTAAGTGATAAGAGTGTATTATCATTACAACAAGGATGGGCTAAAATAATTGCATCAACTATAGCGCTTTTGGCTTTTAAAAAACTATTCATACAATCAATAGGCTAATCATCTATTTTCGTAATCTTATGTGATAAATTGGTACAGAAAGAAAGTAAAGGTATATTACTACCATACCTTGACGGTTTAATATTTATATCGTAATGTCCAACTTTTCAAAAACAACTCTTAAGTGTTCTAAATTAGAGATGCAACGGATATTCGGTTACTATCCGGTATCCGGCCTATCCGGCCACTTTATTACTATCCGGCTGAGCACCGGATAGTGACCTGATATCCGGCCAAAACCGGATAGTTAAAAAATAAAAAATGGTATAAATAATGAAACAGTTTGATTATTTTTCACATCCTGCATTACAATTATTACTACAAACTGGAAATATTTATAGATTAGTTACTAAAATAATACTTAAAGTTTACCGATGGTAAATTATGGTGAATAAAGATGAGTTTTTCAGCGCTTCGAGAGGTAACAGACGATTGCCTTTCTTTTGGTATACGTTGCCAGCTTCTGAAAAGACTGGTTAGACTGCTTCAAGACTTACACTGCTTCAAGGAGCTGAAAGATATATTTTTACAAACTTTGACGAAACTATATACTGATTGGAGTTAGTACACTACCATGCGTAAGGGTCACTATTTCTATGAATCCGTGCTCCTTTAAAAAAATAATCAATCTCCCTGACCATTGAACTTTTCTCCGAAACTACTATTTTTTCGCCACATTCTCAAAACAGTCCCAGAAAGTGTTTTAAATATCAGCAGTAACATTAACCGGGTTTCTCTTACTTTGTTTACTGGAAAGAGAAGTACCACTTTCACTATCACTGCTTGAATATGAATCATCGCAACTATTTTTTTAATCCTCCAGAAGAATAATTTGACGGGATATTTTAGCATGATTCTTATAAAAAAAACTGGTTTTAAATCTGAGGTCTAGAAGAGTTGCCAGTAAGTATTTTTTGTCGTCGATGTTGCCAAAACGTGTTTTCAATCCAACTTTCAATGTAAGCCGGATAGTTGGCCGGATATCCGGTATTCGGTATCCGGCCAAAACACTATCCGTTGCATCCCTATTCTAAATGTTGCAAATTTGATTTGCTTGCATTTAAAATATCGTCTGAAGAGACAAAAACGAAAGGTAAACCTGAACCTTGTTCATAAATCTTTGAAAAGTTTGATCAGCATTACGTAAACCAAAAGGCATTCGTGAAAAATTTGAATAAACCGAAAGGAGTAGTAATAGCTGGCGCGTCTCCAGGTGGCGGATAGGAGGACGGCCAGTCTGCTGGGTCATACCGGGGGGACTGGTTAGTGACGGCCATAAGGGTGGGCCGCGGTTTAAAACCCGCGCGTTACCGAACGAAAACCGTCGCCGCGGACCAGCTCACGACTCACACCGTAAACCACCTGTGAGGTACGACTCTGGTAGCGGGTCTAAAAAACCCGAGCCGGATAGCACTGACAAGGGGCACGGGGGACCTGGCTTAAGTGCCCGGTTCGCGTGGATGAGGTACCACTATAAAAACCTTCCTAATCTCAAGGTATTGTGCGCGCCGAAGGGATGCATGGCCGAGGGGAGGCTCGGTCACTAGCGACAAAACTCGGGGCACCTGACGCACCCCGTTTCATATAGTCTTCTGTGTCCACAGGGGGCTCTGGGCACAGTGACCTTCAATTTCCCCCTTACTCGTGGGAACCTTATGGAAAACAACCACATTAACAAAACAACCTCGGGAGGAGGTTCTGCAAAGGAGAATCCACCGAGGAAATTCTCCGGAGCTGCCAGAAGGAAGCTTCGGAAGATTAAACGGCAGGGACTAGGGGATCCATCGGGATCTGGGCTTTCACAGTCTGGAAGCGATGGCATTCCCAGGGATCTGCCGGGCACAAGCAAAGAACCTCAGGGAGGCAACCCAAGGCAGGGAGTCAAGCGCGACCGGTCCAAGGGAAGCACCTCTGAGGGTCTCAGAAAAACACGGCCAATAAGGAAGGACAGGGTCAGCAATGAACCTGGTTCTTCTTATGCGGCCGCACACATTACTTTTACACAGGTAAACTTACATCACTGCAAGGCAGCTTCAGCTGCCTTGCAGAGATACATTTTAAATAATAGTATAGATATAGTACTGATACAGGAACCTTGGGTTTACAAGGGGCGTATCAGGGGACTACAGGTGGGACAAGGATGGGAAGTAATCAGCCCACCAGAGGACCACCCAAGAGCTTGCATCATTGCAAAGAAAAACATTAATCTGCTACCAATGTGGGGACTATGCACCAGGGATCTAATGGTAGCACGAACTAACGTCGAGATGGAAGGGTCAGTGAAGGAGCTAGCAATAGCTTCGGCATACCTTCCTTATGATCAACCAGGGCTACCTCCAACCCAGGAAGTTAAAGAACTGGTCCAGCAATGCGAAACAAACCATCTAGAGCTCATCCTATGTTGTGATGCCAACGCACACCACATTGTCTGGGGGAGCACAGGCAACAACACAAGGGGTGAGGCACTGCTAGAATTTATTATTAGTAATAAGCTAGAAGTAGTAAACCGCGGAAACGAACCGACTTTCGTCACAGCAACAAGACGAGAAGTAATTGACATTACCATTACCACGCAATGCGCGGGACGAGTGATAAGTGACTGGCATGTATCCCAGGAACCATCGCTATCGGACCACAGGTATGTAAGATTCAAAATAGAAACTCCACGGGAAGAAGGGCAGATGAGCAGAAACCCGCGATTGGGAACTCTTCAACGAGAACCTAGAGCAGGGGCTGAAGGACTGTCCATCAAGACCACAAACACCGGCGGAAGTAGAACTACTGAGCGACTTAATAACCTCAGCAGTAATAACAGCCTTCGAGCTAAGCTGCCCTCTGAAAGAGAGAAGAGCCAAGCGTGAAACCCCATGGTGGAATCGCGAGCTCTCCTCCAGACGGGCAGAGGTTCGAAGACTGTTCAACCAGGCCAAAAGGACTGGCAGATGGGATGACTATAAAGAAGCCCGTCTGAAATACGTCTACCCCATTAGAGACGCAAAAACCAAATCATGGAGGAAGCAATGCGAGGAGATAGAAAATACTCCCGAAGCTGCTAGACTCCAGAAAATCTTGTAGAGAGACAATCAGGGAAAGATAGGATCACTGCAAAGACAACAAGGGGAGTACACAAACACTGAGAAGGAGACCCTAGATTTACTACTAGAGACACACTTCCCAGGCAGTGTAACTACCCCACAAGACAGAAGCGGTCCACCCGAAGACATACCAATGAGAAGGGCGTCAAAGGAGGACTGGAAAATTGCGAACAAGATAATTAACAAAACAAGACTTGTATGGGCAATCAATTCATTTGAACCATACAAGTCACCAGGGCTGGATGGAATATTTCCAGCTCTACTTCAACAGGGAGTGGAAATACTCGCAACACCCCTGTGCACACTATTCAGGGCCAGTCTGGCCCTGGGTTATGTGCCAACCGGCTGGCGGAAGATAAAGGTGGTATTCATACCAAAACCAGGGCGTGATACCTACGCCCAGGCCAAATCCTTCCGACCTATCAGTCTAACATCATTTCTTCTGAAAACCCTGGAGAAACTGGTTGATAGGCACATCAGGGACGATAAAATGAGTACAAAACCTCTACATCGAAACCAGTATGCCTACCAAACAGGAAAATCTTGTGAGTTGGCAATACATGAGCTTACTCAACAAATAGAAAGGGCCCTAGACAGTAAAGAAACTGCCATAGGAACCTTCTTAGACATAGAGGGTGCCTTCGACAATACCTCATTCGACTCACTAAGTGAGGCAGTGAAGAGGCGCGGAGTCGAAAAGTCAATAACAAGATGGATCGACTCAGCACTCAGAACTAGGAAAATTCAGTCCACGCTAGGATCCACAACAGAGGAGGTGTCCGTGACCAGAGGATGCCCGCAGGGGGGGGTCTTATCTCCTCTCCTGTGGTGCCTGGTTGCGGACGAACTCCTATCTCGACTGGAACAGCGGGGAATATATGCGCAAGGTTATGCAGACGATATCGCCATCCTGGTAACAGGAAAATACGAGGGCGCTGCAGCGGAAAAGATGCAGCGAGCCCTCGTTATGGTAGACGAATGGTGTACCCAGGAAGGTCTTTCCGTGAGTCCAGGGAAGACCACTGTGGTCGCCTTCACAAGAAAGAGGAAACTCAAACTGGGTAGATTATATCTCCGGGGAAACGAATTGCAGGTGAGCAATGAAGTCAAATACTTGGGACTGATTCTAGACACCAAATTAAACTTCAATGCTCATCTAGATAGAGTGACTACCAAAGCTACGCGGGCCTTATGGGCCAGCAGAAGAATGGTAGGTAAAAATTGGGGACTGCAACCAAGAATGGTGCACTGGCTGTACCAAAGGGTTGTAGTACCAATAATAACCTATGCCTCCCTGATCTGGTGGCATAAAGCCGGAAAAGGGGAGGCAATGAGAAAACTACGGAAAGTACAAAGACTAGCATGTCTAGGCATAACGGGAGCAATGTCAACAACGCCTACCGCAGCCATGGAAGCGCTACTTTGCCTGCCCCCACTACAATTAGTAGTGGAGAGTGAGGCACTGTTGGCAGCATACAGGCTGAAAATAAACGGACATGGGACCATTCCAAGAATAGGATACCACACCGAAATATTCCAACAAATAAGAAAAAATCGACTACTAGATATGCAGTCAGATAGAATCAGCACAAGCCACAACTTCACAAAGACCTTCAGGGTATACATACCCGATAGGGAAGAGGAAGGAACAAGGCAACTGCGAAGACTTCCAAATGATACCATATGGTATACTGACGGATCGAAAACGTCAAGAAGTACTGGAGCAGGTGTTACGGGGGACCAACCAGGGACAGACATCAGTCTGAACCTGGGCAGTACCGCAACGGTGTTCCAAGCAGAAGTCACAGCCATAGAAATCTGTGCACAAGAAATGATCCGGAGGTCATATACTGACAAAAGAATCCGCATCATCACTGACAGTCAAGCAGCTATCAAAGCTCTGAATGCAGTAGAGATACGTTCCAAAACGGTAAAATACTGCCTTGAATCCCTGGCGAAACTGGCGGAACACAACAGTATACAACTGGAGTGGACGCGAGGACACCAGGGCAATGAAGGCAACGAAAAAGCAGATAAGCTGGCCAAAGAAGGCGCAAAAACAGCCTTGATGGGACCGGAGCCATCCTGCGGGATATCATACAATACCGCAAGAGGAATGGTAAAGGAACTATTGAGCCAGCAACATATCTTGTATTGGACTGGCGCGCCGGGGATGAGACAGTCACGTATGTTCATCACCGGCGGGCCATCCAAGACAAAGACTAACGAATTGCTAAAGCTGAGCAGAAAACAGCTGAGGTGTGCAGTGGGAATTCTAACAGGACACTGCACACTGAACAGACACCTAACCAACATAGGTGTGAAGGATAATCCAGAATGCAGGATGTGTGGTGAGGATGAAGAAACTCCTCACCACATACTATGTGAATGCCCAGCCTTGGTGGCTGGAAGGTTTTTATACTTCGGGGGACTAACCGTGACCCCGGAAGAAATAGCCAGAGCTTCCATTGACCGTATACTCTCCTTTTGGAGAGGAACGGGATTAATGGGATAACGAGACTATGGGGTACAATAAGCTTAAGCTTCAGTACGGCGGGCTTCGCACCGCAACCCATAAGGAAAAAAAAAAAAAAAATAGCTGTCTTAAAAATGTCACTCTCTACGACTGGTATTTGATGATAAGCTTGAACTAAATCAATTTTCGAGAAAATAGTGCAACCACATAATTGTTGTAATCATGGATATGAGGCAATCGATATCTTTGTGGAACTGTAACTGTGTTCAGTTGTCGATGATTTCCGCAAAGATGCCAGTCACTTGTTTAGCTATATAATGTGGCAAAGAGACGGAAGAGACGAAGGTTTACAATACCTAACTCGACCATATTATTAAATTCATTTTGAGCTATTTTAAACTTTACATTGTCTAATCTGCGCAGACGAGAAAAAGGTATATGTCCTTCCGTGACAATATGATGTACAACCGAATGTTTGACAGGCAAATTGTAATTTGGTGAACTTATTAACTTAGGAAACTGGAAAAGTAATCCATTGTATTCATTTCTATTTCTAATAAAACAATTTATTGATAAATTAGTAATATTATCAATTAAGCGTGCTTTTTTCAAGTAGACTACTAACCCAAAATGAGATAAAAAATTAGCTCCAATAATTGGAATTGAAATGTCAGCTATATTAAAAACGAAAGGAAAAATTCTTCGTAAGTTTAAATTAACTCTTAATCATTTTTTTCCGTATGTATATATAGTAGAACCATTAGCTGCGGTTAAAACTATATCAAGATTTTTATTTAAATCTGTAAAAACATTAAGTGGTATAACTGACAAATCAGCTCTGGTATCAATAAGAAACTTTAAACTATTGGACTGATTATAAGTATATAAAAAGTCTACGATTACTGTCAGATATGTTAACATCAGACGTCAAAACATTAACTTCTAGTTAATTTGGAATTATTAACAATATTTGTTTTAATATGTTTATTATAAATGCACCATGTACCGCCACAACGGAAAGCTTTATCTTTATAAAGTTGATGCCAGTAACAAATTGTATTATTAATAGGATCAAATTTATTACGAGTGTTACTTCGATTTGAAGAACGAATTCTTAAGTTGTTTCTACTTCTGCAATTATTGCAAAAAGAAGTAGATGCTGAAAGATCTGGAGTAATTTGGGGTTGAATTGAGTGAAGCTGAGAACTAAAAACTTCTTGACATTGCAAAACTAGATTTGAAAGGTAGTTGAAAAATCTTTAAACATTAATCAGATGCAGAGAGTACGGGTTCAATGTTAAAAGGAGAATTAGATGAAACTTGATTGGGATTTTTAGAATGTACAGATGCTACCATAGAATCTTGATACGATTCCCAAATTCTATCTGCAGTGTCTATGATATCCTTAATGTCTGTATTACCTGAGGCAGTAATTGTAATAAAAATAGTTTTGGGTAAGCGTCTCTTCCATAACTTTATTAATAATTCCTGGCTTACCATATGGGAACCTCCACAGTTGTTCGGTCAGCTTAACATTGATAAAAATCGGGTGGTTTGAGGTCTCCCATTTGTGAGCCAGAAAGTAAACCATCGATACACTTCTCCTCACTAGAAGTTAGTCGTGAGTCGTGAGATTAATATAATTTTTAAATTAGAATACAAATCATTCTCAGGCGGATTAGCAATTACATCATAAACATTATTTATTATTTCTAACGCTAAGCAAGCAATAACCGGGTCATATTTTCTCCTGTCACTGACAATCCTTGCGACAGCATATTGAGATTCAATTTGTGCAAACCAAATTTCTGGCTTTGAAACCCAAACTGGAGGTAATTTGACAGACGTGATATATTCATGATGAGAAATAACTGTTGGATCCAGTGTTAGATCAATATCACTTGGGAAAATGAAGTCAACTCACTTATCATTAATAAAGGGTTTAAATTTGATTTTGCAAAATGGTATAAGAATGGTTGATTCTTCAGAACAGCTTCCTAATGGGGAACTTGCCCAAAAAATAAAATTGAATTAAAATACTCAAAATCGTAAACTAACATCATTAAAAACCCCATAGACAACAAAAAATTAAAAAAAAAAAAATTCCTCCAGAAATATAAGCGATTAAAATCTGCCGGATTTTACCCACTCCTGAAACGTGACGTCAGAGGGTGAAAGTCGGATGACGACGTCAAGCGACACTGATTCTGCTTTCGCATGCTCATTTGTCAATAACAACTAGCAGTGGACACAACCTAACCTAAAATTCGTTGAAAAACATCTTCAATATTCTGAAACGTTATTTGTTCGTGCCGGGTTGAATTTTCGAATTTCGCCGTGCAATTTACGATCAGGTTTATCTGGAAGACTTCCTCTTTACGTCGCGACATCGTACGCCCGTCCCAATGGTGTTTTTCGAAAAATATGAACCTGTCAAGATTGCATGTTTTTGCAATTTTTTCGGCTCCGAAATGTAAGCTGTTTTTTGCTATTTTTCGCAGATATCTCCAAAACGGTGGGAGTTATCTCGAAATAAAAAATAAGGTCAAACGAGTATTTTCCACTACGAATCTTTTGCCATCACCAGACTTGATTTTTTTTTTTCGTTTCGGAGTTAACTACAGAAATGTCTGCCATGTACGGCAAAAAATCGCAAATTTTCAGCTTCTACAGTTGGCAACTTTTTAATCTTTGCTCCTACGCCAAAACACTACTCTAGCTAATTTAAGCGTAATTAAATTTGCTAAAACTGTTTTTTTTATTTTTTGAATTCCGACAAAAATTAAGGAATTAGAGGGGGCGGGATTTGGGACTTTTTTTTTTTTCGGTAAAATTTCTCCATTTTGTCACCGTAATTAATCGGTAATTAACTGAAATCGATCTCATTTACGATGTTCACTTAATATCATGTACTATTTTGACGCTCCGTTAATCTCGGCCCTTTGAAACAAAGGTTTCTGAGAAAAATTATTTTTTTAAAATTTACATACACTCTATTGGAAAACGTGTAATTTCCTACATTTCCTCGAATATCTCGATAATTATTGTTTTTTTCGAAAAATTTGTAGACAGCTTATGTAAAGAGAATTAATTGAGCTTTCCGACACTAAATTTTTTCTCTAACATAAAAAACAAAAAACTTATGACCGAATATGCGGACGTCTCAAAGCTAACCGCCGCCCAGTCTATTAATTAGGGTGAATGGCTAAAGTACGCCATCTGTTGGACACCACGCGAGACCAGTTTTCACCCTGTGACGTCACAGTGCTTTTCGTGAGGAGTGGTGAGGATTTCAACTTTGATTATTTATTGCAACGTAAGTACTGCGATTTAAAAGCTGATATTCGGTGTGGCGTGTTTTTATACATAAATACACACTTTAATGAAATAAAAAAAAAAAATGGGCAAGTTCCCCATTGAATTGGCAAAATTATAAATTATCAATGTTCTTCTAATTTTCTTTCTTCAAAAATTATACTTCGGGTAGTAGGACAGTATTCGGGGCCAATTATGATATTAACTTAGAGGTTACCAATTATGGTTTTATATTCTGGGATCACCAATTATAGGTTTAACTTCGGAGGCACCAATTAAAGTTTTAAGTTCGAGGTCACCAATTATGGTATTAATTTCAGGGTCACCAATTATGGTATTAACTTTACCAATTATGGTAAGGATATACCATAATAAAAATACGTTTTAATTGAGAACATATATTAAAGTTAAAAATAATTGTTGATGTTGTTCTTTTATAAATATTTCATGTAATATATAAAAATCTCGTGTCACAGTGTTTGTTATCGAACTCCTCCGAAACGGCTTGACCGATTTTTATGAAATTTTTGGTGTATATTTGGTAGGTTTGAGAATAGGTTGTAGGCTATTTTTTTATACCCCTAGGTAATAAGGGTGGCCCTATCCAGAAATTTTCTTTTTATTTTTTTGGACCAAAATTTATAATTTATATGGCAAAACAACGTTTGCTGGGTCAGCTAGTAATTTTAGAAAATTAAATTTGTTGATAACATTAAAAATATATATTGTTTCTTATTATTTTTCTTCTTTTTTTTTTCCACTTCCATGACAACCTAAAATCCTTTACTTGGGGTAAGTGAGCTGCTACATTATTTTCAATTTAGAAAAGTTATTGTATCGCTCTACCAGTGGCGTCCCTGCAAACATGTCCTCTGATATTTTTTAGTAGATATTTTTTCTGATTAGTCTGATCAATTCTACATGAAAACAATCTCTTGCACTTTTCTCATCAGACGCACAGTTTTTGATTAAAACAATTAAATTCAAAGTGAAACTAATTATTATTAACATAGATAATGATAAAGTTTTATAAAAATTGTTGGAAATGTCCATCTTCACTTAATAGGCATGCTTCCGCTCGTCTTTGCTTCGAATTGCATACTCGTTCAAATATTTCCGGTGTATTTTGTATTGTTTCACACAAGGCGTTGATTGAAGAGTCTATAAGATGTGCAACTATATGGCCAAAATGGTTCCTATATGTTCATCTCGCTCATCACGCTTCCCGCACGTCCCTATCCACATATTGTTCGTTGACTTGTGGTGCCACCGCGCGGTGTTATTTTGCGCGAACCGCGAATAGAAACACTGGACGTTGATATCCAGCGAACAAGGGTACATAATATATTTATTAAAAGTTATAATTCTCGACGCAGGTTGTAGACCAGCGCAATCAGTGCCGGCGTTAGGGTATTTGGCACCTGTAGCAAACAGATGCTTGCCGCCCTGATAAAAAACATTTACAAGTTACTACTGTTAGGACAAATTTATTAATAAAAACTTACAAACAAAAATCTCAGATAAATAATTCTTTCACTAGTTTCACTTAAAATTCAAAAACAAGAGAAACCTTTAACTACCAATTATTATTGTCGCATTTCATCTTTTAAGTGCCACGTTGTGCGCTGTAACAATTGTGTTTTGTTCGAAATTGCAATTGTTTTTGTCCTCGAGACAAAAGCGGCCGACGCGACGGCCGGCGCGAGTAAACGAATAATAGGTACGGAGTACGGATTAAAATATGTAACGCTCCACAATAAAACACCCATTTGGGGTTCAAAAAATGTTATTTTGAGATTTTTGTGCAATTTTGAATTTCTGAAATTTATAAAAATGTGATAAATTAAAAATATTTTATTTTGCTATTCGGTTCAGCTCCATGGAATAGTATTTATGAGTACGTTTAAGACCTCCCAATATTTTAAAATAATTAGAAAAAAGAATATGCAAATGTCGAGGATGGTGTTTTTGATCTTTCAGCTCTTGCGTAGCGAGAACGGTAATAAATACGAAAATGCACCGCACTTTTTTTGTACAACATGGAATTTTCTACAAACAAGTCCGCGAGGGCATATTCTTATCTACTATAATTTTCGAGCTACAGGTGCTCACGTGTAAGCATAAAAATGACTGTTTTTTACGCAACTCTGCAAGTGGCACTGGCGTGCGCCGAGTTAATTAACAAACAGAAAATTAAGAAAACGGCGATGCTAATAGTCAAATTTAAATTACACAAAACATAATGAGTAACTTCTGTTTAAAACTTGTAATTACCTTCTTTTCATCTAGGGAATTATTTAATAACTCTATAGTGGTTGAGTTCTGGATCCTGAGGTTTTACTATTAGTCCGGGGTCCAAGCACTCCAAAATCAAGATGACCTGTTCCGACATGACGTGCAAATGTTGATATAAGTAATGAAGAGAGCATTACCTGGGGCACTAGAAAACACTTGTCGGATTAATTTTTGCTCTTGTGCAACTTCAGAAATCGCAAAAAAGATGGCGGATTGATAATTACAAAATTATGTTTTACAATGGTTATTCTCTGTTAAAACAAAAACTACGTAACCTACCGATCTGATTTTTGGTATGTATACTCAAAAGATATACGTGATTCTAACTAAGCTATTGATATTTTTGAAAAGAATATTTTTTTTGGAAAAAAATAATTAAAATCAAAAGGTTATGTTAAATTTATGAAATTCTTATATACAATTGCTTACCAAATATAGTCCATATATTGAAAAAGTTTTTTTAAAAAAGATCCTGTCGATAACGTATAGAGTTTTTTGTTTATGATTTTTTATGAGGCGCGTAATTATGCAGCATTAAAATAAAAATAGTCTACACGATAATTGGTACAGTGTAACAGTAAAAAGCACTATATTGTTCAATATAATTGCAAATTTGAATTACTTTATGTTAATAATACAACAAAACGAATGAAAGTAGTAGTCGGGCGTTGCCGATTGCGGCCACTCATTTAAAAAAATAATAATCGATAGAAAGTGAATTGTGTGTTCGAGCAAAATGTTAATCAAATAGGTATTCGCAATTGGCCATGCCCGAGTACAACTTCTACTCGTTTTTATATTGTTTAAGAAATAAAACATTAGTGAGAAATATTATTTTAGGTATTTAGCATATTTAATAGAAAGCAGAAATAGTCCAGTCAATGAAAGAGTTGTAGAGAACATTTTGGAGGGGAGAATTTTTTTCTTTAGGAATGTGTTGGGGGTAGTCAGGAGGTAAACATACTAAAAGTCCCCTCCCCTAGCCCCGCCGCTTCGGGGGGGAGGGGGGTGGAAAGGTTCCTTTTTTCGATTCTTCGCTTATAACTCGGAAACGATGCGTCTTATGGGAAAAGGTAATCTATGCAAAATTAAACGTAATTAAATTTCCCACAAGAATGTTTATACTCATTTTCTTCCTATTTGTTATATTTTACGAGATATTCGTCAGCGAAAATCGATAATTAATAAAAAAAAATCAATTGTGTACCTTGAATATTTCTATCAAAGCGGTTTACCGTGGTCTGCTAATAAATCACAGTCACAAAACAATCTTTATTTTACTACACTTGACGTATTTACTAACGTAATATTTTGTCGAAGTCTAGACATTTCCTTAAATATACAGTGTGACTCACTTAAAATGAAGATACCCTTATAACTTTTTCATTTTGTTCCCGATTTGAATCAAATTTTACGCAAGTATAGAACAAATTAGGATCTACTTATGACCAGAAAATCATTCACCTGCTATAAAGGCAAAGCTACCTACGGTACCAAAATATGAGGAAAAAGATTAAAAATCATATTGATTTTTAATCTTACGAACGATGAATTTTACGTAGCCACCACAAATTGCGGAAACTTAGGACCCCTTTGCCAGATGAACTTATGTATGAGATATCCCCCATCAACGATCAAATCAAATTTTGGTGTATGTACGTTTGTGGCGCCGATTGGATGCATTTTTTAGAATTTCTAACATTCAACATGTTTTATTTTTTTCAGCATATTTTGGTACCGCAGGTGGCTTTGTCTTTATAGCAGGTGAATAATTTTCTGGTCATAAGTAGATCCTAATTTGTTCTATACTTGAGTAAAATTTGATTCAAATCAGAAACAAAATGAAAAAGTTATATGGGTATCTTCATTTTAAGTGAGTCACACTGTATATTTAAGGAAATGTCTAGACTTCGACAAAATATTACGTTAGTAAATACGTCGAGTGTTGTAATATAAAGATTGTTTTGTAACTGCGATTTATTAGCAGACCACGGTAAACCGCTTTGATAGAAATATTCAAGGTACACAATTGATTTTTTTTTATTCATTATCGATTTTCGCTGGCAAATATCTCGTAAAATATAACACATAGGAAGAAAATGAATATAAACGTTCTTGTGGGAAATTTAATTGCGTTTAATTTTGCATAGATTACCTTTTCCCATACGACGCATCGTTTCCGAGTTATAAGCGAAGAATCGGAAAAAGGTACCTTTCCACCCCCCTCCCCCCTGAAGCGGCGGGGCTAGGGGCGGACACTTTTAGTATGTTTACCTTCTGACTATCCCCAACATATCCCTGAAGAGAAAAATTCTCCCCTACAAAATGTTCTCTACAATCCCCTTTTGGGCATTCATTGATTGGACTAAAAAGGGAGATATTTTAAATAAAACATTAATGTTGTATATTATGTAATTTGTGTGTATAACTCTTCTAACATTTTAGTCAAAATCTCTATCATTATAAAATGATGCATATTGCTTTTTCCCTTAAAACAATTTTCAGGAAAAGCAGCACACGAGCACGCAACTGAATACCACTCACAAGAACATTTTGTGTCGCGTTTTATTTTACAGTTGCACTTTTTAATTTAAGTTCAAATAAACTTTTTTTTGTCGACATTATCGGTACCAGCTCCTGATTTCCAATCCAAAATTTTGTGCAAGAGGTAATTTGAATGACGGTTCACAACACTGTTTAAAAAAAGTAAAATTTGCAACATGTCGTTGAAAAGCGTCTTCCGTCGGTGGGAGGGAGCGTAAATCACTTTTATCAAATTATTTTACCTTTTAATAATTTTCAAACGTATGCATATAATACATTTGTAAAGTTGACGTGTATGTACATTAAAAATATTTGCAAAAAAACTGATGTGGGGGATGTAAGATGAGTAATGGAATACATTAAGACAGATTTTAGAATTTTTCTCTGTTTGTCTGCTTGTCTGTTTAAACGCGCATCACGCAGAAACTGCTGAACCAGTGAGGTTCATCTAAGCTTGGAGTAACATTTAGTTCTTATTTCATCGAAATCGACCTAGACTAAGCCAAGTTTTATGAAAATCGGTCTAGTAGAACAGGAGATACAGCTTGATCTCTACAATAAGCGTATTTGCACGGCATAAACTTTTAAGATTAAACTTCTGTAATATTCCAGAAAATTCGAGAGTACTCTGGAATATTCCAGAAAATTTGTGAGTTTTCTGAAATATTCCAGAATGGTGATCCTACCTTAAACGTCGTTTATAAAGAAGCTTTTTAGTCAATTTCAAAATTCCACGCGAACGTAACCGCGGGCATAGCTAGTAAATAATAATGAACCGCAAACAATAATCAATCGATTTAAACAATCAAACACAAACAGTTTTTATAATGTTAAAATGTTAAGACAAACTAGTGGAGGCATTATACTCTTCGCCGATTTACTGAGCTTTTTATATTATTGTTACACATTCTATAGGATACTCTTCGCATTTTTCTTGTAAATAACGTTACTTTTTGGACATTGGAAATTTTGTGATACCAACTTTGTTGTGAAAAGAAAAATATTAAAAAAAAAAAAATCACCATGTGAGGGATCGAACACGAGACCTTTGGATTGCAAGGCAAGCAAGCAAGCAAGCAAATAAAATTTATTAACATTTATAGATACATATGCGCCTCCCCGAAACCTGGCCCGGAGCCAGCCAGACAACCACAGCGCGTAGCGCCGTGGTGATTGTAGGGCTGGGCGGATCGGGTTCGGTTCGGCTTGACGACAATGATATAAAGAACAATTAAAATTCCTACCCACCTAGCGTGGGTTTAAAATTAATAATACCTTTGAAAATAATGCTGCCCACAAAGGCCTAAAACTAATACATATAAAACTTAGAACTAGTAACTGGTTATAACACTAAATAAATTTTGGCTGCTGACTCGGGTGAAAAGCTAAACGAAAAAACCCGTACGAGAACTGCCGACCTGGTGGTCTCCCTGACGCCAGGAAAATGTGGTGGAAAAAGGATAGGGTTTAAAAATGTTTGAATTTTTTAGAAATTTATCGGCCAAAATGAAATTTTTGATGACAAAAAGAACAAACAGAATAAAAAAAAAAGGAACAAAAATAGAACATACAGAAAGAGAATAGAAAGGATTGGAAAGATAAAGTTGAGGAAAGGTCAAAGATGTGGAAATAGTAGGTTGTGGTATAGGAAAGTATGGCTAGGGAAGAGGTTGCCGGAAGATAGGCAACGCTTGGTATGGTAGGGAGTGTTTGATCTGGAATGGGGCATTATGCATTCTGATTTGAGTTATGTTGCTGGTTAGCGGACTATCGCTCAGTTTGAAGGTGTAAAATTTCTGAGAGATTTCTTGAACGTAGTCCGCCAGTGGGGTTATGTCGTGACAACGTGCGTATAGATCTCTGAGGGAGGTGTACCTGCCAGAATCAGAAATGAGGCGCATAAATTTGTGTTCAAGAACTTTGAGTTTTTGCATTGTCGTAACCGGAATGCTGCACCACACCGGCGCCGCGTATGTGATGGCCGGCCTGATAACCATCGTGTACAACAGTTTCTTATTTGTCCTGTTGAGTCCGCTACCCCTAGCCAGGAGCGGATACAGACTCCTGGACATGGAGTAGACCTTGCGTATTGTTTCGTTAATATGTATGTTAAACGTCAGCCGTTTGTCTAAGTTAACCCCCAGATACTTCACGCACCGTTTGATTGGAATTTGCTGTCCCCCTATCGAAATTGGCGTCAATATGCGGTTCTCTGTGAACCGGCGCGTGAAGAGGATCGACTCGGACTTCTCGGCGTTGATCCGAATCTTCCACTTGTCGTAATACGCCGTGGCACGGGCCATGTGCGCTTTCAGCAGCATATTAGCAGCTTGAGCGTTGTGTGAATGCGCGTACATGGCCGTGTCGTCGGCGTACTTGGCAAGGTTGGTATTCGGGAACTCCGGAAAGTCAGAGACGTATAAGTTGTACAGCTTTGGTGACAGGCACGACCCCTGGGGGACGCCCGCGCGAATGTCCCACCGTGTTGATAGTTTGTTATTCACCCTGACCTGCAGTGATCTACCTGTCAGGAAAGAGTGAATAAGTTTCGTTATGTGCATAGGGAAGTCCAGTGCGTTCATTTTGTGAAGAAGCCCCGGGATCCATACGGTATCGAAGGCCTTCTCAACATCGAGGAGCACCATGACGGTGCTCTTCCCGAGGTTGCATTGCACCTTGACGTCATTCACGATCCTGACGACCTGCTGCACAGTACCCCTGCCCCGCCTGAAGCCGAACTGGCACTCGTCGTTGATGTGGAGTTCATCCTGAGCAGAGTCTAATCTGATCAGGATGACCTTCTCTATCAACTTGGAGATCGCCGACAGTAACGAGATTGGTCGATAACTGCCGACGAGCTTCGCGTTCTTATTCGGCTTGAGAATTGGCACGACCACTGCGCATTTCCACTGGTTGGGCCAATGTTGCAGTCGCAGAATCGCGTTGACAATGTACGTCAACTGTACAATACCTTTCCTCGGGAGATATTTGAGTAGTCTATATTCGATACCGTCTTTCCCCGGAGCTTTGTTGTTCGGTAAAGTCCGGACAATGCCCGCAATTTCCGAGGGTTTGGCCATGACCTTTAAAAATTCTCGTCTTGTCAATTGGACGTCATGGCCAATCAGTTCGTTGATGTTGTTTTCTATGCGGTCGTGCTCAACGTTGTTCGGTACTTGTACGTTGTGTATGTCTACAAAGTGATTAGCTAAGTCGTTCGCCTTCTGCGTGTCCGTCATAGCTGTCTGTCCGTTTGGTTTTGTCAAGGCGGGTATAGCCTCCCGCGTATTTTTCATGGCCCTCGACAGCTTCCACAGCGAGTTGTCTTGAGGATTCAGCGCTTCCAGCCTATCCCTCCATTTCCGGTTTTTTGCGGTGTTGATGGCGGTCCTGATCTGCCGTTGCAGTCTGCCCATCTCGGCCTTAGCGTCGACATCGCGATTTCGCTGCCAAAGCCGTCTCAGTCTATTCTTTTCCCGAATGTCTCGTTTGACCGCTTCGTCGAGTCGGTCTTTGTACGGATTTATCGTTACCGTTGTTGCAACACTCTGTTTGGCGTCCTGCAGTACCCTTGTGAGCTCCTCCACCGCATTTTCCAGGTCGGCAGCTGTAGTGATGTTATTTGTTAGTGTTAAGTTTGTGTTTATGTGTGCTTTATAGAGACGCCAGTCGGCGTCTCTATAAGAAGTAATTTTACGTGTAATATCTTCCCTCGAGATGTTATCCAATTGTAAAAGGATAGGGTTGTGGTCAGATGTGAGTTCTTCCAGCACCACCGGCGGCGTAGAGTTCCTCACACCCTTATTGACCACTATGTCGAGGGTGGTGGGTGTTGTGCCGTTATCCGGAAAATGCGTGGGATCGTCCGGATACTGCAACACGACATTACGATTATTGACGTAATCGTACAGAGTGGTGCCGTTGGCGTTGTTGAGATGGCAGTTCCATGCGCGATGTCGTGCGTTAAGGTCGCCTATGAGCAAACAGCGTGGGCTTGCGTTCAGCAAATTCTCAAGACAACCCACCGTGAACCCGTTCGCGGGCCGATTGTACGCGGCAACGATGCTCATGCCGCCCTCTAGCGTCACACACAAGTTCTCCACGGAAGTGTTCCGTAGAGTGCGATGTGTGTGCGCAATATCGGGCTTTATGAGCACGGCCACACCGCCCCCTCTGTTATTGTTTGCCCTATCTTTTCTGATCGTCGTGTACCCTCGGACGCGTAGCTTGTCCCGTCGGGTAAGTTTCGTTTCATTCAAAAGCATAATATCAATTTTATGCCTCGATAAATAGTTTATTAAAAAAGGAATTTTGTTACCTATACCATTGGCGTTCCATGAAGAAACTTGAAGCCTAGAAGGCATCTACGGGGAGACCTTGAAAAAAGGACAGCACCACCTGGAATTTGCCTAAGGACGACGTACATCTCTCGAGTTCGTCGCTTAACTCGTTCAATCGAGCCAGCAAAAGATCGAGATTTATTAGAGAGGCCAACCTCTCTGTCTGTTCGCCGACTTGGCGGAGCTTTGCCATGCTTGAGTTCACGTTGAATGATGGCTGGCTTTGCTGGTTCGCTGGTTGTGAAGACGGCTGTGGTCTTGGCTGCTGGGCTCCCTGTTGCTGTAATTGTCCCTGGTTCCTTCTTCGTTCTTCCCAGATGTTGACCTTCGGCGCTGGTGCCGCCACATATCTCGTTTGAGGAGGAGGCGGAACTCTAGCAGATCTCTGTTCCAGCGTTTCTATTTTTCGCTTGTATACCCTGCAGGTCACGCTGTTGGCTGGGTGTGAATCGCCACAATTGGTACACTTTGCAGGCTGATCTCTCGTTTTGACGCACACTTTGGTTAAGTGTTCGCCAGCGCATTTCAAGCATCTGGGGGCCGCGTGGCAGTTGGAGGTTGCGTGCCCCCATTGCTGGCACCGGTGACACTGTATAATTCCCTTGGTGTTAATCTGGCGTTCCCAGTAGACCGCAGTGTGGTCTAAACACCTGATCTTCGCTTGTAAGTGTCCCAGCGTGACCTGGTTATTAGTTATAAGCATGTACAGGGGATTTTTTGTCCCCTTCAGAGTATACAACTCCCTTCTATTTTGTGTGTCTCGATTAATTCTTCTTTTATGTCTGCGAGCTCTACCTCGTGGTAGAGCCCCCTAAGGATGAATGCGTGGTTCTTTTCATCCTTGGGGGTGTAGGTATGATATTCTACTCTAAACTCCTCGAGGTAATTGTTAACTAATGTCCAGTCATTTCTATTGACCAGTTGGAGCGTGGTCGAGTTATTTGTGTGTTTCCAGATGTAAGTGTCGCGTAGCTTGCCATTCAGGAAGGTGTTGAGTTTCTTATGGTTTATGATCTTTCCATGAATTATAATCGGAGGTGGCTTTCTCATGGCAGGCTGCGGCGCGGCCTCTTCTGGCTCCAGCTGGGTGACTGGTTGTGGTGGCACCACTTCCATATCTTCGTCAACAATGGCTCTGCCCTCGTGTCGATTTGAGGTCGTAATTGGTGGCGCCGACGGTGGCGACATTCTTGTTGGTCTCGACGTCCCTGGGTGTGTGAACGTAGGGTCCCCTTCATCAGCTACTGCTAATTTCCTTTTCTTAGGTTGCAGTTGAAATAATGCAGCGACATCTGCTTTTGGTGGATCTTCCGTTGCTGGGACGTTCTGTGGCTTCGAAAGCGTCGTGGGTTTCGGGGGTGTCGGGGGTTTTGGGGGGGTCATCCGTGTCGGTGCCGCTTTTACGCTGTTTTGGCTATCAGAACCACTGTCGTTAGATAGTCTTGTCTTTTCTCTTGCTCTTTTCACTGGTCTCCTTACCATCGCTCTTCTGTCTAGGCTTACGCACGAGGCGTCGCTCTCTGAGCCAGAGTAATTGATAATTTTCTTCGGGAGGGCTGGCCATCCCTTTGAAATGCTGTCGAACTCGCGAGATTTCTTTTGCGTGTTTGTATCCATTTTTAATAAATTGTCTTTTTAAAATTTGGAGCCTCGACCGGTTTCAACCAAACCGGTCGGGGGTAACAAAAATAAACTCTAATTTTTATCTTGACGTAGATGTTATAAATAATTTTTGAGGTTAATATCAGGAAAAAATGTTTGAATGGAGTTTTGGAATGTCAAATTAAATAATTTTATAGGTAAATGTCTAATGTCACTTTTCGAAAAAAATTGTTGTGAGGAGCTTACCGGTCCCCACTTAGGGCTGTCTCTGTTCACAATAGCACAAAGTTGCCTCAAAAAGCCTGGTTGCACTTTAAAACGCTTAAAATCACTGAAAATCAAAAATTCTTAGGACGTCACTTATTAGTTACAATTGCAACGCAGAGCTTTAGCCGCTGCATTGAAAAGGGATTGCAAGGCAAATGCTTTAGCCATTGGGCTATCTCATCTTACCAGAAAACTTGAATGAATATCATTGAAGAATTATATTTCAACGGATTAGATACATTATTATGAAATATATATATTAGTAAAATGTAAAAACAAAAAAAAAAATTATAGAGAATAACATTTCGAAAGATTTCTATTTAAGTACAAATGACAGAAATTTTGAAAAAAATTTTTTTTTATTTAAATGATTAATAACTTTTTTATTTGTTGATTGACTTTTTTCAAAAACTATAGGGTTCTTCCTCTAGCTAACGTTAACTTACTTTCCAAATTTCAATACAATCCGACTTTTCTTTCTTAAGTTATCGTGCTTACAAGAAACGTGACGGACGGACAGACGGACAGACAGACGGACATTTTGAAAGTTGTTCAGAATTTGTTCACTAATAGAATGATATGAAAATTTTTTCTCTACGAGCGATATTTCCGGTTTTAGAAATGTGCCGATCAAATGCAATATACTCTTCGTTTTTGCGAAGAGTATAATAACTTCACACTATATACATAAGTACATACGCCTAGTAAACATAAACATACCAGCTAATTCCACTGTAATCTGTTTTCATGCGTTTTATGAATTTTAGGAGAGCTGTCGCCTTTATTACATGCGCCGCATCATGCACCCATTTTAAAAATTTACAACTCGAATGCTATATGCAATATCAACTTAGTTCTTGTCTTAAAAACATTTTCAATATATTGGGTATGTTTGTTAGCATAGTTTATACATAAAAAATTTAAAATTGAAGTACTTGCTCGTATGTTGAAATTCTTACTACAATATTTTATAGTTACAGATTTCATGTTTTTTTCCCAAAAAACTAAACATATTTAAACAGTGCCATCGAGCCTCATCCAAGCGCTTATGTTTTTAGTGTATACTATAAAAAAATTAGATGGATAGCACTCATAGTTTCTTTTACAGAACATGTTATGTATTAAAAAACATTTTTGTAGGAATTATCATTTCGTCTCTTTTCTTATCATTTATGAAGTTATGCAAGAGCTGATAAGAATCCGACAAGTCATTTCTGGTGTCGTATATAACCCCTTTTGCAAATCTGAAGTTGAAAAATATACGTCATGTCGGAACAGGTTACTTGGAATTTAGAGCGATTTCGTACTGTTGGACCCCAGACTATATAATATTTAATTAGGATGAGCCCAAAATGACATCATCACTTACAATTTAACTTGTAGTATTTATTAGGCCAGTTGACATTTCCTCTATGACACAAACTAATTTGTTTGGGGACTTTATAAAAATACAGTACACAAGGATTATAACTCGTTACCAACACAAATTAGGCTCGGCTAGCCAGTTTTTTTAGGAGGCCAAGGGCCATGGGTAAGCGTAAACAACGCTCCTAGTAAGGCCAAGAGTGATTTACGTGATAAAAATTTAAAAGATGGAAAATTTTTATTTTATTATTTTTTGTCAAAATTTTTTTTTTTTTTTTTTAATATTGAATTTAAGTAGGCTAAAATTCAAGAGTACCTTGGGCGCCAGATCCTATAGAAAGATCAGAAAGGAAGGGTACTATACAACACATACATCAGAGAAACACGAATTTAAAATGACAACAGTTTAATACGAAATTAATTCGTCACTAGCAAAATTTTAACAAGGTTAGTGAATAACAACTACGTTAGTCTGGCCAATTTTATGGCTTGAAATGCTTAAAAATATCTAATTGGTGACGATAACTTGGGTTAGTATTCTATATTCCTAATTTAGTATTCTGGATGAAGTTAGCAATAAACAATTTCGTAAACTACAGAAAAGAAATAATGACCTAGCTTAATTGGACAATAATCAAAACTCCAGTACAAGTTAGGCCAGTTTGAAACGAGAATAATTAAAGGTGTCCAGGTTAAGTTACAAATTTGAAGTTGAAAGTTACAATTTTCAATGATTTGATTCCCGAAAGATGGACGAAATTTGATTTTTGGCTATAAGCCCACGATATAGTTCTCCAAGGAAAACTAGTAATAAAAATATATATATATTTTTTATTTATTTATGGGCATAAGGCCAACCCTAACAATTAAATTTCTGAAGGAAGTTTATGCAAAACAAGGTCAAACATTTACAGTGAGCTATTCACGACGGTTGAGGAAATATATAGGCAAATTCCCAACCAAATACACAAACGGAAGCAAACTTCCTACCACTATTTCACTATAAATATTGAAATTGTTTCATAAAATTTGACTATTAAATACCTTAAGGCACTGATAAACAAAATTGCAATAAAAGGTTCTAACCTCACCTTGTGGTAAAACTCTTACTGGAGTAACAGGAATTACGCTATGAAATCTACCGTACTTGAGTAAAAACTCTACAAAAAAAAAATCCAACCTTGTAGATTGTTAATAAAACTTGTTTTTCACTAAAACACCATAAATTCACACACAATCCCACGATCCCAGAAAAATTTTATCACTAAATATAACGTAGAAACTAACCTAAGTAAGCCAATGATAATTATAGTGTTACTATAACGGGTAATCTAAATAATTTAAAACTATAAAATTGGTATGACTATATACAACAGAAACATAACCCACGAGGGATAAAACAAAGCTTAAAGCACAGCTGTACCTTAATATACGACCACACGGTCAAATCTTATAGCTATTAAAATTGGCACTAGGGATTGCATTACCGGTTAACCGGTAAACAGGACAAAAAACACATGATGATAATTACCGGTTATTTTAATTTTTTACCGGTTATTTCGGTAAATTCTAAACTTACGATGTGTCACGTATTCAACGTTTCTATTTATGTCAGTGACTAGTATTCACTAAATATAGAGTGACTGTTCCAACACTGAGCACATTTAACAATAAATAAATAATATTATAGGAAGGGCATTTTCAGTTGGTGGTATTCTATGTACAAATATCAGACGACTAAAAGATACAGCTTTGAAAAACTAGCCCTTTTAATAGGCTATTTTTAAAAAATATTGTATTTTTAGATTAGGTATTCAGTAAATGCCCTATTTGAGTTTATGTTTGTAATTTTTGTTATTTACAGAATAATTATTTATTTAAATTTATTTCATTTATATTTTTTCCTTTTGATAAAAAAACCTTTTGTTTGTTCATTATAATAATAATAATAATAACACATTTATTTTACTCAAAGTAAAAATGGTACAAACTGAACTGTAGAGCTCTTCTTCAATTTGTCCAAATACAAATAACCTAAATCTAAGATTATAGAAAAATATTAATACATGTAAATCTAAAATTTTAAGAAAAAAATAATAATAATTTTATTTGTTAATATTCAGTAATGAATTGTAATAATCTAACAAATGTTATATTTTATAATAATAATAACAATAATAACAACAGCAGCACTCAGACATGCGAGCAGACAAGGGGAACGGGCAGACCCCACGAAGTGAAGCAAAAAGGTTAAAAGTAAATAAAATTATATCGGAAAAAGAAAAAGAAATATACGTGCATCCACAACGCAGCATCAAGTCTCCTGCTTCTGATCAGCCAAAATGTAATTTTTGACAACTGTAATAAAAAAAAATTGATTTATATTGTTTATATTCATTTGGAAGTTCATTCCAAAGATGAGATGCAAAATACGTAAATGATCTTTGAAAAATCACAGTTTCATGCTGAGGCACCAAAAAATTTTGTATGTACTTATATTATGCAAGTGATCTCGTGAAATTAACTTATTTCTTAAGTACTGAGGTTCGTAATTATGAATTATTCGCCAAATAAGTGTGAGCATGTGTAAACGTCTGCGGTTTTCCATGTTTAATATGCTATGTTTATTTAGATGTGGTGATATATGTTGTCTATATGGGATACTGTAAATATAACGCATTCATGAATTTTGAAGTTTTTGAATTGTCTTTTTTGCTGTCGCCGATAATAACTTTCCATATACATCACCATAATCAACTAAAGATAATACGAGTGAATCACAAAATTTTGATTTACACTCTCTAGATATGTCTTTCGCAAAACTGTATAATTTTTTCAATCGACTGTATGCGAATTTCAATTTGGAAAAATATATTTCACAAAGCCTAATTATATTAATTATACGTATATAAAAATGTTTTTTGTTAAATTTAGATAATTTTGTACATGGAAAAAGACGATTGCCATTTTCGCCACCCTAATCATTCATTCTAAAAATTGCCGGTAAATACCGGTTAACCGGTTATTTACATTTTTATTTACCGATTTACCGGTTATTAAAATTTACGGTAAATTGCAATCCCTAATTGGCACGAACCAAAGGTTACACTGATATCGGGGCTAGTGGCTGAAGGTCCACTCCAACCCCGTGGTTTTATGGCAGTACCAAACATAAACCTTTAAACACAATAAATTAGTGGAACTCACTAATGGTACTGTTATCACAGGCCTGTAGCCCCCCTGAGTTGAGGACTATACCGACCAAAACATTTGAAATATACGACTAAACCGTAAAGTGGCTCTCTCTTTCAACAGCAATCAATAGTACGTTTCAAATTTATATCCTGCTTATAGCAGCTGTTACTATGAACCACGGTAAAACTTTGTTAGAAGGGTATTATAAATGGTTAATAAAATGATAGACTTATCTTAGCTTTAAGGCGCTATTGTTGTCTTAGTTCGAGGGATCTTCAAATGAAAAAAACGTGATGTTCACTGGATGTCGATACGAAGTTGACACTTTTCTACAGGTTAGGAAGACAGCTCCTCACATGGGTTGCCCACTTTCGGCACGAAACAAAATTCCCCCAGCTAAATGTCACTCGAATCTACCATCCTTGTCGTTTACGTCACTGCTCTACCAGATAATGGCTTCCAGACAAAAAAATTCTAAAATTTTATTTCTTCAACGAGATTCCGATACGTCCCTGCTGTGACATAAGAAACGTCCAGTTCGATTTAATAATAAGGTAAACCTTCCATAAGCGTCTACCAAGGCATTACACCGTACATCAAGATTTACTTATCAAGGACGAGGTTTTAAAAATGGCGATATCCAGTCGCGTCCACGTTTGAAAATTACATGTGAAATTGCATTTGAGATTTAACTCTGAAATTTCAGATCAATCTACATCTAAAATAAAATAACCTCGATTAATATTTACTAATACAATAATTAACAAACAATTATTTTTTACCATTAATCATTTTTATTTATTTGCTTTTATCATGATTAGAGAATGTTATTTAGGTATTATGCAAATCACAAACACACTTTTTTATTTATTATGAAAATACCTACTTTCTGTATATTGGTTCTCCAATAATGAGTGTTTTAAAGTATTTACCTAACTAGTATATTAGCTTGCCCAGATTAGGGCAACAATATACAGAAAGTAGGTATTTTCATAATAAATAAAAAAGTGTGTTTGTGATTTGCATAATACCTAAATAACATTCTCTAATAACAAACAATTAACTTACTTAGTTAATCCATTTAAGAGATTGAAAATTTTATTGGCGGAGTATGGCCAAAAACGCCTATCACTTGTGGCTGTTGAAATAGAGAGAGCGATCTCAGCTAATTTCTAGCCCATCTACCCGAATTGCCGATCGTACCGCTCTCACGAGACTCGGATGTACTTTATTCACGCACGCTTAAATGAAGTTAACTTGAATAACGCTTTACCATTTCAGATCCCTGTAACTTTATTCGTACTAATTTAATTTATTAATTCAATTCGATGTAATGGCCACTAGAGGCCGTTACAAACTGTTTTTTATACGATGCATAATATTAATAATGGAGTTACAAGTATTAAAAAAATGTTGAAATAAAATAAAAAAATAGTTAAACATTCTTTGTGTTATTGAAATCTATGTACAATTGTACAGAAAAAAACACTAATTAATAAAAATGTGCGGCAAGTTCCAGTTATATAAAAATCGATGAAAATTACACTTTTCGGTCCTAATATTAATTGTTTATATGTGATAAAAACAAAATGATATGTCAACAGGGATCGAGGATATATATCACCATGATATTTATGGAAAATATCACACCATAAATATCACTATAAATATCATGATATATATCGCAAATATATAAAAATAAAACGCCTACGCCTATGGTGCGCGATTAAACACCTACGCCATTGGTGAAAAATATATATGTATATTTTTTAAATTAGTTTCATTTTAATACTTATAGGTACTTCTTTATTGTCCTTATAATTCTTTTCAGCTGCTTAGCTTTCCAGTTGGAGGGGCAAGATCGTCATTTTAATTTTGATATAACAAAACTCATGATTCTCTTCCCACTTGTACGAACCCAATGATACCCAAATGCAGCTGGGAGGATAGAGGAGGTAACCCGGGTAAAGTGATACATCATTGGGCCGTGAGAAGAACTTTCGGGCGGGTGCCTTGGGCACCCGAGGCAGCTGAATAGAATTTGACTTTATTTTAAATTGTTAGAATTTATGTTTTGTTTGTTACATTTTCAGAGCCAAGACATACTTAATAAGTTTAAAAAACGTTGAATAAAAACGATTTAAAATATGATATGCACTCTTTTAAATTCAATCGTGGTTTTATTTGCATGAATAAGTTACATGAATTAAAAAAATAAAAATAAATATCAAAAAGTGATATATATCACGTTTTTTGTGATATATATCAGTTTGTCCGATATTTATATAAATATCATGATATTTTCGATCCCTGTATGTCAACAATAAATACATTTTTTTAAGAAAGAAAATTGAGCTTGATTTTATATCTTTAAGCTTCATCGACTACTAGAATGCATTTTTTATAAACTGTTTATAACAATTTTTAAATATTATTTTTTAAATCGATTTCCGCTGACACATTAAAAGAGCATTTTTTAAAATCAATCGATTACTTCCTACAAGGGGTGGAAAAGTCCAAATGTACGATTTTTTTAATGTTTTTTGCATTAAAAAATGCATATTTAAGAAAAATGAAGGACACCATCGTGTAGAGCGATCAGAAATTCATAAATACAAAAATTGACCACAAATTCCCATTGGACAAATAATATTTAACTGCTTTAACGGGCTGCTTGGAGAACAGCGCGAAAAACAGTTACTTTGAGGTTTGCGCTCGGGCGCCTTTGGCATGTGAGCTATAATGTATAAAAATATGCTCTCAGGGACTTTTTTGTACAAAATTCGATGCTTTATAAAAAGTGCATTTTCGTTATACTTATTACCGTTCTTGCTATATACTTTTAAAATAATATAATATACTTTTTTATAATCGTGTAAGCAAATTGGGAGGTCTTGAAATATTCACAAATACTGTTACCATCGAACTCAATGAAATCGCACTAAATTATTTTTTTTACTAGTACCAGAAGATAAATGCAAGCGATTTCAGAAGTGTACCATTTGTGCGATACTTTATCGCCTCAAAAACTTTTCTCTCGGAAAAGTAATACCTACTTGTAATAAAAAAAAAAATTACCCAGTCTTTCCGCAGATATTCAAATTAAGTTAATTAAACTTTATTATGTTTACTAATTATTACTCTTTTTTCCCAATAAAATCGCTTTTTCGTTTTAATTATTAAAAAAAAGGAATTACAGAGAAAACCTATAAACAAATAAATAACTTTTAATGAACCCATCACTGCAGTAGCATATATTTGGGAGAGGATAAAAAAATATTTTTGTACAAATTGGTTATTACAGTTCAGCAGAATTAAAGAAAGGAATGGTGTAAACCCGAAAAATATTGCAACATGTAATATTTTTACGGCAGTAGTAATGGAAAATGCCATCTAAAACATTCAAAATTTACTAGAGTGAAGATGGTTAAGAAAGGTGTGGATAATTTTGTAATATCTTAAAAATAACAGTTTCATCATAAAATGTCATTATGCCTTTTACTTCCACATCCAGTGGAAGTATAACAACGACAAAAATTGGTATTTAGTAAATACAAGAGAAGTCAAGATCCCAAAAAAATTAACCATTATCACTCATTATTAAAGGGAGGGAAAAATAAAATTGTGAGTTAGTGTGTGTACAAGAACCAAAGGCTTCAAACTATTTTCTTTTTCTTCATCCACCCCCCACCCCCACTACCGATGTGGCATATAGCTTTATGAGTTTTTGGGGTAGAGGCGATTTCAAATATTATATAATTAAAGTTCTATAAACAATTATTCCCACATAGTAGAGTGCAAATATAGTATCAAAATATTTTTCGTTTTGAGCGACTTGGATAGAACGTCAGGATGTGGAAGTAGTGATTCCTTGGGCAGCGGTTTTAACATTTTAAAATGAAAACCGCAGCCCAAGGAATCACTACTTCCATATCCAGATTTCCTATCCAAGTCTCTCACAACGAAAATACTATATTTGCACTCCACCATGTGGAAATAATTGTTTATGAAATTTTCTAAATAAAATCGTCTACCCCAAAAACCAAAAAAACGGTATGCCACATCGATAGTGGGGGTTGGGTTGGTGGTAGGAGGTGATACGCGGGTGGATGAAGTGGAAAATTTTTTGAGGCCTTTGGTTCCTGTACACACTAAATCACAATTTTTTTTTCACCCCCTTTAATAATCGCGTGGGGGTGATAATGGGGGTAGTTAATGCCAAAAATTTTTCTAAGACCTTAACTTCTTTTATATAATAATAAACTAAATACCAAATTTTATGGACTCTTACTTGCTTAATTTACCTATTTACCCCCATTTATCCCAATTTACCACTCAACCCTTTAACGAAATAACATCAAAATATAACCTAATTCCGGATCTTGTTAAAATACATATGTGTACCAATTTTCAAGTCAATATCTTAAACGGTTCCAGAGTAATCGTGAACCCAAAACGTCATAGACCGACGCGATAGACATTATTTTTTGCTTCAACTTAAAATCTCGACATGTCATAGCATTCTAAGCCTATTAGAATAAATGTTTTCAAAATTACTACACTTATACTGGAAGTGGGAGCAATACGTAGAAAATGGCATGACAAAAATATAAACAATCATAATGCACCGTAGACTACACGGTGGAAGTAATCTACTTCAAGCACTTTCTTTAAGGAAACGCATCTATACTGCTCGAGGTAACCCACTGCGCATCCATTTTACTCGAGGAAGCCCACTACGTATCCGTATAGGTAAACTACTGCGCATCAACAGTACCTACTCAAGGAAAGCCACTGCGCATCCATTATACTCGAGGAAACCTACTACGCAGCCATACCACCCGAGATAACCAACTTCGCATCCAAACTACTCGAGGTAACCCACTGCGCATACATGTTACTCGAGGAAACCCACTGCGCATACATGTTACTCGAGGAAACCCACTGCGCATACATGTTACTCGAGGAAACCCAATGCGCATTCATACTACTTGAGGTAGCCTACTGCGCATCTATTTTACTCGTGAAAACCAACTGCGCATCCATACTACTCAAGGTAACCCATTGCGCATCCATTTTATTCCAGGAAATCTACTGTGCATCCATATTACTTGGAGTAACCTACTGCGCATCTATAGTACTCGAGGAAAGCCACCGTGCATCCATAGTACTCAAGGAAATCCACTGCTCGAGATAACCCACTTATTAAAGAATAAAGAAAATAATAGAAACACCGAACAGGTTGCATGGTATTTTAATTGAAAATCGTAGAAGCTAGATACACACGCAAGGACGCGTTGCTGTATCCTCATCTATCCTTGAAACATTGGTATCAATTTAGCAACCTGTTTATAAACCTTAAAATTCCACATCCACGTTTTCTATCCAAGTCTCTCACAAAGAAGAAAAAACTTGCACTCCTCTATGTGAAAATTATTTATGAAACTTTAATAACATAATATTTGAAATCGCCTACTCCAAAAACCTATAAAACGATATGTTACATCGGTAGTGGGGGATGGTAGAGGGGGCAAATGAAGTAAAAAATATGTTGAGACCTTTCCATCCCCCTTTAACAGTGGAGTGGGGGTGGTAATGGGAGTTATGTTTTGTGACCTTACCTTTTCTTATATATACTAAATACCAATTTTATGGACTCTTACCTGCTTGATTTACCTATTTACCCCCCTTTATCCCAATTTACCCTTCAACGGAATAAGATGAAAATATAATCTAGTTTCAGTTCTCATTAAAATACATACGTGTATCAAATTTCAAGTCAATATCTTAAACGGTTCCAGAGTAAACGTGCGCAAAAAAAAGTTACAGACACACCGACAGACAGACAGAATTTTTTTTCGCTCAAACTTAAAATCTCGACATCTCATGACATTCTAAGCCTATTTGAACAATGACATTTTTTTAAAAAATTTTTGCCGTTACTATACTTCCACTGGATGTGAAAGTAATAAAATTCACTTTATCACGTTGTGCGCATTTGTGATGCACATGGTACATGGAACTTTTATGCCATTAATCCTTAATTTTCTTTGTTATGTATTATTTAATATTATATAAAAATGGTTTATTTTACTGGGAAAAAAATGTTTTATGTTGCCAGCAGCTCATTGGGTTTTTATATTTAATTGTTATGAAAATAAACATAATAAACACGCCACACACTAAACAGAACAGGAAGGTATTATATGTGTTTGATTCAAAATTGTTTTTTATTTGCTAGGTATGCATTACATGTTTTTGTAAGAATTATTACCGTTTTTAGGTTAAATTTAAAAATACGATGTAGGCTGGCAATGATGAATATTTCACCATTTCGTCGTTTTTCTGAATGTTTCAGGAGGTGTTTGCAGTTAAATATTATGTCAAAGATAATATAAAATATAAAATTAAGACCTGTGATGTGGAGAAAGTAGATTTTCTCTTTGAGTATGCTTTTATCGAAATTGTTTTAAATAATGTCTCAGCTCTAGTAGGATGTTTTTATAGGTCACCTTCAAATTTATCATTCGATTGTGATTATTTTATTTCTAATATTGATGATTTGATGTATAAGTTGCTTAAGCCAAACTCACCCGTTTTTATTTGTGGAGACTTTAATTTTAATTTTGATGACAATATTGTTTGTAGCAAAGCTGAAAAATTATCAGATGTTTTCTCATCATATAATCTTAAAAAATGTATTAATGAATATACACGAATTGATACAAAAAAGAATAGCAAAACTATTATTGATAATATATTTTCCAATATTAATACTGAAACTTTAAATCCGAAGGTTATTCAGTGTGATTTATCAGACCATTTTCTACAAATTGTATATTTCCCATACACATATGATAAAACGAGTGACAGTTCTTATATACTTAGAAGATCCTTTAACTCAGTAGAAAACATGAATTATTTTAAATATTTATTGTCCTTAGAATCCTGGCCGTTTGTTTTCTGTGACAACATGAACAGTGATGATAAATTCACAGAATTTCACAATAAAATTACAGAAATATTGAACATTGCCTTTCCATTAGAATTAATCAAAATTAAAAAACATCAAAAACCAAATAAACCTTGGCTAACCCAAGACTTGATCAATGAGGGCATATTTTTACGAGATGTCTATAAATCGTATAAATCTACTGGTGATACAGAAGTCCACATAAGGTACAATATATTAAAAAAGAATCATGTAAGGAAAATAAATACAGCTAAAAAACTCTATAACGATTCACTAATGCTCAATTCAGAGAATAAATCCAAAACTGCATGGCAAATAATTAAAAACCAATACCAAAATCTAAAATCAAAAAACTATCCTGAAGAATTTATTGATGTTAATGGAGATTTATTGTCTGATATGCAATCAGCAGTTGAGGCATTTAATACCTTCTTTGTTAATTCTATTAAACAACTTATTAGTAATATGTCAGTGGATAAAGATTCAAAAATAAATTTCAACAATCGATCAATTTTTTTGTCACCAGTCACAGTAGACGAAATGAGTATAATCATTAAATCTGTGTCCTTAAAGAATTCAACAGGTATAGACGGCATACCATGTTCTTTATTAAATGCCGTCACAGATTATATAACAAAACCTCTTGCCCATCTAGTAAATTTGTCTTTCCAGGAAGGCATTTTTCCTTCATTATTAAAACAAGCAGTAGTTGTTCCCATACATAAGAAATCTGACAAATCGATTCTGTCTAATTATAGAGGTATTGTACTATTATCAGTTTTTTCTAAAGTGTATGAAAAATCGTACTATAATCGACTTAATGACTTTTTAAGCAAGGAAAAAATTTTGATGAATAACCAGTTTGGATTTAGAAGTGGTTGTTCAACACAAGATGCCATCTTATCACTGTACAACTTTATACTTAACAGCTTTGAAAACAAAAAGAAATGCGCATGTGTATTTTTTGATTTGGCACGTGCATTCGAAACCGTAGATCACACCCTTCTAATAGACAAATTGGAGAAATACGGCATTAGAGGACCCGCTCTTGATTGGATTAAGACATATTTACTAGATAGATGTCAAAAAGTCTCTTTAACGGTTGATAATAGGATTTACAATTCTGGTCTTGAGTGCGTTCCAAGTGGGGTACCCCAAGGAAGCGTGTTGGGACCCTTATTGTTTATAATATTTATCAACGACATTCATTTCCATATGACTGAAAGTTTTATATCTGTCTTTGCCGATGACACAGCTACTGTTAACGTAGACAATGACTTAAATATTCTTGCAACTAAAACAAATAACACCGTATCTCTAATGCGAAAATATTGTTCTAATAATGGTCTTGACCTAAATGTTGATAAGACCAATTTCCTAACATTTTCCACTAAGACACTAGACTCTAGTTTGTTAATAAAAATGGAAAATAAATCTAGAACTCATCTTGGAACTGTCAAATACCTTGGACTCCAAATAGACTCTTCCCTATCATGGAGTGATCAAATTGATGCGTTATTAAAAAAATTGTCTACCCATTGTTTTGTACTATGGCAAATGAGACAGCATGTCAGCTTAAACATCTTGAAAATGTATTACTTTGCATATATACAATCGTGTCTCAACTACTGTATAATCTGCTGGGGAAATTGTTCTCGGTTAGGGGAACTTCTTGTAATGCAGAAAAAAATCATTCGCACGATGACATTTAAATCTCCACGCGACTCTTGCAGATCTTTATTCAAAGAATTAAATATTCTAACTGTCCCAGCTTTATACATTTTTAACTGTGTATCTTATGTGAAATCTCATATGGACAAATATATACCAGAAAACGATAGTTCGACATATTATCTAAGGGAAAACTTAAACATCACTGTTCCACAACATAGACTAACTACTGTTGCCAAGGGACCTAACATAATGTCTATTAAGTTATATAATAAACTTCCAATTGAAATTAAAAAGATAAAAAATATTAAACCTTTCAAATGCACAGTACGATCCATACTAACTAAAAATAGTTTCTATTCTATCAGTGAGTATATGAACTGCGATCCCGTCATTTTGACATAATGAATTTTAATTTTATGTGTATGTGTATATATTGTTTTATTATTATATTGTATTTTTTTTAATGTTAATTTAATTCATATTGTATTTACCTTGCAATTTTAATGTGTAAAACTTCTTGTTACTTTTGTGACTAATATTAATAAGCCTTATCTTGTTTGACTATATTTCGATACTTCTTGTAAGTCTATGAAAATAAAGTTATTATTATTATTATTATTATTATTATGTCTATATGAGAGCCGTCTCTGGCGCAGAGACAAATCTCCTTGTTTATCAAAAGCGACGATTCACGCGACGTGATTCATACGAGGGCCACCAACCTAACTGATGTTTGTGCAACTGACTAAGATCTTAGACCACAATGCCGGTGGCGCCGTACTGTATATCAGACCCTGTGCTGGCTACGATTTCAAGTACACGGTTGCGCCTCTTCTTATAACTTTTCACTCAACGCACAAGGCAACTATTCGCTCTCTTAAATCTTCTAAAATGTTAATGGGAGTTTTATACACCAGGGTTTTAAGATGATCCCACAAAAAGATATCCAAACTATTGAGATTGGGGATCTTGCTGGCCATTGCCGAAATCCTCTGCGACCTATCCAACGATTAGGATAAAGTCGCGAACAATTAAACTGAAAAGAACGGGAGCCATGGTGCATGTACCACATTAGATTCCTTAACGCAATTGGTACATTTTCAAGCAGCACAGTTCTTGGAGAAACTGCAGGTAAGATTGTCCATTAAGGCGTATTGGCAGAAAAAAGGACCTATAAGATTTTTACCAATTTTTACCAATAATTCCATACATTAACCGAAAATTGCTTGGAAATGGTTTTCGGTTATGGGATGGGGGTTTTTGTCTGCCCACACATGATTATTATGGAAATTTTGAATAACATTCATAGAAAAATTTGCTTCGTCTGTGAACATAATTTGTGACTCAAACTGCAGATTTAGTGGGTTGCTCTTATTTTTAAAATTTAGATTTTTTTTACGGCACCCCCCAGGATGGTTCCATTCCATAAAAAAATACTCTGTAAAATTTGAGCTTGATCGGATTACGTTAAGGGCTGCCGCAATGCTCCCCATTTTTAGGCAATAGAATTCAGATGGGTTTAATGCTCCCTCAGGTTGGATCGATTTTTTTTATAAATTCCTTGCGGCACATTTTACAAAAAAATAACAAAATAACACCAAATACCATATCGATGTTTAAGAAACAGTACATCTTATCTCCAAATTAGCAATTTTACAGGAGACGAGGAGAACTAATTTCTCATCTCAATATGTATGAAACCTACATGTTATTTTTTTCTTTAATCATTGATTCTTTTAAGTAGAGTTTTAGGTATCAATATCAGTCTTGGAGATAATAATAATAATAATAATAATAATAATAATAATAATAATAATAATAATATATATTGGTGTATACAACAGAAATTGTTTTACACAAGTCAAAATTACAAAGTTATGTATACAGTCAAAAGAAAGTAAAAAAAAAATATATATATATAAAAGGTGTTATATATAAATATAAATATAAATTTACACATTGTAAAATAGCCAAAAAATACGTTGTAAAAAGCAAATATAATACAGTCATAGCTAACTTAAAACAAAATTGTAAAGAGAAAAGACAAGAGAAGAGATAACAAATACCAATTATGTAAAGAAGTCATCAAATACATAACAGTTTTTTTCTAGTAATAATTTTTTCAATTTTTTCTTGAAAACATAGATGTTTTTTGATGATTTAATGTCATCAGATAAAACATTAAAACATTTGCATCCAATATAAAAAAAGTTTTTTTGATAAAATGTTGTCCTGCAAGAGTTTGGCTGAAGTAGTCTCTTGTATCTTGTATTGTGTTCATGGTTGACTTGGTTAGCAAGATACTTATGCTTATTCTTGTAAACATATAGGCATACTTCCAAAATATACAAACTGGTTACTGTTAAAATCCTTAAATCTTTAAATATATTACGACAACTTTCCCGAAAACCTAGACCTGCTATAATTCTTACGGCATACTTCTGCAGAATGAATATGTGATTTATGTATGCACTGTTTCCCCAGTTTAAAATCCCATACCTCAAATGACAGTGAAAATTTGCATAGTAGAGACTCAAGAGAATCTCACTGCTACAATGCATAGACATAAATCGTAACCCGTAGCAGCTACTACGCAATTTACTACACAGACTGTCCAGATGATTTCCCCATTGCATATGCTTATCAAAAGTTATTCCCAGAATTTTTACTGTGTCGCATATTTCTATATCGCTGTCAGAGAGATTGATATCTATGTCTCTTTGCAAAGTGAATAGTAATGTTTCTGTTTTATTTTTATTTAAATTGAGCTTGTTTTCTTCTGACCATTTAATTATATTTGAATACACTAGGTTAGAGTATTCTCAATTTCATTTAATTCACTATCTATGATAAGAACGTTTGTGTCGTCAGCATAACATATAGTATAGACATTTGGTATTCCACTTAGGTATGTTATCAAATCATTTGCGTATATATTAAATAATAGAGGACCCAGAACAGATCCTTGTGGAACACCTTGTGTTATTTCACATATATCGCTAGACACCTCACGATTCAGTCTGACAATTTGGGTTCTATTATTGAGGTAGGAAGAGAGAAGGTTTAATGGAATCCCTCTGACTCCATATCTTTCCAGTTTATTTAGGAGTAGTTTATGATCAACCATATCAAAAGCACGGGAGAAATCAATAAATAATCCTAAGGCGTACTGCTTCTGATCAAGGGCATCCACAATTAGTTCATGGAAATCATAAAGTGCCGATTGTGTACTTTTATTCTTAGAGAAACCATGTTGAGAGGCAGTTAGTAAATTATTTTCGTAAAAGAAAGACGACAATTGATCTTTTAGGACAAGTTCGAAGAGTTTTGAGAAGCTACAAAGTAAACTAATCGCCCTGTAGTTTTCATAGTCGTTGGGATCTCCTTTTTTGAACACCGGTTGAACAATAGCTAATTTAAATATGTCAGGAAAAGTTCCTGAATTAAAACATAGATTTATTAAAAAGGCTAGTGGCTGACAGATACTTATTCTACAATGTTTTATTAAATTATTAGATATGCTGTCATATCCACTTGTAGGAGCTGTAGGACATAGGAGTGGACAAAAATGGGGCGAGTTTTAGGTGTCAATATTAATCTTGGAGATACCAGCTATTAGGAACTGTTGCACATAGAGTGGGCATCAATTTAAAATTCCAAACCAAATTTTGGCAAAAATGGAGATAAGAGGTATTGTTTCTTAAGCGTCGATATATTTTATTGGAAAAAAAAAACATCAATTCCTTACATTTTGCTTGGACATTTCTTTTTTTAAGTCAGAGACTACTTGGAGCACATGCTGTTTTTGCTCTTCGTCTTTTGTCAATAAAATATTATAATCGCTGAATAATTTAACACCCCGTTCTGCCACATCATTGACGACTTTCAGTTTTTTTTACAAAATCACATTTCAAATAACTTTTGTTTATACTCCGTAGAGGGGTCTACTTCCAGAAATTATTGATCTAAATGAAAGCTCATAAAAAAACCTCTAGTTGTCATAGAAACAAAATCTTCTAGGTTACTATCCATCAAAAATGTTGTTACATCAGAACTCAGCTGAAACCGCTTTGTGTTAGTTAATGCTGTCTTCATCTTCACCACATTGCCTCGCCAATGCTTCCACCAGTTTAATTTGTGTTTCTTGTGATAATCTTGAGTCAGAGAAAGATAAGGCAACTCTCTGGAGCAAGATACCATAAGTGGTTTTTATATTTGTTGCTCGCGACAAGCCTGGATCCGTGGCTTTATTTTTTGAAAAACACAAATCTTTGTATGGAGCTAAAGTTACCAGTGATGCTAAGAACCAAGCTTCTAAGTAAACTTTAATAACAGAAATGGAAATATCTGAAATATTTTTTCATTCTAAAGCCATAAATAGCTTTTGACATCCATCGGGCATAATGCATCGCTCCTGGAGCACGAAAGGATGTATCTCGCGGAGGAACTTCTCCCAACACTATGAATGCTAATTCCAGAAATTCTTATAATCTTTTCTTAATCTTCGAGAGTATGCAGTATAAAGTGGGAAATTTCACGTGTATTTTATAGGTGGTCGCTGACATGGTCTTTAAACCCACACCTGAAATATCCTTGATTAATTTGGGCCTAATCCTGTTAGAACCTTTTAAAAATTGGAACCAGTAGACTGTTTGTTACTCCAAATTTGTCCCCAAATGCTGCTCAATGGCAGCAAGCCAGATGCAGCAGGTCTCTTTCCAGGAACTGTTCTAGTGGAACACAGGCACCATTGAAAACTCCTGTATTTGTAGCTGTGCTATCGAAATATATAGTTTGCGTAATATCCTGGAGGATTTCCTAAACTGCCATTGCTTGCGCTCTTCCGTACTCTAATGCAGGGACTCCCAATAGTTGTTCTCCAACTTCAATAGTGACGACCACAGGAAGTCTATCTACAGTTTCCTTCAGGCTCAATAAAGCATTCATTCATTCATTCATTTCCCATCCCAGTGAATAACGGCAGATTTCAGTTCACATTCTTTAAATGCTGCTTTTAGATTCTTGACTCATTCTTTGCGCAAGCGCCTTCTGTAACTCCAAATCGAGGTTCTGTTAAGTACAATGTCATTCCTCTTTAATCACAAGCTTTGCACTTTCATGTAGGTGTAACTTCACTTGTCCAAGATTAAAAAATAACACACTTAATACGTGCTTATTAGATGGAAGTTTATTTTCAGTGATCGCATCAGCGTAATGTCCAAGAAGATAAACTCTATCATCATGACGCAAAGCAACTCCCGCCATATCGAAATTAAATTATTGGAAATATTCAGTTTCAGTGTAATGTTAGGTGTTTTATTTCTTCCTATGTAACCGGACAGAATTTGGGCTGATGCTCTCGGCTTAGCTTACAGTGGAGACGAGAGTGGGTTCACAAATTAAATATTTGATTATTACTACAATAGCAAAAGGAGAGGGGCGCCAAGAAATTCTAACCCTTAGCCCAAATGTTCAGTGTATAAGAGTAATCGAATCTCTAAAATTGACTCTAATATACGTTCTTAATGACACACCAAGATACTTAAAATATGGAGATATATTAAAATAAGTATTCAAACAGTATATTTATACATATACAGATTCGGCAAATGTAGTTCGTGATATGTAAATGTGTATCAGCGTAGGTAAACTATACCTTGTCGTAGATCAACGTAGGGCATTGGTATTCGTTCATACTAGCACCGCTTGACCACGTCGACGACCCCAAGTATTCTGCTTTCAATAGCTCAGCCGAGCCAATAGTTCATTGAAGTTTATTCCGTATATCACGAACTATATTTGCTGAATCTGTATATCTCCCTGCACAGGTCCTTAAATTTTATCGTAATACAAGTGATTTTCCAAATCGTACGCGATAGAACTCTTGCGAGAGTGAAGACTCTTGGACATGTTAAACTTACTAGAGATTATTAACAAGCTAAAAACGTACTCTTCGCCGGTTTACTAAACTTTTTATATAATTGTTACACATTCTATAGGATACTCTTCGCAATTTTCTGTAAGTAATGTTAGTTTTAGATATTTTAAATTTTATAGTACGAACTTAATTGGTGAAAGACTCAGTGTAAAATAAAGAAAAAATAAAAAAAACTATATCAAACCCCATGTGGGTTTAGAACCTGGGACCTTTGGATTCCGAGTCAAAAGCGTAAGAACTACACCATCACGTAACATGTAAAAAAATATAAATTTTTGCAAAAACATGAAAATAAAAAAAAATTCTCAAATTTAAATCATTAATAACATTTTTATTTACTGATCTATTTTGTTTAAAAACAATAGGGTTCTTCCCCTAGCTAACACTAACCTACTGTCCAAATTTCAGTACAATCGGATTTTTCTTTCTCGAGTTATCGTGCTTACAAGAAACGCGACGGACGGACAGACGAACATTTTGAAAGTTGTTCAGAATTCGTTCACTAACACAATGATATGAAAATTTTTTGTCTGTGAGCGATATTTACGGTTTTAGAAATGTGCCGATCAAATGCAATATACTCTTCGTTTTCGTATTTGCGAAGAGTATAAACAATTGATACTAGCATTATGTAATGTCCCAACCACCACCAGTTGTCGACCGCTCTTCGAATTGCTAAGAATACTGCCAATAATGAGTCTGTATGTCTCAGAAGCAGTAAAATTCGTAGCCTATTTACGAGCCTATTTAATTGTCATCAAGTTGACCATCCCTATGGCATACGTACAATGGACGTAAGACTTCCACAACCAGGGTGTATACTTTCTGGAAAACAGGGAAAACCTGTAAAAGTCAGGGAATTTAAAAATTTATAAAAATAAAAGTCAGGGAAAATTTATTAAAACTATTTATATCTAAAATTGTTCCCATATTGGCTCCCTGGCTCCTCAAAAAATGTTTTCCCATTTCTCCTCCCCTGCTCATCAATTTTCAAGCAGAAAAAATTTCTGGAATTTTTATTGAAGAGTCCTAGAAAACCTGGAAAAGTTAGGGAATTTCAAAATTGTGAATTGGTATACACCCTGCACAACATATCCACACTTTCTTCCATAACCCCTTCAAAGTGCAGTCTGTGAAACTATATAATATGCTTCCGAATAATTATAAATCTCCAATCAACTCAAACTTTAAGCAGTGAAAAAATGCACCTTGCAACATTTTCTACACTGTTCAAGAATTTATATACTGCCATGTAATTTATCATCTTTATCTTCGCAAAAACGAAGAGTATATTGTATTTGATCGGCACATTTCTAAATCAGTAAATATCGCTCGTAGAGAAAAAATGTTCATATCATTATGTTAATGAACGAATTCTGAACAACTTTCAAAATGTCCGTCCGTCCGTCCGTCACGTTTCTTGTAAGCACGATAACTTAAGAAAGAAAAGTCCAATTGTATTGAAATTTGGAAAGTAAGTTAGCGTTAGCGCTGCTTGCTCATAGGCGACCTTAACGCGCGACATCACGCATGGAACTGCAATCGCAATAATGCAAACGGCAACACCCTGTACGATTACGTGAGTAATCATAACGTCGTGTTGCAGTATCCGGACGATCCCACACATTTTCCGGATAACGGTACAACACCTTCCACCCTTGACATAGTGGTCAATAAGGGTGTGAGGATCTCCACGCCACCCGTGACGCTGGAGGAACTCGCATCCGACCACAATCCAATTCTCTTAGAATTGGATAACATGTCGAGGGAAGACATGACACGCAAGATCACATCTTATAGAGACGCCAACCACACATTTACCACGACGCTACGCGCCGTGGTTGTCTGGTTGGCTCCGGGCCGGGATCCGATGAGGTGCATTCTTGTAACAAGAAATATCAAATAAATTTGTTTTGTTGTTGTTGTTGTTGTTGTAATTCAAAGGTCTCGTGTTCGATCCCTCACATGGTGATTTTTTTTTCACAACATGGTTGGTATCACAAAATTTAGAATGTCCAAAAACTAACATTTTTTACAACAAAAATGCGAAGAGTATCCTATAGAATGTGTAACAATTATATAAAAAGTTCAGTAAATCAGCGAAGAGTATAATGCTTCCACTAATTTTTTTATATAATTATTCATATTTTTTATATTGTTTTAATATTAGATTTTATATTTTACCATAAGTATTTTATTCGTTTGTATTATTTAGCGTGTTTTTATGTTGTATTTTTATAAGTTGCAAGCTATGTATAATATGTATTTTAATGTTTAGCGTTATAACTTAATGCTAAGGATGAATAACACAGGTTTACAAAAAAAAATCCGACCAATGGATTTCAAGAAAAGTTAACCTAAAAGTGCTAAAAATACCTTTTTCGTTCATGCACAAATTAGTTCACTCAATATTTTGGGTTGAATTTGGTTACTCGGGGGTTTTTGGGGTCGCTGATCATGAATCTGAAGTCAGAATTTAATAATTTCTAAATCCAAGATGGCGGATCCAATATGGCAGATGCTAAAATCCAGAAATTCATCAAAATTTGAAAATTGTGGCCCAAAACTTATTCGTCAGGGGTTTTTGGGGTCACTTGAGTGAATTAATTTGTGCATGAACGAAGGCGAAAAAGGTATTTTTAGCACATTTAGATTAAGTTTTCTCGAAATCCTGACGTGATGGCACAAAACGGACTACGGCATCGTGTTCAGCATGTCAAAAACCTTTGGGATACGGTAATGGAATCTCATTGGTCGGACATATTTTTTTTTGTAAACCTGTGTAATTATCCCCCCTTCTGTTTGACCCACCTATAACATTCATTTGTAATGTATTTTAGAAATAAAAAACTGCTGCCCAAGGAAAAACTACTTCCATATCCAGATTTTCCATCCAAGTCTCACAACGAAAACATTTTGTATGTGGAAATAATTGTTTATGGGACTTTAATAATATAATATTTGAAACCGTCTACCAGAAAAACCCATAAAACGATATCCGACACCGGTAGGGGGGTGGTGGTGGTGGATTAAGTAAAAATATTTTGAGGATTTTGGTTCTTGTACAGACGCTAAATCACAATTTTTTTCACTCCCTTTATTAATGGGATGGGGGTGGTAATGGGGTAGCTAATGCCAAAAATTTTTTTGAGACTTTATAGTTTCTCTTGTACATACTATAGTAATTTACGTTATAAGAGACCTACCGGATGTGTATCATATAATATTTAATTTCATACTTTATATATATACTTTATAGTCCTTTTCAAAATAAATAAAAACTTGTAATTATTGAAATTTAAAAAATATTATTTCGTAATCTAGTAATCGCATCTCCTAAACATAAACATAAACACACCACAGATAGTAGACAACCCCCAAATCCAAAGCCAAGGCTGTCCGGAAGGGGGTTACACATTCGGAAAAACGCAGACATACATCCACACCCCCCGGTGTTGTCAATACCGGGGCTGGGGGTCGAACCCAGAGCGTGGTAGCGAGTCGATCAGCGTATTCGCCACTCAATACACCTTAACCGATTGAGCTACCGTGCCCTTTCAGGCATGGCGGCACATCGCTTGAACCATGCAAATTGCGTCGTTCAATGCATGGTGGTACAAATAACGTACCGCATATTGTATACTTATGCATAGTGCACTGTATACACTGTATATACTGTGGATACTGTAATGTATGTCTATGTATCTGGCAATGATCGAGGATATATATCACTTGATATATATCATGATATATATCATGATATTTATGGAAAATATCACACCATAAATATCACCATAAATATCATGATATATATCGCAAATATAAAAATAAAACGCCTACGCCTATGGTGCGCGATTAAACACCTACGCCGTTGGTGAAAAATATATATGTATATTTTTTTAAATTAGTTTCATTTTAATACTTATAGGTACTTCTTTATTGTCCTTATAATACTAATATTGAACATCTATGAGAGCAATTTTGTTATGCTTTTTTAAGCTAAATTCTTTTCAGCTGCTTAGCTTTACAGTTGGACGGGGCAAGACCCAATGATACCCAGATGCAGCTGGGAGGATAGAGGAGGTAACCCGGGGAAAGTGATACATCATTGGGCCGTGAGAAGAACTTTCAGGCGGGTGCCTTGGGCACCCGAGGCAGCTGAACAGAATTTGACTTTATTTTAAATTGTTAGAATTTATGTTTTGTTTGTTACGTTTTCAGAGCCAAGACATAATAAGCTTAAAAAACATTGAATAAAAACGATTTAAAATATGATATGCACTGTGTTAAATTCAATCGTGGTTTTATTTGCATGAATAAGTTACATGAATTAAAAAAATTAAAATAAATATCATAAATATCAAAAAGTGATATATATCACGTTTTTTGTGATATATATCAGTTTGTCTGATATTTATATAAATATCATGATATTTTCGATCCCTGGTATCTGGGTACTACGCCGAAGTATATACTTTAAACAAAATATAAATCTCCACGAATGCAGCCAAAGTATATTTTGTTGCTTAGCAATCCCAATAACAAAAAAAAAAAACAGATGAATTATAACAAAATATGATTTCCCGTGCCGGAAAGGGTTAACGATGTTATAGTCATTGTTTTTCTTAGCTAATTAAGATTGTCTTTAGCTTGTCACTGTCAAATAAATAAAATCATAATTTTTGTATTGTTTTGTATTATGGAGATTTCGGAGAAGATTTTAAATAAATCTGTGGAAGCAACGGGAAAATTAATCTCTAAAAGATCATCAGGTAGATATCAAACAAAATATGGATTGTTTTGTCAATGGAAACAAATAATATGATAGTGTTGCTAGGTAACACATTACAGTATCGGATACTGTAATGTTCGCATTACGGTATCAGATACTGCAATGTTCGATTTACCGGCCACAAATGAGTCCGGGAAATAGTCATTTTAGTCTAGGGGCCACACTAGTGACAACTGTTGCACGGAGGTGTATAGAGAATTTCTCTTCAAAAATGAGTTCTTAGATTTCTAAGGATAAGGTTTGGTTTGGGTACACGTTTCTGGTATGGGGAGGTTTCTCCCAATATGGCCGCCAAGATGGCCGCTTTATCCATATGAACTTTTACCAGAAAATGATCTATATCTCGAAAACTCGTGCTCGCAGCGGAAAATTACAAGGCATCAAAATTGATAAGAGCATTATTTTACATGTTATTATTACACGTTATTAAACCATGAAAAAGTTGTAATTATAAAAAAGATTTTATTAATAAAACACTGCATTATTTGCAACATTACTAAGAATGATAAGAAGATTAAGCGACTATTAGTAACAAATAGTATTTTAATGTGACTAATAAAAGTTAATTCCAATTATTATGCCACTTTGGAAGCTCGCAAGCACAGAACCTAGAGCAGCCAACTTCATTCTTCCTACATATATAGATGTTTGATGGTGCACAAGTCTTACGTGAACAAATGTGAGGGAAATCAGGAGGAAGTTGCTCAGTGATAATTTGAGGAATCCATCCTGTTTCCATTTGCTCGTATCCATAATCACCGGGCTAAGGTATACCTAGATCTTCTAATAGACCATACCACTGGTTAGCCTGTAAATATGCCCGCTTGATGTGTAGCGCCGTACTAGATAAAGTCGGTGGAGCTTGGTAAATTCCAAAGTTTTCATTCGGTGGTATTTAAAAATTCTTAAGTCATTAATTTTCCTAAAGTCTTTAGGTAACATCCTTGTCAAAAACTCTTCAGCATTTTCAATTATTGTATTTGACAGTTCTTCTTTTCCAAAGTCTTTTAACAAGTATACGCAGTCTTCGGCCACTTTTAAAGCTGCGTGCTTTGTGCCAAATTTACTTGTAGTGTCACATCCACTCAGTGAGTGAATAGCAGAAAGTACTTCAATGACATGGTTTGAAACAGCCTGACATACATCATGTACTGGAATAAATCTTAAAGTCTGTCCTACCCTAGAATAAGACCAAAGTTCAATCAAACCATTAGCTTTAAACTCTGTGAAAATAGTAAACAGCACACACAAATACATCTGTGTCTGATGATGCTATTAAGACACTTTCAACATTTGAATGCTTAATGGCATGATTTATATGAAAAAATATCCTTTCATCGGCTTCTTCATGTCTACAACAAAACTGAGGTTCTTCTGTAACAATATCTGTTTCTACTTTATGTGCTTCTTCTCCAGCCATACCACTCAAATAAACTATTGAACTTGTCTGCCCCTATGTTGAATAATATAGTTTCGGCAAAAATGTTGAAACTATGTCTTGTTTTGAATTGAAGCCCAAAAAGCACCCATATTTTTTGGCAAAGGTGTCACACTGCTTGAGATTGTCATGTTGATTGGATCTTTTTACATGCGTTTCAATCTTTCTGCAGTTTTTATACTATTCTTGTTATATAGATCGAAGACGATATCAACTCTTTTGGCGGATTTTGACAATTATTCTGTTCAATATAATTTCAGCAAAATCACCAAAATTTTTAATTGAACTTGCAGTAGCTACAGCTATGCTATGGTGCGAGCATAAAGCATAAAATAAAAAATTAGGCAGGATGTATTGGGGTGACAATGGGAGGAACTTTTTATTTGGCTTTCAAGTTTGTTTACCAATTCTTATTTGTTTGATTTTAAAAGCGCACCATCTTTGGTAAAAAAAAGGAAATCGATGTTAACTCAAATGTTAACAGTTTATCAATTGAGTAGCCACGATCTCTTGAAATGTCAATTATTCTTTGAGCATTCGACGTTTCCACTTTTACATCAATAGGTTTTGGCTTTTCTTTACTCTGGTGTCCTCTTTTTAATGAAAGTGTATAGCAGTTTTTTTTAATTTTTTTATAAAAACTTCTTCACGGAACTTTTCATATTTTGTTTGCCCATCATAAACACAATTTGATTTTAATTCTGCTTCTTCTGCTGACAAGTGTTTACCTGTCGCCAAATTAAGAACATGGTCTTGATCTTCTGCAAGAAAAAGATTAAATCTTTTGGTTATGAAATTTACCATTTTTTTCAATTGTCTATTATCTATTTGTGTGATATATTTCAATGTAATATAATGTTATTTATATAAACCTTAACCCATCTGATGTAAAATAATCTACAGATCAATTTTAGTCCTTTTCGATTTTGAGCAATGAGCAATAGTTTCTGAGATATAGGCCATTTTCTGATAAATCTACATATGGGCCAGGCAGCCATCTTGGCCGCCATATTGGGAGAAACCTCCCCATACCAGAAACGCGTACGCAAGCTAAAACGTATCCTTAGGCATATAGAAACTAAGATTAGAAAAGAAATTCTCTATACACCTCCGTGCAACAGTCGTCACCAATGTGGCCCCTGCTCTATTTACCGGACAGTATAAAATAAAATAATTTTATGGACTCGTACCTGCTTGATTTATCTATTTACCCCAATTTACTCCCCAACCCTTTAATGGAATAAGACTAAAATATACTCTAGTTCCAGATCACGTTAAAATACATATGTGTACCAAATTTCAAGTCAGTATCTTAAACGGTTCCAGAGTAATCGTACGCACAAAACAGTTACAGACACACCGAGAGACAGAAAATTTTTTTCGCTCAAACTTAAAATCTGGACATTTCATGACATTCTAAGCCTATTTGAACAATAAAAATTTTCAAAATTTTTTTTTGTAGTTACCATACTGCCACTGGATGTGGAAATATTTATCATTTGTCCATTGTGAATTAACACCTACCTACCTATTATTTACTTCTTAGAAAAGGTCAATTTCACAATATGGGGGCATGTTTTCCCATTAACCGACGCACATTTTCAAGGGATTACTTTTTTTAGGAATTGGAACCATTGTGGAGGGTGCCGCAAACCAAATTCGATAATTTCTTTTTTCGTCAAGTATAAATAAGGGCCACCCTAATTACAGCAGTTCTTTAAATCAATAACGATGTTTTATGTAATTTTTTTCACAATCTTAAAAAGTTAAAATATTAATCATCGAACCATATTAAATATACAATGTGTCCCCGGATGGGATATCGCACTCTTGTAAACTTTATCTACTTATTCTTTATTATCCAACAGTAAAAATCAATTACAGGATAAAACACTTAGAAGTAAGATTGTAAATAATATAAGACATAATTTACACAAAAGCTAATAAAACAGAGCAGAAGAAAAAAAGATTAAGGATTTTCTGTGAGATATAAATAGGACATCTATTAATATTATTGCATTGTAAAATGGACCTAACATTGGAAAAACATTGGAAAAATTAATGTCACAGTTGCTACTTAAATTATTATAGTTTTTATACATGATATTGGTTGGGGACCTTAGCATCATATTTGTTATGCATATGTTCGGTTTAAATGCAATTGACTGCCTCGTGGAAAGCCTTGGTACAGTAAAATTAATTTCACCCAACAAATTGGGGCAATCAATTTGAGAATGTATTAACTTATATAGAATGTATTAAGAGATAGTAGGTCAAATCTATTCAACAATGTAATGTGATCTGCACTGAGCACACCCTGAGATGGGTATGTCCGGTAGACTCTGTAGGACAGGAAGTAGACAAATTTATGTTGAATTGATTCAATTCTATTTTTATAACAATCATAGATTGGGTACCAGATTAATGCGCCATATTCCAATCTCGACCGAACGTATGCGAAATATAGTGCTTTTAGGCAAACAGCAGTATTAAACGATTTGAGTATTGCGTATTATGAATCCCAGCATTTTTGAAACGGACTTACATACTGATCAACATGTGTACAAAATGATAACGATGAATCAAAGTATATTCCTAAATCATTAATCTCTGCACAATTATTATTTATTTTATAGTCGTATATTATTGGCATAAATTTTCGAGTAAAAGTTACTATTTTAAAAAAAAAGCAACGTTTAAATTAAGTCTGTTCAAGTTAAACCAATGATTTATTTTATTTAAATTAATTTGCAAGTTATGACAGTCATTTATATTGCAGATCGAAGAATATATTTTCAGATCATCAACAAACATTAGTCTATTACAGTCAAGTGAGTTGAGTAGATCATCAATAAAAACTAAAAACAACAGTGGTTCTAGGTTAGACCCTTGGGGGATCCCCGATATGGATATAAACATATTTGATTTGAAACCGTTGTAAAAATGTAGTGTTCTCTGTTTAGAAGTATTTAATACATTATTAACAGTTTCTTTAATTAAGCCTAAAAGTTAATTCTTTTTTTATGTGTTAAATAAAACAAGTTCGTCTATATTTTTAAATACCTTTTTAGCATTTATCGTTATTTAAAGTTGAAGTGGCTCTATACTTGTTTTTTATACTACTTGTTACTCATTATGTATTAGTTACACGTTTTAAATTTCAAGATACGACTCAAATAACTTTAAGATATTGAGCTAAGCCCGACTTTATCAAGATTGTACAGTAAAATATAATGGTTAATTTGGTCAAATGCCTTTTGAATGTTGGTGTAAACAACATCCACCTGTCCTCTAGTGTCCAATATTCCAACAGTATATTTGGTAAACCTAGCCACTTGTTACTTGTAGTTGACCTCTCTATAAATCCGTGCTGCCAGGGAGATAAGATATTACGTATACTATTATATACAAAGTGGACCATTTCAATCTATTATTGCAAATATCTCATCGTGTAAGCCACTAATTAAGAAACGGCCTCTACAAAAGTTATTGAGTTCTAAAGAGGCCATCTGATTCTGTGATCGTGCACCGGGCCCGTGAACTTGGTGAGGCCCTGTGATACCTAACTTTGTTTTTTTAAATGGGAACCCCCATTTTTTATTGTAGAATCTAATTCTACAGAAAAAAATATGTTCAAATGTGATTTTCAAAATATTTGTCCAGTGGGCCTTACTCGGGCCCAATACTAACGATTGAAATCACAAGAACCCAATTATCTCTCCGGTTAAGCTAACAACTAGATAAAATATAGGTTTGCTAGCGCTTAGAGTATTTGGCTATAACAGGTGTGGTAAGTATTTACTGTAAATAACTAAAAAATATTAGTTTTAATTGTTTTACTCAGTATTCAGAGTATTTTTTAGCTAATGGAAAAATTATCTTTCATCGCTACTATCACCATTTACATTTATTTTAAATTTACAATTCTTGATTAAAACTGGTTCTGTTGTAGAACCTGGGAGAATCGATCTGTGTTGAAAAATCAAAAAAAATCGAATTTTTCGTTGAGAAAGACGTTATCGAGCTCAACTGATCAAATTTCCGGCATCAGCTCCGAAATGATTTTTTTTTAGAAAATTTGACATTAAAAATTTGAATTTGCCTTTTTTGAAAAATTAACGTTTTTTTAGAAATTTTACATTTTTTTAAAAATTTGACCATTTTTGAAAATTTGACATTTTTTTGAAAGTTTGACATTTTTTGAAAATTTTAAATTTTTCCGGATTCCGTCTTCAGAAGTTTCATAAAAATTTGTCATTTTTCTGTAAAGTGGACAATTTTTGAAAATTTTACATTTTTCTGAAAATTTGACGTTTTTCCGAATTTTTGACATTTTTCTGAAAAGTGACATTTCTCCGAAAATTTGACATTTTCCCGAAAACTTGATATTGTGCTGAAAAGTGACAATCCGAAAATTTGACATTTTTTTAAAAAGTGACATTTCCTCGAAAATTTGACCTTTTCCCGAATATTCTACATTTTTCTGTAAAACGACAATTCTCCGAAAATTTGATGTTTTTTCGAATTTTTGACATTTTTCTGAAAAGTGACATTTCTCAGAAAATTTGACATTTTTCTGAAAAGTGGCATTTCTCCGAAAATTGACATTTTCTGAATTTTTGACATTTTTCTGGTGACATTTTTCTGAAAAGTGACATTTCTCCGAAAATTTGTCATTTTCTGAAAAGTGACATTTTTCTGAAAAGGGACATTTCTCCGAAAATTATTTTTGTGACGTAGGTGTATTCTTGATTCACTCGGATTTGTTTTTTCTCCAATAGTTCCACCTATGTTTCAAATATCATGTCGATATCTGTATCCATTCGTCTGTTGTAAGAATTTTTCATTTTGGTGACGTAGGTGTATTTTTGATTCACTCGAATTTCATCTTTCTTCAATAGTGTCATCTACATTTCAAATATGAAGTTAGTATCTTTGCCCGTTCGTGCGTTATAAGAATTTTTATTTTTTGTGACGTAGGTGTATTTTTGATTCACTCGAATTTTGTTTTTCTTCAATAGTTCCACCTACGTCTCAAATATGAAGTCGATGTCTCTACCTGTTCCTCTATTGTGAGAATTTTTCTTCTTTGTGAGGTCACGTAGACATGGGTGTATTTTTAATTCACTTGTATTCCGTCCGTCTACAACATTTCCACCTACGCTTTAAATTTCAATTCGATATCTACAACCATTCCCGAGTTATCAGCGAAATCATTTGGAGGCTCTGCCACTCTGTACATCACACTTTATTTATACGGTAAAACAAATGACATTATTATCGATCGAAATTTGCCGGCTAGTGTCATCTATTGAACGGTAACTTTACCATTTGGCAAGTAAAATTGAGGGCGCTATGCAGATCGACAGTTTATACAATTGTCCTTGGTTTCAATCTGCATCACGCAAAAACACGAAACAAATGTCAGTTTGTACAAATCGCCCTGTATATGACTTTTTATCGCTTCGCAGATTGACAGCAGTGGATGAATCTGATTGGACGTTTCAGAAAATCGATATTTAGCTATGACGTAGGCACGGCCGGGATGAAATTTTTTTTAAAAAAGTCTCCACTTTGACCGCTCCCAGCTTGTTAATTTTTGGAGTATGACAATTAAAAAAAAAAAAAATTTTAGATAATTCAATTCTATACAAATTCGTTAGGGCGAAGTTTTTTGGCCTAGGAGCCACCGTTTAGGAGTTATGGAGGAAAAATGTACCATTTTGAGTCGTGCATCGCCACACATTTGGGTCGATTTCTCCGAAACGAAAGTATTTAGGACAATTTTGATGGAACTGGGCGATTCCTCAAGCAATTATCTGGACCCTTGTGAAAATTTATTTTTGAGCTAGCTGCAGCCGTTTCCGAGATATAAACGAAAATCGGCGAAAAAAAAGTAGCGTTTTGGAGCCGAAAAAAGTGCTTAAAATGTTCATATACCGTCAACGGGGGGAAAGTGGATCACTTACAATTTCGACATGAATTTCGCATGTTTTGAATAATATGAAATCGTTTAGTTGTAGATGAATGGTAAAATTTTTTCTGCATATTCCGTCCTATTAGTATGATAGGTAGTTTAATGTTGACAAGGTTAAATGAAAAAAAAAAAAATCATTTTTATTTTCAAGTAGGATTGTCAAGCTATTTAAAAAAAAAATCACGAAATCGTGGGTAAAGTGAACCACGTCTGAATTAGGGATATATTATGTTGTTTTTTTTGTAGTTTAATTTGAGTTTAAGTTAGATTAGTTATATTTTACGTTTTTATGCATGTAGAATAGTTCAGGGCGTATCTCAAAAAATTTTGTACTAGGGGTGGGGATGTTCGTTGGTAGAGGCAATGAAAAATATTTTGTTTCAGATGCCACGTCATTACAAAAAGAAGATTAGTGTGCATGGCAATAAAAATTATGAGGAAGTTTACATGGCAAGGGCAGTGGCGGCCGTAAAAAATAAAAGAATGTCAATAAGATCGGCATCGGAACAGTTTGGGGTTCCATACACTACATTAAACAACCGTGTCCATAATAAACATCCATTAAAATATGGTTGACAACGCGCACTAAGTGAAATTGAGGAATCGCAATTGGTAGATGTTCTACAATTGTGCGCTGAATGGGGATTTCCATTTAAACCCATTGATATTCGGTATCTAGTGCAGCAATATTTAACAAAAGGAGGCATAACAGAGAAACGATTCACAAACAATTTACCTGGTGTGGATTGGTTTAGTGGTTTTATGAGGCGGCACCCTAAACTGACCACTAAATTGGCAGAGAATACAAAAAGAGTTAGGGCCGCGTTGAGTCACGAAACAATCACTGATTATTTTACACACTTGGAACATGTGAAAGACATTCCAGCTTCTAACATAGTAAACTATGATGAAACAAATTTTGTTGACGACCCAGGGTCATCAAAAGTTGTGTTAAAAAGAGGAACCAAACATGCATATAGAAACTTGGACAGCTCCAAAACTAGTACGACGGTAATGTTTGCTATATCCGCCGATGGTAAACTGCTTCCCCCCTACGTAGTTTATAAGGCCAAGCATGCCTATCAAGGATGGACAGAAGGAGGTTTGGAAGGTACAAGGTACAATCGTGCTCAGACTGGTTGGTTCGACACGACCATTTTCGTAGATTGGTTTTTGTCAGTTGTTTTGCCATATTTTAAAAATTTAGAAGGCAAAAAAGTTATTATTGGTGACAATCTTAACAGTCACGTCACTGTGACTGTTATTAAACAATGTGAACAGAATAATATAAGATTTGTTTTACTACCCCCAAATTCGACCCACCTCTTACAGCCACTCGATGTGGGATATTTTCGGCCATTAAAGGCGTCATGGAGAAAAATATTGGAGGAGTGGAAATTGAAAAATAAAGGTGTGCTACCAAAAACGCTATTCCCCAGAATGCTTAAAAAGACAATTGAAACTGTTGGACTAAAATCGCAAGCAAATTCTGTTGCCGGATTTAAGGCATGTGGGATTGTGCCGTTTAATTCCAATGCTGTTCTTCGTAAAATTCCATGGAAAACTGATGTCACCTATAAAACCAATGAAACTTCATGGACAAGTGCCGTAATAGATGATTTCAGTGAACTTAAAACTGGAACTACCTCAGCCCCAAAGAAATATAACATAACAGCAGGGAAAAGTGTATCCACAAAAGATATAATAATGGTGGAAGCGACAGAAAAAAAAAAGAAAAGAAAGCGAAATAATAGCTAGAGGGAAAGCGAGGAATTTAATGAATTAGAAGAGCAGTTGGAGGTGGAAATACTGGAAGCAGAATTGGATGACGAGCTGAATGCAGACCTAGATGCCGAGCTGGATGATCCAATTGCCCAACACATTTACGAAATCGGCGAATATTCTATTGAGTCTCATATGCAAAATAATCATATTGAATATAGTCCCAATATAGGCGATTTCATTGTGGTAAAATTTCAAACAAACAAAAGAAATCGGTTATTTATCGCGAAGGTAGAAAACATTGAAAAAGGAGAATATACAGTGAACGCCCTGAGAAGAACAGGTAGAAAAGACATTTTTTTTGTTTACCCACAAAACCCAGATTTATCAGTCATCACTAAAGAACAAATTGTGAAACAAATTAAATTAAAAGGGACCAAACGAGGATGCCACCAGTTCTTTTTAAATTGCGAGGACGATGAAACATTAGAATGAGTTACTTATAGCTATATTATTATTATTATTATTTTTTGTACTAATCACACGTTTTAGTTACCTATATTTTAAGTTTTTTTATACATAATAATGTTCCTAAACATTGTTAAACTTGTTTTTCAGTGCAACAACTGACTGTGTTATTAAGGCTGTTCGAATAAAGCGTTTATTTTCAATATTATTGTGGTTTTTGTTTGTTAAATTTAAAAAAAAATTATCTTTATAGCTTATTTTATTTATTTTTATTGATCGACTTTACCCAATATAAGGTTAAAGTGGTTCAAAGTAAGTTTTAAATAAGTGATCAACTTTACCCCAACATGAGGGGTAAAGTCGATCGATTTTAAAAAAATTAAAAAAAAAAAACTAAAAAAAAACACCACAGATAGTAGACAACCCCCAAATTAATAGCCAAGGCTGTGCGGAAGGGGGTTACACATTTGGAAAAACGCAGACATACATCCACACCCACCGGTGTTGTCAATACCGGGGAGAAGAGAAAAATCTTAATTTACGTAACTCGTAGCTAAATGTTGAAAGATGCTATATTAATTTTTTTAATAAAAATAATCGAAAGACAAAGGCGTCGTGCTAAAAAAATCGATTATTTTGATCCACTTTCCCCCGGTTGTCGGTACCTATTTCGAAATACACCAGCGGGACGACCGTATGATGTCGCGATGGAAAGAGGATTTGCCCTATGCATCGTAAACTGCATAGGGCAAATCGAAAATTTGGCTGGGCACGAATGAATGAAAAGTGGCATTTTTTGACATTTCAACAAAATTGCAAAATGCAACGACGCGATAAAGGGAGCATCGTGAATAAAAAGTGAGGTTCGTAAAAATGCATCCAGAAAGAGACGGGCGAATTTAATTAGTTAATTAAGAAGTTAATCGTTAAATGGAATCGACGAAATATAGCCTATTCCACAAAGAATTTTATCGTGTGTCCGTCAATACCGTTTCGCGTTCAGAGAATTGAGCATGAAAAAAGCCTTTGGTGCAGTAAATTTGGAAAGAGTAAGAGGTACAGCCCATTCAGATTTTAATATACAAACCGCTCTGCTGATTGAAAAATGACTTAAATAAAAGTTGTAGGATTCCATGGGTCATCTAATGCTATGGTTCAGTACCCGGTCAGGGCCCCTGATATGGCCCTGGGGCCCCCAACTTTTTTTTTAAATGGAAATATCAATTTTTTATTGCAGATTTGCATTCTACGGAAAAAGATACGTTTAAATATGATTTTCTTTCCACCCTTTGGCTCAATTTGTAAGGCCCACTGGAAAAAATTTTTGAAAATTATATTTGAACGTATTTTTTTCCGTAGAATGCAAATCTGCAATAAAAAATTGATATTTCCATTAAAAAAAAAAGTTGAGGGCCCCAGATTATGAAGGGCTCAGAACAGGTACTGAACCATAGCATTAGATGACCCCCATCGAATTCTATACTTTTATTTAAGTCTTCAATTGTTAGCTTAACCGGCGAGATAATTGGGTTCTTGTGATTTCAATTGTTTGTATTGGGCCCAAGTAAGGCCCACTGGAAAAAATTTTTGAAAATCATATTTGAACGTATTCTTTTCGGTAGAATTAGATTCTGCAATAAAAAATGGGGGTTCCCATTTAAAAAATCAAAGTTGGGTATCACAGGGCCTCACCAAGCTCACAGGCCCGGTGTACGACCACAGAATCAGATGGCCCCCTTAGAACCCAACAACTTTTGTAGAGGTTATTTCTTAATTGGTGGCTTACGCGACGAGATATTTGCAATAATAAATTAAAATGGTCCACCCTGTATATCCCTATATAAAATGATCTCCAATAATTTGGCGAAGTTACAAATTGTGGATGTAGCACAATAGTTAGTAACATCTTTTGGGTTGCCGGTTTTAAGAATGGGACGTATCTTAGCTACTTTCCAAATTGTTGGAAAAGTAGATGTCTCTAATACTAAGTTTTACAAGACACAGAAAGGGTAAGCCAAAGCTGCTATGCAGTTTTTTTTTTTAAATGCCTTATTTATATTAACGTCCTGGCGAAGTTTAGCTAATGCTACTCTACCACTTAACCAGGACGGCGAGATGAGTTACGGTCACCCATCCAAGTGATGGACTCGCCTGGCCGTGCTTAACTTCGCCGATCGAGTCCAGTCACTGAAACCGGTACCGTACCTCACCTCACATTTTACAAGAAAGCTAAGCACCTTGTCTTCACCAGCAGTTAAACGATCCTTCAGTTTTTTTGACGCTGTGATAATCATCATTTTCAGATATATACTTAATGTTTATATTTTGCGATGCACAGGGTTCATTTAATGGAACATATAAGGGATGAGATTGATTAAACACTAGAAAAATGTTGGGCAAAAGCATTAACTGGGGGATCTTCATAACTCGCTACTGATTAAGTGCTGTCGATAAGCTTCAGATGTATTGTTTTTTATTCTAGCATGAAATAATTTGAACTCGTAGTACTGGATATCATTGGCCAGCGTAAATTTTTACAGAATACATTATTTTTTCTTAGTATCGTTTGTAATATTTTTTGTATACCAAACTGGGTATTTATATTTCTGTTTTACCGAGAAAAAAATTATTCTTTATAAAAAGTTTTGCTTGTCCTAGGAAGTCATAAACAGTTGTCAAACTTAAGATAAATTATACAGGGCGTTCTAAAAATTAGAAATTATTATATTTATATTTCTGTTTTACCGAGAAAAAAATTATTCTTTATAAAAAGTTTTGCTTGTCCTAGGAAGTCATAAACAGTTGTCAAACTTAAGATAAATTATACAGGGCGTTCTAAAAATTAGAAAATATGAAATCGACTTTAAGCAAACTACCTTTTTTTTACATCTTCATTGAAAATTGTATTTAAGGGTTCCGGCGCGCATCACCAACCTTACAAATTTGAACAGATGGAACTGCGTGTAGCTTTTGGTAATATTACATCGTGGATTTCAACCAATTATTTCAAAGCAACATGCTCAGACTGTATTCGTTTTATATTGTAATTTCTCTTCCAGGAGATAGGTGGAGACATTACAAGTTTGTTTCATTACGTCTTAACTTTACTTACCCGCGAAAATCAAACAAATGAAAATAGTAGGGATGTACCTCTGGCATGAACAACAAATAGTAGAGGTGAGGTATCATATTACTCGTCTTTGGAATCACGAAATAAAACTCTCGCGCTTCGTTTATCCGGTTTTAAATATTTATATCATTTTGTGCTTTGATACTTGTAGTTTTTTTGTGTTGTATCATAAGTAATAATTTAAGCTGAATATATTTTTCACTATTAGATATTTATTTACATTAGGTAATAAGTAGGAATAGAAAAAAATAAATATTTTTTTCAAAGTAAGTAGATAGGTACATTTATACATTATAAATAACACTGTCTAAAAGCAAAAGGTTTTTTGCTTCCTTGCTCACCGAATAGTAAGTATTGTAATCGTGAAAAAATCACTCTTCAGATTTTCACATTTCAGGCTATGTATATGCCTGTCTCTATATGCCTGTCTGCCTAATAATATGGCGCTATATCTACAAAACTCTTTGATGGAGAAAAATAATACATGGTAGGTATTGTCGCTATTGTCAACGAAGAAATAGTGAAAAATATACAGGGTGAAATATATAAAAGTATATATAATTAATGAAAAAAATGTGGCAGAGGACAGCAATATTTTTGGCATGCATAATTAATACAATATATGCCAAAAAATGGCACCAGTTGAAAAATATACAGGGTTGCACTCTAAAAAATAATTAAGAAACGATGGTGGAAAATAATATTTGAAATATAGTTGACACGATGTAACCGAAGGGGAAACTCGATATACTTTTAGTGAACAATTATACAGGGTGGTCGCTCTAAAAAAATAATTAGGAAACGATAGAGGAAAATAATTGCAATGTAGTTGTTATACTATTGCCAGAAAAAAACTTTATTTTTACTAAAAAGTCTAAAAGTATAACAATATACAAAGTGGTCATCCAACAAAAAAATAATTAATAAATAAAAGGGGGAAAGTATTGTGTAAATATGTTTGGAGATTTTTTTTACTCTATATTTGCTATAAACAGTGTTCTTTGATGTTGGCGAAAAATATATAACTAAAACAGATATTTGAATTCCGTAAAAGGTATATTCACTCTTGAAATGAGAAGCGATGCGATGAGATATTACACTCGAGGCAACTTTTATGATAATAACAATTTTCTACAAATCTCTGGTTTTCGAAATATTTGAACTTCAATATTATTTTTTTTAAGTAGAAAAACTGCCATAAACTTTTTTAAAATAAATTTTAGACAATATGTCCTTTGGATCATTTTTCATAGTGAATCACACTGCTTTAGGTAGTAATGAAACAAATTTATTTCAAAACATAAAACATGAATGTTTACTTAATTACTTCTAGATCCAATGGAAGTATACAAACAAACAACGTGATCTACGATGATATGTGGAAAATAAAATGGTGTACTAGTCTTCAATGTGGGAAAGCCCCTGCAAAATTTTAAAGAGTCTGAGGTAATTTAGTATATTAAATTATTAGTAGATTTGCGAAGATACACTACTGTTGTTGACTAGGTCAGTAATAGGTCGACGAACTTACTTGTGAAAGAGCGTATTGGAGATGTTTACATTTTCTTAATTGGCATAAAAAGTGAAGCCGGCAACTGCGATCAAAGTGTTGCGTTTTTTGCTTTCGATCGAACAATCAGCACACCGATGGGTTTAAGTAAATATCTCATATATCTACTAGTTTTTGCAGAGTTGACTTGCATAGGGTCAACGTCTTTTCGACTTATTTCGCTATTTTTGTAGTGTGATTTGATTAAAACCAAAAAGTCACTTCTACCCTCTCCAGCTTTGCTGTCAATAGTGTCAATCCCGAGTCTGATAAAGTGATATGGTTGTACCGCGTTACGTCAGATTCATTAAAGTCATTGCGGCGCATTTCTACGAAAAAATAAGGTAATTTTTTTAGTAATTTTTTTTATTTTTCATTTTTTAACTCCTTTCGGTGGGGACAGCCTACTGTTAAATTTTCTGCATGTCATGGTAGATCACGTTGTATAGTAACGCAAAAAAAAATTAACATTTTTTAATTGTTCAAATAGGCTTAGAACGTCATGAAACGTCAATATTTTAGGTTTGAGAAAAAAAAAAGGTCTGTCTGTCTGTAACTTTTTTGTGCGCACGATTGCTCTGGAACCGTATACGATATTGACTTGAAATTTGGTACACGTGTTTTTTGACGAGATATGGAACTAGATTATATTTTGATCTTATTCCGTTGAAAGGTTGGGGGGTAAATTGGGGTGAATGGGGGTAAATAGGTAAACCAAGCAAGTAAGAGTCCATAAAATTGGTATTTAATATATTATAAGAGAAGCCAAGGTCTCAAAATTTTTTTTGGCATTAGCCACTCCAATTACCACCTCCACCCCACTATTAAAGGGAGTAAAAAAATTAAAATTGTTAGTGAGTGTACAAGAACCAAAGGCCTCAAATTTTTTTTACTTCATCCGAAATTAAATTTTTTTTTCTTTTTCCGGTTAGCGCGCGCGCCGTTCGGAAGTTTCGTCTGCCAGCGTAATTGGGATATGTGAAGTACATATACTAACTACCTATGCGGACAGATATCGATAATCATTCGATTTAAAAATAAATGCCCTCCCTATCCCCCCACCATACCAAAAAGTTCCAGAGAGAAAAAAATTTTGTATTTATATGGTCTCTTCGATTACCGACTGGCAGACGGCAACCACTCGTCGTCGAATTTTCACGCTATTTTCTAGAAAATTGATGAGCTGGGGGGGAGAAATTCTAATTGGCAACTTACATCTCGAGATTCCAACTTTCCCCAAGTTCCGCTGAAATAAAAGTTGATGAGCGGGGGGAGAAAATCTTTACACCCCCACTAACATAAACTGTTATGCTCCTACCAGGTATAAAATAGTTTTAAACGGATTTTTATTTACATTATTAATAAAATGTCAATTCTTCTTATTAGAAGAGGCCATTTATATCTCAATTCGCACAATGACCATTTTATGAGGATTGTGTATTGGGAGAAATTATTAGAAAAAGACTTAAAAGACTTAGCCGAAATGAAATATGTTATGATCCACCGTATATCTTAGATGCGCAAAATAAAAATAAAAGTAAAAATTTAATTATTTATTTGGAAACAAGGTTTTTATTCTCTTCCCCTTAATCACCTACTGCTTTTGTTACAAATATTTTAATGATGACACAATGACACATAAAATTTGAGTATTGTTGGACCAAATAAAATTTTTATAAATAAATGGGAAATACAGGATTAAATAATAAATAAAAGAGGAAATCCACATACCACGTGCAGCTACGTATCCGTATCTGCTCCGCTATATTTGTTTTGGTACCTACATGACGCGATTTTCTTTTTGTACTAAATCTTCATGCATCTTTCCTTCAGAATTGAGCCCAATTATGGTGGATGAAGTAAAAATAATTTTTGAGGCCTACGATTCTTGTACACACACTAAATCACAATTTAATTTTTTTCACCTCATTTTATGACGAGGTGGGGGGTGGTCAGGTGGTGCCAAAAATTTTTTTGAGACCTTGTAGCTTCTCTTATATATACTAAATATCAATTTTATGAACTCTCATTTGCTTAATTTACCTATTTACCCCTATTTACTCTCAACCCTTCAAAGGAATAAGATGAAAATATAATCTAGTTTCAGATCTCGTTAAAATACTGTGTATCAAATTTCAAGGCAATATCTTAAACGGTTCCATAGTAATCGTGCGCACAAAAATTGTTACAGACATACCGACAGACCGCCCGACAGAAATTTTTTTTGCCCCAACTTAAAATCTCGACTTTTCATCACGTTCTAAGCCTATTTGGACAATACAAATTTTCAGTTTTTTTTTGCATCACTGTCCTACTTCCACTGGACGTCGAAGTAATAATATATGCTTACATACATAATTATTAATAGTCAAAGTTAGTAGTTCAAATGGGATCTAACTCGCGGAGTTAATCTAAGAAGAAAATAAAATAAAATAAATATGGTTCTAACTTCTCAATGCCAAATATTTTATCCAAATAGAATTTTTCCGTAAAATTAATAGAAAGACCAATTTACCTGCAATGGTTTTCTTTTATTTTCTTCTTAGATTATAAATCCCATTTTAACTAAAATTTGGTAAAAATCCATTTTACGTCAAGCAGACCGAGACTGCAGAAAATGAAACATACTAATTTTTTTTTGGTATATTACACCGATCGCAAACACTATCCGGGGACACACTGTATAAGAAGTTGTTGTTCCATTCAAAAAATTATTACTATTTGATTGCCACCATTCTGTGAAACACCCTGTAGATTGCAAATAATTTTAGAACATAACACTCTTGATTTTATCATATATTTTTTCAAACGATGAAGAGATATTAATCGCCCACACGCTATACTGACTCACCCTCTGTACATATAATATTAAGCTTATTCACAAATTCTTATCATTTTGTAATTTTCACATAGGTATTCGTGCGAATCAGATACAAAGGCCATAGACAATTAAATTTTATGAAATCTGTTAAAAAGACGCGTTTTCGTTGCTATGCCTCTTTATCGATACCTCGAGCGGTGTCTTTATGAATCGGTAAAAAAAAGTGGCTATGAAATAAAAGAGAAAGAAAATCAAAGTTTATCCTTCCTTGTTTAACGATGTATTGGCGCTATTACTCGACTCGAAGAGTGAAAGTCAACATGCCAAATAATAAAATGTTATTGCAGATGCAGAATTAATAGACAAGGACGTACAATTGGTTTCCTTTCTCCTTCCACTTACGCGCTGTCCTAGGAAGAATGGCTAGTTAATATACCTGCTCAATCGATAATAAATCAATGTTAAAACTGTCTCACTTAGACGCCATCTATAAGATAGGTGCTAAAGTTCTTCGTAACTTTCTCTTAGTGGTGCTAGAAATCGGCTACTGGTTTGTTTACATTTTACAACATTTTTGTATTCAGTGAGTTACTTTAGTAGTTCGAGAATTTTTCAAAAACTACTGAATAAAAAATTGAAATTTAAATATTAATAGGTTTAATATACTATAGCAGATGAGTCCAGACTAATATCAATAAGATAGTATCTTTTTTATTATTTTAAAATTGGGTTGAAAGTTAGAGGATGTTTAGCAGCTTGACAAGAAAAAAATATTACTTTTCGTGAGTTTGCAATAGTCCAGACACATTCTATAGAGTTTTTTCTCAAAGCCTGTGAAATTTCTTTTTAATCAGTTCAGAGATTTAGAAGAAATTCTCGAACTACGAAGTCATGTTTTTAAGTAAATTTAACCTATATTTCCGGCGCCCTTAACAAAGTTTATTCGATTCGTATATTTTTTTTTTAACTGACAGAAACTTAAATTCTTTTTCTTTTCGAAGTTTATGTCGGATAAAGAAAAAAAATCTTTCAGAATATTAAAAGTATTATAATTACATAAATGATAAAAAATGCAGATTTAGAAAAAGTATAAAATCAGCATTATAAAAAAATGCTTTTTCATTTAGATATGTTTGGTCATATAGATGCCAAATGACCTCCTGTACCCTGTTCGGGGTCGGCAACGCTCTACCAAACCCCCTGTATATACAGGGTAATTCAATAAAACTCCCCAAGCAGTTTCCTTGGCAACGAAAAAACATATTCAAATTCTGTAAATGCCAGTCGTTAGATATTCTTGGTAACTTTATTTTGTCTTGATTTGAATCTATGCAGTTTTATTCATAATTTATTTACAAACATTTAGATTTTTGGTTTGGCCTGAACCGATGAACAGCGCCCGAAATTAAAAGTTAATTGATTGCATTTCTATAAATGTAAATGACCGGAATACATATAGGATATAACTATACCTTAAAAAAAATTGTTTAAAAAAATTGTCTCTAATGAAGAGCTCATTGACGAGGGTTTATAAGTTTCTGTGCTTGTATCTATGAAATATTTGCTCTAAGTGGAAAGTATGTGCCAAATTTCAGTTATTTCAGTTTTTTTTTTAATCAAACTCGAAAACCAATCACAGCCTAAGTAATTCCATATTTGCATGACTTCCAAAGTATTCTACATATTACCAAAAGAATGAAAATTTTAAGTGATACCTAATTAGTATAGTAAGACAAAAAAAACTTTGAAAATTTTTATTGTTGAAATAGGCTTAGAATGTCATGAAACGTCGAGATTTTAAGTTTGAGCGGAAAAAAATTTCTGTCTGTCGGTCTGTCTGTCTAACTTTTTTGTGCGCACGTTTACTCTGGAACCGTTTAAGATATTGACTTGAAATTTGGTACACATATGTACTTTAACAAGATCTGGAACTAGATTATATTTTCATCTTGTTCCGTCATGGGGTTGGGGGGTAAATTGCGGTAGATAGGTAAATCAACCAGGTAAGAGTCCATAAAATTGGTATTTAGTATATATTTAGTATATATATACTGTCTGTCTGTCTGTAACTTTTTTGTGCGCACGTTTACTCTGGAACCGTTTAAGATATTGACTTGAAATTTGGTACACATATGTACTTTAACAAGATCTGGAACTAGATTATATTTTCATCTTGTTCCGTCATGGGGTTGGGGGGTAAATTGCGGTAGATAGGCAAATCAACCAGGTAAGAGTCCATAAAATTGGTATTTAGTATATATTTAGTATATATATATACAAGGAAAGCTAAGGTCTCAAAAACATTTTTGGCATTAGCCACTCCCATTACCACCCCCACCCCATTATTAAAGGGGATGGAAAAAAATTATGATTTAGTGTGTGTACAAGAACCTGAAAATACTACACCACATCCCTCATCACCACCCCCACCCCACTACCGATGTGGGGTATCGTTTTATGGGTTTTTGGAGTAGAGGATTTCAAATATTATATTATTAAAGTTCCATAAACAATTATTTCCACATGAAAAATTTTTTCGTTGTACGTGACTTGGATAGAAAATCTGGATGTGGAAGTAGTGATTTCTTGGGCAGCGGTTTTTACTATTAGCTAAAAATTTGTTTTGGCCAACCAATGATTTCATAATGTCACTTGTGATTGTGTGATTGAAATATCTACTCAAACATTTTTTTATAAATGACGAATGCGCTCGTTATTCTTAGTGTTATTCTGTTCAATGAAAAATAATACTACTCTAGCCTTGACTGCTTGGTTCTGATTATATTGATCATATATTGATATATTATTATTATTATCATGCGTATGCTAAATAAATTTCTTTTTCAAATTAATGAAGTTTCATTTTGTATTACATTTTTGAAGTTAGGTATATGTGACTTTCTAGAGTATATTTCATTTTGGATGGATGAAAATTGGGTGAAAAAAGGAGGGTCAACGAAAATACATTTTTGGAAATTGTAAAAATGCGCCTTTTTTGAAAAAAAAAAAAAATTAACTCTATCCCCTAAAAGTACATAAAATAACGTACAATCGAAAAAAAAAGTGACGTATAATGCCTCCTTGATATTTGCGAAGAAGTAAACATTTTATTTCGTCTGCCATCTTTCACCGTTCTATTTGACATACGGTGTCCGGGATTGCTGCATTATATTTGACCGTATATAAATTTTATTTTTGCCAGCTTTGGTGAAGTTATTCCTGCTTATAGGAAAGATATTTAATTTTGATTTTTTCAGCTATTCTTGCTGTTTTCTTTTTTTCTCCAAGATGGCGAATTGACCAATACCCTATCAGACAGGTCTATATTTTTTAAGAATTTGATTTCAAATAAGCCAGTATTTTTAAAATCCCATCTGATTACTTACTCCATGCCAAAGTTGCAAAAACCCCAAAAGTGCAGGGGTAGCAACTAAACATGACTCCCGTTTTCGAGGGCGGCCAACACAATGATGATAGTCGCGCGGTCCCTACCCCTACCCCCGTAAACGCAAAACACCACCCCCTTTTTCGATTTTTCGTTGTCAGGCATGCGTAGACTTGTTGGATCGGTTTTTTTTTTTTTTGAGGAAATTCAATATGTCCTGTAAAATTTCGCAACCAGACATTCTAACGACCCCAGGGGGTAAAACCACCCCCTCCCTCAATACCTAAACATGCAAAAAAACATCCTAACATGCTGAAAATTATTTTCTTCATGCTTTTAAAGCCGGAGAATAAGATGCTGATATTATTTAACTTCCCACCTCTAACCAGCTAAATGCATAAAACCTTCCCTTTTTCCCATTTTTCGTTATCAAGCATGCGAGGACTTATTGGATCATTTTTTGTTTTAAGAAACTCAATATGTTCTGTAAAATTTTGCAACCAGACATTCTAACGACCTCAGGGGGTCGAAACGAGTTGAAACCACCCCCTCCCTCAATACCGAAACATGCAAAAAAACCGTCCATTCCCTGGGGTCGTTAGAGTATCTGGTTGCGAAATTATACAGGGCTTATTGAGTTTCCTAAAAAAAAAAACGATCCAACAAGTGCCTGGTTTTATGCATTTGGGGGTGGTTGGTTAGGGGTAGGAGGCTAAATAATAAAAGCATCGTATTCATTCCCCGTCCTTGAAAACGTGTGGAAAACAATTTTCAGTACGTTTGGATGTTTTTTGCATGTTTCGGTATTGAAGGAGGGGGTGGTTTCAACCCCCGTGGGTCGTTAGGATGTTTGGTTGCGAAATTTTACAGGACATACTGAGTTTCCTCAAAAAAAACCCGATCCAACAAGCCCTCGCATGCCTGACAACGAAAAATCGAAAAAGGGGGTGGTTTTTTGCGTTTGGGGGTAGTTCGAGGGGGGTAGGGACCGCGCGATTATCACCATCGTGTTGGCCGTCCTCGAAAACGTGGAGGTAGAGTCATATTTGGTTGCACTTTTGGGGTGTTACACTTTTTTTGCAAGTTTCGTATGGACTAACTAGTAGGTAGGTACAAGATATATTAAGCAGATAAGTTGAAAATCCGTGAAAGCGCGTCAAAAAGTGCATATAACTTTTTATGCACACGGAATTTTTGGGCACAAATATTTTTTTCGTAATCAGGAGGCCATAATACATAAGAATCAACAATAAAATTTCAGGTGGAATGTTATCGCCGAAAAAAATCAATTCAACTGCACTAAATGTGTTAATGCGAAGGTCAAATTTGAATAAGTGTAGAAAATATGATTTTTTTCTAAGGTTAATGTGGGAATTTGCAAGGATTAGTATTGCAAGAGGGAAATTTTTTTATCTTTCGAAATAGATACCAAGTACATTGAGAAGAAATAAAGACAGGATGAAGGCAATTTTTTTATTTGAAATTTTTTCTGGGATTAACAGTTTTTAAAACTAAAAAATAAAAATAAGTAAAAATGTTAAAAAAATCATGATTTTAAAAAAATAAATTTTGCAGAAACACTAGTAAACTCGACTAACTACTCTAATTAACTCTCTCACCCCTAAATTTGCACAAGCTCCCAGATACCCCTCCTTAAACTATATTTTCACCTCCTGAAAAACTTGTTGATGGAAAAAAAAATAAAAAAAGCATAGAAAAATAGAGAAAAAAACAAAACAAAATCACTATCACGAAGATCAGAATACAAAAGAGCCACAGTAGTACAGTAAATTTAGTAACAGACCCAAACATCCAAAAGGTATAGGCAATTCTTGTCCCAGGTTGTTCACTATCCTCAGTACAACACGCCAGAAAAATTCCGAGGTTTGTGGCGTCAGGTTTGGGAGGGGGGGGGGGGGGGGGTATCACTGACTATCCTCTTAAAATTTCTGATAAAACTGGTCCTATTCATATTTTTGATCAACCTTATAGTTATCGAGACATGGAGGGATGAATCTGTGAAATGTTAAAAATTGACAAATGAAGCTAAAAATTGTCTTAAATTTGTCTGATTTGAGCTTAAATTGTTTGGATTGAAGTAGAGCATGAATAAGTAATAAATTATGGTAACCATGGTACCAGGGAGGGCGGGAAAGACGGTGAAATGTAAGAAACAGTAACAGTTGAGATTTGAAACGTAAAAAAGACAAATCTTGATGTATTTTACATTTATTACAAGATAATAATGTATTTTCAAGATTATTACAAGATCAGAAAGTATTTTCAAACTTATTCGATTTCATCATCATCATTGCTCTCTTCTTCACTGTCATCTGAATCATAGTCCTTTCTTAGTAGAACATCATCTGACACTAAAATTTGTTCAGCATCAAACTCTTCAGGTTCATCTCTATTGGTGCAGTCAAGACCTACACACGTTATGCACATTCTTGAACATTGCAGACCATTCTTCCTGCACTCACAGTTTCGAGTGCAATAATCGTGCAACAACAGGAAATAAGCCGCAGTAATTCATGTGGTGCAGCAGCCATTGATGTAGTCACTGGGCGGAGTTGCCTTCCAATCTTCTTCCAACCCCACTGTAAAGGATCTTTTGCAACACCATGCCAGAGCTGCACTTGATGGTACACTTGTAAAGAGTGTTCTCGTGCAGCATCCTCTGCCGGTGGAAGTGCGGCTAGTTTGAAGTTAGCATGTACGGGTTGTTTACCAATTGTTGTCAAGTAACATTTGTATCGTAAGGCATTCAAGTTTTCAGTCTCTTTTGCTCCATATAACACCTCTCTACAATATATACAAGATAAAATAAAAAAATCTACTACCTCGTTTAAAGTAACTATCACCCCTTTTCGATGACGCCGTTTCTGAACTATATTTGCTCACAGTCGATTACACAAAAACTCGTGTTTATAAAAAGGGCACACTTCCAAACTAAACAACATTCCCGAGTAGATACTGAACAGAACGCTGTCGCACAACTAGGGTCGTAAAACGGGTCGGCCACCCCATCCCTCCCTTCAAGCAGCCCTCCTGCTCTTCATTATATTCGAGGCCGTCATCCTTTCTCTTCTCCGGATTCCTTTTTCAACTCTCCCCCACTTCAATCCAAACAATTTAAGCTCAAATCAGACAAATTTAAGGCAATTTTTAGCTTTATTTGTCAATTTTTAACATTTCACAGATTTCTCCCCTCCATATTTCGATAACTATTAGGTTGATCGGAAATATGAATAGGACCAATTTTATCAGAAATTTTATGTACAATAACTTTGTTTATGTTCATGATCTTGATAAACCTAATAGTTTTGGAGATATCAGAGCGAAACTGCGGAAAAAGGATAGTCAGTGATACCCCCCGCCCCCCTCCCTCCCAAACCCTACGCCACAAACTTCGGAATTTTTCATGGCGTGTTGTACTGAAGATAGTGAACAACCTGGGAGAAGAATTGCCTATACCTTTTGGATGTTTAGGTTTAGGTAATTTTTGTTTTATATTTACTGTACTACAAGCAAACAAACCAAAATACACAAAAGAGCCATAACATAATCAAACATCCACCGTGCATCACGACCTAAAATAGTACAAACAATACACCCTCAAAATATAACAAATATACACGATGCGTCAAGCACAACATTTACCAACCCATTAACATAAAACATAACTTAAAACACAACAACCCATGAAAACAGTTAGCCATTGAGCAAAGAAGAAATTGATTACATAACACACCGAGGAAAGCATCATATATGTACCACGGCGATAAGCAACTATTAGCACATCTCAACTTCATTTAATATCTAGTACTGACTGAATGTTGACGCGCGACGTATACTAAAAATATATGTCCAGTCGAGGCAGGAAAGAAGAATAGTGTTTTGGCAATATTTTGTCAAAAAAAAAAAAAGTTATGGGCAAACTTGAATGCCTGCAATATGTGAAAAATGTAATAAAGAAATTCGGGGGCTTGTCGACTGGCTTAAAAACCACAGGGAAATCTGTAATGTGAAGGTCAAGCGAAGGTGAAAAAATTAATGAGTGCCAACTAGTACAAGGCAAAGTGAAAATTCCCAATGAACAGCAAGCGGAAATTTGAGTGGTAGTAATTGCAGTAGCAATAATTTAAGCTCCTTTGTTGTAAGAACATGTCAAGATGAAAAGAAAGAATTAGACCAGTGGTTCCCAACAAGATTTTTTCAAGGACCCCCTCATCGGTCGCTATACTGACCTTAAAAGCTTAAATTCTTAAAATGAAGATTATGTAGAATCTACCACCGCAAGTCAAGTAAAATACAAAACAATTGAATATCTCAGTGACATTTCGCGGACCTCTAAGACATCATCCGTGGACCTCTAGGCGCGGACCACCTGTTAGGAATCCCTGAATTAGACAAACAGGTAGCAGAGCCATTTTTGCAAGAAATTGTTCTTTTAACAGCCAGTTTCACAATCGTTGGTTAACTAATGGTTAGGATTTGACCAATAGTTTATTATAAAAATCTGTGATTTAACCAGCCAGTTTTACAATTGTTGGTTAGTTAATAGTTAGGATTTGACTGATGATTTGTTATTATAAAGGTAAGAATGTCTGGTTAAATTGTGGTTACTAATAATTATAACTTTCAGGTTCTGGTTAATCAACCAAAAAGATCCCCAACGATTGTGAAACTGGCTGTTAGTCCATTGGACATACAGAAGTTCGGAAAGCGATTGACATGTTAATGTGGAAGAACTCTACAAATGGCGTCTGAAGGACACGACATTAATTTATTTATTAAAGGGCGCCAGTCGCGTTCTTCCTTGTTTGTATATGATTTTCCACTCCCAGGCGGTTCTATATATTTATTTACAGACGAGAAAGGCAAAAGCTGCACTTACCGTAGATTGCTAATGGCACTTTCCCCAATTGGTTTCTCTCTTGTTACACTTTATCTTATTTACCTAACAATTTAATGGATCTTGTGGCTTAGAGAGCTCTGATTTTCCTTCATAAAAAATCCTCGAGCCTCCGTGATGTGACCGGTGATTGAGTTTCAAACTTCCTGGACCTCTATTCTGTAATTATGGGGAGAGTGAGCATTCATCATGCGAAACGAGAACTCCCATCACACGCATCTCACCCGGCCGTCCTAGATTGCATTCCGTATGTGCAGTGAAATAGGTGGTGAACGTGAAGTGATTCAGCGATAATAGCCGAAATTACAAACAATTAGGTTGGGGCAAAAGCATCAGCTGTTCAGTTGTTATTTTATTGGTTCCACCTTTGGAGATAAAACTTAGTGATAGTATTTACTTTATGCTCTATGGTGATTCCTGAACGTCGTATGGGGGCTTGCATGAAAAGAGTTACCACTTCGATTATATCACGGACAAGTTCTTTGCTGACCCTGAATCTCCTTATAAATGCTTGGTCGGTTAATGATGCAAAAGGGATAATCTTATGTAGTACTTGCCGCTCCCTTTCCAAATCCTCCTCGGCATCACGAAGACCTCGTAATACCTAGAATTTATTTATTGATAAAAAATTTCGTAAGGATATACCCTCGTTATTGGTAATATATATTAAAAAAAAAATATGACTATAATAAACTAAAAGAGAAATTGTAATATTTGCTAAGAATTATATTATTATTAACTCATTGGCGATGAGCAAATCCTCAATGTCCATTCTAAGTCACAGATTTAACAACAATAATTTTTGGCCAACGCAAACTCATAAAAATAAGGTTAGGATCGCCGTTCTCCCGGGAACTGGCAGATTCCCTCACGATTTACTAGTAGAAGTAAGTTCATGCATTTTTCGCACGAGGTGATCACTCCCGTAGTTACAGAATAGACTTATTCATTTTTAAGTGAACTCCGCCCACTTCTCACGGGAATGTGCTTTCACGCTTTTACAGGATAGAGGTCCTGGTGTCTGTCAGAAGACATCCGATACTCAATTTCGGCCTCACACATAAAAGCCCTTGAGGAATAAGACTGAAAGTCAACCATTCAATCAATAAAAACACGAGTTGGAATAATACCATTTATTGTTTAGATTTTTTTATTTTTTATTATTTATTTATTTACCATACGCTACCCAACAGAACAAGTTCCAATTACATGGTAGGACAAATAACACAATATCTCAGTTTTATCATGCACAATATGAAGGACTTTAACAACATTAATATGCTTTACTTATCACTAGTTTTGTAAGATCACAACAATAATTTAGAATTCCATATATAACACCCATATTATTAATATCGAGTGAATTCAGCGAAAATCCTTTAAGTTAGCAACGTATCAGTTAGATAATCAATATCCCCAAAGAGGCACCCCGACGGAAATTGATTCGACGCCACGATATACATTCCATTGTTTTCTTGAATAAAATACTCAACAACATAACCAACTGTGAAGCATTACTTGAAATGTTTGAGTTTCATGTACCTAGAATTAATTCTTGCCACAAACGGCCCTTTTCCTTTTTTTTGTCAGGCGAAATCGAAATTTTGTCTTTAAACGTATATAGCAGCGAAACCATTAATCCTACAGGAATTTTTCAAGGAAGCAAATTCATCATCATTTTATAATCTTTTGAATAGATCCCTACCAGTTTTTTCCTATGTCACGTCTAAAAAGGGGTGGTCTTAACATGCCAACGTCAGATAAGGGGAAAAAGAACTACTAAAATAATAATTGACTAAACAAACTAAATTGGCACGTTTTGATTACCCTTCGAGAGGCGGCAAAGTTTATATACCTGGCTTAGCTCAGTTAAGATGGGGTGGGCACGTGGTTATCCAGCTGTAGCGGTCACTTGAAAACAAACTACGACATATTTTAACAAAATGTATATTTAATGATCAACAACACATTGACAAACACCTAGTTTTATAAAATTAATCAATGGTACCTAGAGAGGCACAATTTCATTAAAGAGCCGAAGGGCTGCTGAACGAAATGATATGGGGACTCCTCACTGGGGTTTTTGTACAACGAGCGAAAGGCCTTGTGTAAAAGGCCTTTCGCTCGTTGTACAAAAACCCCAGTGAAAATCACACTACTAATACACTTAATTATTTACCTAAATATTTAAAAATTCCCAGAATACTAGGACTATTCAAAATTCCTATCAAAATTCAACGAGTATTAACAGGAGCAATGCGGATATCCAAAAATTCGTACTAATGTAATTTACTCTAATAAACCACGAAACAAATGCCAAAGGGGCAATATAACTAGGCGGTAAGTCTTATACCAATGTGATTTACTTTAATGATACCAATGCCATAAGGCCAATACTCATTGATAAATAATCTACATACAAAATATTGACATACACAAATGTAAATATAAAACGGCTCAAATAACTATATCACTGTGGGTTATTCCCATCACATAAGCCCTAAAATAATAATGCAAAACTTAAGTCTGACAAACAATAATAAAAGCGCACACAGAGGGGTAGGTCGGTGGTGTCACACTACGCTCCAACTTCCGACGAGAGGACAAAGATGAACGAATACAAAGCTACTTACAGTCAGGTGCTTTCTTGGGTTGAGCTTACAGTAACACTTCGTGGGTTCCGATACTCTAGCTAGACCACTGAAGTGGATCGAACAATTAAGGGTCGTCGACACGGGGGCAAAGATGCTCCAGCTCTGTCACCAGGTGTTGTTCCCAGACTGCTGTGACTCACAAAACATAGGCTCTCGAAGGTGTGTCGAAAGAAGGCTCCTGAAGTCCTAGGGGGAAACTACCAAGGACTCGGAGGGTCACCTACCCTGTCCACTCACAACTCAGCTACCAAGGGCTCCAAAAAGAAAGTCCTCAAGACATCAATAATAAATCCCAAACATCCAGGGCGTCCAAAACAACCAACTTCTAAGGTGCAGGCACCAAAAATAAGTTTTCGGGGTGTCACAAAAAAAATGAAGTTCCAAGGGTGCTCCCAGAAAAAAACGGTAGAAAAAAGAACCCTGAAATATAATAACCAGGGATCGAGGATATATATCACTTGATATATATCATGATATTTATGGAAAATATCACACCATAAATATCACTATAAATATCATGATATATATCGCAAATATATAAAAATAAAACGCCTACGCCTATGGTGCGCGATTAAACACCTACGCCATTGGTGAAAAATATATATGTATATTTTTTAAATTAGTTTCATTTTAATACTTATAGGTACTTCTTTATTGTCCTTATAATACTAATATTGAACATCTATGAGAGCTATTTTGTTATGTTTTTTTAAGCCAAATTCTTTTCAGCTGCTTAGCTTTCCAGTTGGACGGGGCAAGATCGTCATTTTAATTTTGATATAACAAAACTCATGATTCTCTTCCCACTTGTACGAACCCAATGATACCCAAATGCAGCTGGGAGGATAGAGGAGGTAACCCGGGTAAATTGATACATCATTGGGCCGTGAGAAGAACTTTCGGGCGGGTGCCTTGGGCACCCGGGGCAGCTGAATAGAATTTGACTTTATTTTAAATTGTTAGAATTTATGTTTTGTTTCTTACATTTTCAGAGCCAAGACATACTTAATAAGCTTAAAAAACGTTGAATAAAAACGATTTAAAATATGATATGCACTCTTTTAAATTCAATCGTGGTTTTATTTGCATGAATAAGTTACATGAATTAAAAAAATAAAAATAAATATCATAAATATCAAAAAGTGATATATATCACGTTTTTTGTGATATATATCAGTTTGTCCGATATTTATATAAATATCATGATATTTTCGATCCCTGATAATAACAATAGAACTCAATCCTCGTTAAAGAGGTAAAGACATCAAGGCGCAACTTACGGTTTAACCGGTTCCTTTCGCAAACCAAGAGGGAAGACCACGCCGGCTCGAATCCCAGGATATCTGGCTTCATCGGGGCTTCGACAAAATATCAGAACACAATTTCCAATAAAACAACTAACCAGAAGCCCCTACGACTGATGGTTACGTTTAATCCGTGTTTCCACGATATTAATAATCACAAAATTATAAAACGCTAGCCCTCGCCGACTTGTTTTCTTCCAGCTTGAGCAATGACAAAACAAAAACCAAATGACAGAACTAACCGCTAGCGCTACGATCGTCTTTCCTATTTTCCAAGTTCTGCGGACGTTGACAATAGGCAACTCTATATACACTCAATAACACACAGTGGCGTATCCAAGCCGCCGAAATGGGTTACTAAGGGCCGAGAAATGTTCCCCTCGTATCTCTTGTTACTGACGATGCAATAGGACGTAACACCTAGAACCAACCTTTATCTAGATATTCGCAAGAGATGAGAAAAAAAACACGTTTCCTTGGAAAATGTAAATTTCCAGTTGTATCGCTTCTAGCGTCCTTATTTTTTGTCGTAGGGCAAAAAATAAAAAAGGGACTTAGGGTTTATTAAATTCTCTACAAATTTGTTAGGTCGTAGTTTTTTTGCCGTAGGAGCCACCGTTTAGGAGTTTTGGATGTTTTAAAAAAAGTGCAAGACAACGCCATCTTAAAAGGCCCGCCGGGCCCAAACCAAGAGTCGCAGTAAAATTTGGAACGCGGCAAAACATTCCTCATATTATGTAGTTTTCCTTTGGTAGTTTTTATTTTTCACGGATTCCGAGTTACGAGCGAAAAGCCGTTTTCAGAGATGCGGAATGTAGAGATATAATGTGTATATATTTTAGATTTCCGAATTTATGTATGGATAATTTTTTTTTGCTATATTGTGTATTGTGTATGGATATATTGAATATTGTCATTGTTTGTTTGTATTTTTAGCTTTTGCTAATAAATAAAATATTATATAAAGGCGTTTAATATGACTCTAAAAGAGGCCATTCAAGAAAACACACCTCGGTTTGCAATAAAAAACTTTATACATGAATTGCCACCTTACATTATTAAACTAATTAAAACGAAGAGAAAAATGTATTGTGATTATCAACAAAATCCCATTCCAGGTGTCAAGAGAACAATTAATGAATTCAGTAAAAACATCCATAATATGATATTACAGTACAGGACTAACAAATGGTTAGAGGTATGTGAGGAAATAAACAAAGCACAAGGAAAAAATTTCTATCAACAAGTGAACAAACTATCAAAGTATAAAAATAAACATAAAATACCCACCATTGAGGAGAATAACACGGAATATCGCACGGACGAAGAAAAGGCAAATATTTTTTCTCAGAATTTTGCAGCACACTACTCCGTTAACCCACATCTTGACTTTGAACAAGAAAATTTTGATAAGGTGAACGACTGGTACCACAATTATTTTCAAGATCAACGCACATTCGAGGAAATTAACGTAGATGAAGAATTATATTTTCAAATTTTATCAGCCCAAAAAAATTCAGCGCCTGGAAATGATAACATACCCTGGAAAGTAGTTAAACAACTGGATTATACTATACATTTATATATCATTAAAATATTTAAATTTTGTTTGACACATGCATATTTTCCAGACGAATGGAAGGAAGGTCGCATCATCGTTATTCCAAAACCTAACAGTAACCACACCAAAACTAGTAACTACAGACCAATAACACTTTTACCCGCTTTAGGAAAATTACTGGAAAAAATCATAAAACACAATATTTTGCAGACAGTAGAAGAAAAAATTCACCCACATCAATTTGGGTTCAAAGCAAAATGCTCAACGATACTTCCCATTACTGCACTCGCCTCCAATGTAGAAACTGCTAAACCAAATAACCTCAAAACAGCAGCTTTATTTCTTGACATCAAAAAAGCATTTGATAACATCTGGCACATAGGACTATTATATAAATTAAAGAAACTTGATATACCTGATTACCTCATTCATCTCATCAAAACATTTTTAGATTCTAGAAAATTAAGAATTAAAATCAATAACGCAATATCAGAAGAATTTACCGCAGAGCAAGGAGTACCTCAAGGATCTCCACTCTCTCCCTTACTATTTAATATTTATTGTTATGATATATTTACTCCAACGGATCAACTCATTAATGCTGGATACATGTTGCAATACGCTGACGATGCTGCTTTAGTGGCACATGACAAAACAGCAAGAAAATCGGTAGATAAAATACAACTACTTTATGATGAAACTCAGATATGGTTTAACAAATGGCATCTACAGGCCAACCCGGCTAAATCGCACTTGCTGATTTTTAATCACACACCTTCAAATTCTTCCCCGTCAATAACTATCTCTAATAATATAATTCGTCCAGTAACAAATGTGAAATATCTCGGAATGAACTTGGATAACAAACTGAATATGAATCTCCACACAAAAATAATAAAGCGTAAAATAATATCCAGAGCAAAACACTTCAGGACATTAACATACAAAAACAAAGGCATCAATATGTCTGCCGCTTCCAAAATCTATAAATCAATTTGCAGACCAATCATTGAATATGGACACACACTTTATTTGAACTGTAGAAAACCTGCCTTAAAAAACATTCAAGTTGCTGAAACATCCTCTCTTAGAGTTATCACAAAAATTCGCCATCCTGCAAATCCACTCCATCACCCATCCAATACTTTACTATACAACAAAACTAAAATTCTCCCGATCACCCAAAGGTTGCCAATACTTTCTACCAAATTTGCCAAAAAAGCACATAACATGGAACATCTAGATCCACTTTTAATACCAAGAACAGAAGATAGGCCTAAATACAAACATCCTACAAGAACACTCCAAGAAATTCTCTCCTCCCTGGCACTGGAGAACTGAATATATATTATAGTACAATTATATAAAAATTCTGTATTTTTTTTTTTTTTTTACAAATGAAATGTATTTATTCATATCATATTACATACTAATTAATGTAATTAACCAGACACATATGTATGAATCACACTGGCTGAAGGACTTCGGTCGATGGCCATTTGGTTGTTAACGTAACCAATAAAGAACTTGTACTACTACTACTACTAAAATATTATACGCAGTTCTAACTTGACAGTGATAGAGTGAAGACCTATTAGATTTTGCTCAAACAGTTCAGTGAAAAACTTAATAAAATGTTCTCAGAAAGTGAGGGAAGTTACAGTGAGATGGAGATGGATGATGACGGCAATTGGAAAAAAGTAAAATATAAAAGAAAAGCTCGAGATAGATTGGGAAGTGTAACAAAGAAAAACAAAAATCCCACAAATGCTGAAATAAATGCTATCATTGGAACATCAACAAAAAACCCAACCTCATATAAAAACTTATCACCTGAAATAAATACAAGTTCATCAAACATTCCTAAAAACACAACACAAAACAACAACAAAAAACCATCAACAAACAATTATTCGCAGCAAATGAAAAACATAATGAATCAACAATACAAAAACATGTATTACCTAACAACCTCGAGAGAATTTACCAGAACACAAATTGCAGATTTTTGGAGCGCAAGACACCCCCAGTCTAAAGACATTATTCTAAAAACAAGCAAAGGATTCTTACTCAAAACAAATTTAGAAAAAGGTATTGCATCAAATTATCTCAATTCATTAAAGCAATCTCAGGTACTACAAAGCTTCCAAGAAACAAATACAAATCTCCAACCATTCAACAAAACACATAATGCCACCTTTGCCTGTGTCGGAGGACGTCAAAATCAGAGAACACCTTGAAGCAAATAATTACGTGCTAAGATACTGCAAGCGTATAACTTCTAGAGCCACGGGAAAATTAACGCAGCTGATAAGAATAATAACAGGAGACTTTACATCGTTTCAAAAACTCCTCAATGAAGGGGTATTCTACAAAAACCGATACTATCCAGTCCATCCAAGCACACCCCCAGAACCGACTCCCTGCGCAAAATGTTCCCTCTTTACACACGTAACTGAACAATGTAACACACCACTAACATGCAGAAAATGTCAAGGAAAACACCATACCAACACTTGCACATCACCTCTACCAGAAAAATGTATGGCATGCAACTCAGAGGAATACCAAGCATGGTCCCCCCAGTGTCCAAAAAGACCAGTTAAGCCCATAGAAGGAATTCCAAATACACGAATAAAATCCATGAACAAAGAATCCAGCGAAATTGACAATAAAAGCACGAAAAACAACAAGATACATACACCGATGACACTACATGATCACATTATAGAAACTTACACCAACAAACTCAATAAACCTAAATACACCAACAGACAAGAATTAATTATACAATTAAAAAAAAGATTTATTAATCTATATAACATAGACTCAATAGTCGTATTCAGTGGAAACCATATGTACATATTAATGTTCGATCTAGACAAACCAAACACAACGTCACCAACGGCACCAACAGAAGGTCTAGTAATTCATTATAATGGGGAGTAATATTAAAGTGCTATATTCCAACATCAATAGTTTTTCCCCAAAAAAGCATCTTGTTAACCACTACATACAAAATAACAATGTCGATTGTCTTATGTGTGTCGAAACAAAAAACAAGGAATACATTAATCCATATCAAGACTGGAACATAATTCAACAAAAAGGAAATATATTTAACACCAATATTAGAGGGGGCTGCTTAGACAGTCGAAAAGGAATCTCCAAATGGGCAAAGAAAACCCTCCAAGAATTAATAATTCTAAAAATAGCTGCCTGCATTTTACATTTCCGTACATCAAATCTAAGCTCCACATATTTTTAGTTTATATTGACAACGGATCAATAATTGAAGAAACCATTTTCACTAAGGTCTCCTTATATGAATACTGCATTATTATTGGAGATTTTAACCCAAACACCACCAGGAAGAAAAATCAGCTTAAAAACTTCTTAAACAGCTCCAATTTTACAAGGATTCATACATCTCCCACGTTTCTCATGCCAAATAATCCAAGTTCAACCCCCGATGCATTTATGTGTACAAAAAATATTCAAAATAATATCACCGAAGTGGAATTAATCTCTACACCAACAAAAGTAAAAACATTCTTTAACTACAAACTACCGCCGTTCATTTTAAACCTTATAAAACAAAAAAGAAGATTATACCGCCAAATCAATCAAAACGAAGATCATGACACAAACTCCAAATATAACGAACTTACGAAACAAATCCATGTATTAATACAACAATACAAACAGGACAAATGGATAAATGTATGCAAAAACATTAATGACTCCAAAGGAAAAACATATTGGAATGAAATTAGGAAACTATCCAAATATAAATCTAGCAAATCCACAATCCCTGAAATCTCGTACAATAACAACAGCTACTCCACCAACCAAGAAAAGGCCAATGCTCTTGGCGAGTACTTTGAGGACACCACTAAATTTACCATGGATGATAACTTCGATGAGGAAAATTTAAACCTAGTGAACGATTGGTATGAAAACTTTTTTAACACAGACCCTCCAACAGACGAAGATATAAATATAACAGAAGAAGAATACTACAACATACTGAACTCAGGCAAAAATACAGCCCCTGGCCATGATCATATTAGTAGAAATATATTAAGAAAACTTGAACAGAACATGCATCTAGAATTAATTAACATATACAACTACTGTATAAAAAATCATTACTTTCCAATAGAATGGAAAACTGGAGTAATAATTACAGTGCCAAAACCTAATCGAGATCATTCTCATCCACAAAGTTATAGACCAATAACTTTATTACCAGTAATCGGCAAAAACTTGGAGAAAATCGTAAAAACAAGACTACACAATGAACTAGACGAACAGATCCCCAAGAATCAATTTGGGTTCCGAGAAAACTCATCTACGATTCACCCCCTCATCATTATGACGTCAAATATACAAACCAACAGCATAATCGGAAACAAATCGGCAGCAATATACATAGACTTAACTAAAGCGTTTGACTCCGTCTGGCACAAAGGCTTGCTATTTAAGCTACATCACTCACATTGCCCCAACTATATTCTTTGGTTTCTTAAAGATTTCTTAGAGGGAAGGAAAACAAAAATCAAAATAAATGCATCCTTTTCCAGACCATACGAAAATGAACAAGGCGTTCCACAAGGATCTCCACTATCGCCAATGTTATTTAATATTTACTGTTATGACATACCGAACAACCACCAACAAACGCACAATGCAGTCTTACCTACTTCAGTTTGCGGATGACATAGCCTGGATAGCCCATGGAAAAACTATTGAAAAAACAATGAACATCCTGCAATTTTCAACAACTGAAACCATCCAGTGGTGTGATAAGTGGAGATTAAAAATAAATCCTAACAAATCACAACTAATGATATTTAATCATAACATCTCAAATACTTCTCCAACTATACAAATATGTAACCATAGATTGACACCAGCAGCAACAGTTAAGAACCTTGGAATTAAGATAGACCAAAAATTAAACTTCAACAGCCATACCAAGGAAATGAAAAAAAAAAGATGATAACTAGAGCAAAACACTTTAGATGTCTAACTTATAAGAATCAAGGTATCAACACCTCCACAGCAAGTAAAATTTACAAAATGATATGTCGACCTATCATGGAATATGGATTCATCTTGTTTAACACCTGCAGAAGACCAGCCTTGAACAATATAGAAGTGGCAGAGAGAAACAGTCTACGTAAAATAACAAAATTTCGTTATCCAAATAATCCTCTCTATAACATATCCAATAATTTATTATATGAAAAAACTAGTATCCAACCTATACTAACTCGCTTCAAAGACACTACCAGAAGAAGAAGATATCCTGAAAAAACACTTTTTGAGGCAATTACAGAGAACAGCAATAATGAATAAATAGAGTAATGATATACCTAATTATTAAGAAGTTTTTTCTGTTTTTTTTTTTGTACTTGTTAAATTCACTGAGGAAATGTTATACTAAAAATTAATTAGATGTAAAAAAAAAATATTGTAAGACAGGCTGAAAGACTTCGGTCGCTGGCCTTTTGGAACTTTTGATCCAATAAATATTATTCTCTCTCTCTAAAATATTATTATTATTATTATTATTATTATTATTATTATCCCCAGGGAAATTTTCGTCGAAAACCCGACATCTAAATATATTTTAAAAAATACGATACCGCGACGCCCGTACCATATCGATATGCAAAGAGGAAGACTTGTAGTTGATCCGCATCGTAAATCGCACGCCGAAATTCGAAAATTCGGCCCGACATGAACGAATCAAAATTGACATTTCTGGCATTTTTCGTTTGATGTTTCTCGATCGCGATTTTGTGTTAAAAGAGTGTCTTTCGCCCATCTCTTTCTGTTGCAAAAAAAGTTAATAACTAATCAACCATAAATAACAACAACGAAAGATAACCTAACAGACTTAGAATTTAATTCTAAATCGACCTGCACCTGTCCCGATCCCGTCAGATATGTTTAAAAAAAGCCTTTGTTAATGCAAATTCGCAAAGAGTAAGGGGTACAGACATGTAGAATTTTACTTCAAAAACTCATTACAACAGTCGAGCTATCTTTTATTTTTTGCTCTACTACAAAAAATAAGGACGCTAGGAGCGATATAACTGGAAATTTACATTTTCCAAGGAAACGCGTTTTTTTCTCATCTCTTGCGAATATCTGGATAAACGTTGATTCTAGGAAAAAACTGGTGGGGAGCAATTAGAAAGATTATAAAATGATGATGAATTTGCTTCGTTAAAAAATTCCTGTAGGATTAATGGTTTCACTGGTATATACGTTTAAAGACAAAATTTCGATTTCGCCTGACAACAATTTTCAAATTATAAATGCCATCGGGTCAAGATATGGCTAGGCAACCTAGTCGCGATATATTAACCTACAAGTTATCTTTTATATAAACTATTTCTTATCTGAATAACAGATGAGGGTATTAATTTCATATGCCGGATCTTAGATAAGTAGCGTTAAGAGGGAGCAATGCTATTAAATCAGAGGAGAGCAGGAATGAGCCAATGTGTGAAGAGAGATCTTCGTAATAAACAAATTTTAGCTAAAAACTTACTTCAATAGAAGTGTAGTATTCATTTACTTACAAGAATATCTTTTTTTCAGTTTAATAACGCCAACTGTTTGGCTAAAAACTGCTTTTTCCCAGTCAAGATTTTTAGTGCAGTGCTTTTTAATAGATGGTGCCACTTACAGCACTACAATAGGGCATCTGCATCATGTAACCAATATAACTTAAATTTTAAGTTTTTCAAGTTTATTCTCATTTTACTTCCACATCCATTGGAAATATAGTAACGACAAAAAATTTTTAAAAATTTTTATTGTTCAAATAGGCTTAAAGCTTAAAATGTCATGAAACGTTGAGATTTTAAATTTTAGCGAAAAAAAAATTTCTGTCTGTCGGTCTGTCTGTAACTTTTTTTGTGCGCACGTTTACTCTGGAACCGTTTAAGATATCGACTTGAAATTTGGTACACATATGTATTTTAACGAGATCTGGAACTAGATTATATTTTCATCTTGTTCCGTCGAAGGGTTGGAGGTAAATTGGGGTAAATTTGGTATAAATAGGTAAATCAAGCAGGTACGAGTCCATAAAATTGGTATTTAGTATATGCAAGAGAAGCTAAGGTCTTAAAAAAATTTTTGGCATTAGCCACCCCCATTACCACCCCCACCCCATTATTAAAGAGGATGAAAAAAAATTGTGATTTAGTGTATGTACAAGAACCAGAAACCTCAAAATATTTTTTTTCTTCATCCACCCCCACTACCACCCACCTATCACCACCCCCACCCCACTACCGATGTGGGGTATCGTTTTATAGGTTTTTGGGATAGAGGATTTCAAATGTTATGTTATTAAAGTTCCATAAACAATTATTTCCACATACAAAGTTTTTTCGATGTGAGTGACTTGGATAGAGAATCTGGATGTGGAAGTAGTGATTCCTTGGGCAGCGGTTTTTTTAATAGTATTTAAACAGATATCCTTAAGTTCTCACCCATTTTACTTCCACATCCAGTGGAAGTATAGTAACGACAAAAAAAAAATTTTTAAAAATTTTTATTGTTCAAATAGGCTTAGAATGTCATGAAACGTCGAGATTTTAAGTTTGAGCGAAAAAAAAATTTCTGTCTGTCGGTCTGTCAGTCTGTCGGTCTGTAACTTTTTTTTTGTGCGCACGTTTACTCTGGAACCATTTAAGATATTGACTTGAAATTTGGTACACTTATGTATTTTAACGTGATCTGGAACTAGATTATATTTTCATCTTGTTCCATCGAAGGGTTGGGGGTAAATTGGAGTAAATTTGGGGTAAATAGGTAAATTAAGCAGGTAAGAGTCCAGAAAATTGGTATTTAGTATATTAAAGAGAAGCTAAGATCTCAAAAAAATGTTTGGCATTAGCCACCCCCATTACCACCCCCACCATTATTAAAGGGGATGAAAAAAAATTGTGATTTAGTGTGTGTGTACAAGAACCAGAAACCTCAAAATATTTTTTTACTTCATCCACCCCCTAGCACCACCCCCCCATCCCACTACCGATGTGGGGTATCGTTTTATAGGTTTTTGAGGATTTCAAATATTATATTATTAAAGTTCCATAAGCAATTATTTCCACATACAAAATTTTTTCGTTGTGAGTGACTTGGATAGAAAATCTGGATGTGGAAGTAGTGATTCCTTGGGCAGCGGTTTTTTAGATGTGATATGCGACACCCACAATGCAATCTGCATTATGGGTGTCGCAATTGGCGCCCCGTTTTTTTGTGTGTGGCACTTTAACATCGTTTTTTTATTCCATTTGTATTAGCCAAATATTCTTGAATATTAGAGTATAGAATAATTCACATTTACTTCCACATCCAGTGGAAGTATAGTAACGACAAAAAAATTTTAAAAATTTTTTATTGTTCAAATAGGCTTAAAATGTCATGAAACGTCGAGATTTTAAGTTTGTGTGAAAAAAAATGTCTGTCTGTCGGTCTGTCTGTAACTTTTTTTGTGCGCACGTTTACTCTGAAACTGTTTAAGATATTGACTTGAAATTTGGTACAAATATATACTTTAACGAGATCTGGAACTAGATTTTATTTTCATCTTGTTCCGTCGAAGGGTTGGGGGGTAAATTGGGGTAAATTTGGGGTAAATGGGTAAATCAAGTAGGTAAAGGTTCATAAAATTGCTATTTAGTATATACAAGAGAAGCTAAGGTCTCAAAAAAATTTTTGCCATTAGCATTAGCCCATTACCACCCCCACCCCACTACCGATGTGGGGTATCGTTTTATGGGTTTTTGGGGTAGAGGATTTCAAATATTATATTATTAAAGTTCCATGAACAAATTATTTCCACATACAAAGTTTTTTCGTTGTGAGTGACTTGGATAGAGAATCTGGATGTGGAAGTAGTGATTCCTTGGGCAGCGGTTTTTAATGTTTGTATACGCATTTTTAGCTTGACTCCAAGCAAATATTTAAAAATTCACATAAATAATTTTTCAATATTGTTGATTAATAAAAATAGACTGCTAATTACAGGTTACACATCCAACCTACAAAAAGAGTCCAATTTTATTTGGACAAAGTATTTAGAACTTCATAAACGTTACACTGAACTAAATTTTAGTTGAAAATATCGAAACCAGGCAGAAATTTTAATAATAGCTGCATAATGGTTCGCCGATAGAAACTGTAAATAGTTTCATTTTTGGGAACCAAAATAGACCAAAAACTTCACTGGAAAGCACACATTGATACTCTCGTACTAGATAAATAAATAAATAAATAAATAAATCCTTTTTGTCCAAACAGGTAAGTACCCAATTACAGGACAAATACAAAATACATCATACACTGTGTGTAGTGCTGGGCTGGGCATAGGTAGTTAGAATTGCAACATCGCGTGTGCCAGCTGGCTGAAATGAAATAACTGAGAACGGGGTCTAGCGCCGACTCTTTAATCTATGCCATCGACGCGACGGGCGAGTTTGCTGTTAGCTGGGTTGTCATATCTCTCACGCTACGTGGAAGTACATGCCCAGTCCGCAATTACACGCACTGTATATAATAATAAATAAATAATGTAAATAAAAGCACGCATATACATTTTCTTTACATGGTACGCAAACACATACATTGATATATATGCATTTTCACATGTAGACAAATAAACACTGTGCTAATTTTTTAACAAACAGTTAACAATTGGTTTTAAGAGTGTTCATAAATACTATTATAAGATTGAAACAAGACTGAACAACAATTTAATTAACAAAAAGAAATTTTTGTAAATTGAGGAGCCGCAGACTGGCATTATAAGATTTCTAATTGGCTTTTTATAATCTTCTTAAATGTGCTAATCGAGTGGTAGTAAATGTCGGTGGAGCTACAAAATTGGTTGAAACTTTTGCACATTGAGTATATGGGAGATTTCGTCATTATGTTTGTTCTAGGAATGGAGAAATAAAAACAAAATTCGGTTCTGCTATTGGAGCGAGGAATGTGAAAGTTTAGCTGCGCTAATAGCTCAGGGCAGTCTGTTAGATGATTGGCAAGCTTATAAGCGAATAAACACGAGTAGTAGGTTCTGCGGTTTTCAAGGGATAAGAGTGCGAATCTTGATAGCAATATATTGTTGTCAATACCTTGTTCTGGATATATTCCATCTAACTTGTATGCAATGTACTTCATAAATACACGTTGAACTGATTCTAGCTGTTGAATACATATATGTTGTAACAAGGTGACCATATTAACGAACCGTATTCAAGCCGAGATCGAACATAGACTGTGTATAAATTTATATAGCAATCTTTGTTTTTGAAGTCTTTACAATTCCTAAATATGAGACCGAGCATTCTTTTGGCAGACGATGTTATTTTATTTATGTGAGGCGAGAAACTGAATTTTTGATCGAATTCGATTCCGAGGTCTTTGATTTGATTTTTGCGGCTTAATGGGGAGTATCTATTGAATAATCGAATTCTATAAAGTTATTTTTTAAAGTGAAGGTTATGTAACTACATTTTTTAATGTTTAAAGGTAATTTATTAGATAGGCATCACTGGTGGATAGTACAGTCGGGCCCGCTTATAACGAGTACACCTTATAACGAGCGTTCGGTTTTAACGAGTAATTTCCATAGATACATCCATTAAGCTCAACACAATTTCAGTTCGGATATAACAAGCTCGGATATAACAAGCCCTTTTGTTATAACGAGTAATATTTTTCTAATAAGTTGCTGAATATGTTTACTTACATTACAGTTTTGTTACGTTCACGTTGGTAATTTGAATTTTATCTGAAATTTATTTCTAAAATCATTCACGCGCGCGACTCTGAATAGTAAAGAGCTGTCAGATAGTGGATTCATTAAATTGATTTAATAGTGATTATAAACATTTAAAAGTGATGAAAAGACATTTCTATATAAAATTAAGTGCTTCAACACATTAAAGACTGTTTCCGCCGCCGACTTTGAGGGCTTTTTCATCGCGAAAATGTCCCAAGAAGAAGCGCGCGGAATTTCCGAGAGTTCAATTGGTGAAAGTGAGACAGAAACACAACCTGAAAAATCAACAAATAAGGACTGGAGAATAAAAACTGGAAAAAAAAAGAAGCAGGAGATTAAAAACATTATCACAACGTAAAAAAGCCATTGCCAGCTTATCTCAACCTGGGACTTCAAAACAAACAATTAATGCACCTATTTTTAAACAGCCAACACAACAGAATAAAACCTTACAAAATACAGATGATAGGATGGAAACATCTAGTACACCCCAAAATAACTACACAACACAAAATCAAAACAGACCAAAAAATATATCTGTTGCTATGCAAAACATTTTTCGTAAAAAATATAAAAATGTCTATTATGCTACAGCTCCTGAGGGCACAACTAGAACAAGACTTGCAGGCAGCTCAATGTTTCCCAATGTCCAAGACATCGTAATAAAAACAAGGAAAGGTTTTATTATTAAGTCAGATAACACAAAAGAACACATAGTAAAGGCACTGGATCACCTGAAAAAGATAAGGAAATCTCAACTTTTGAGGAGAGTACTACTCCACAAACTACAACACACCAAACATCAACAACACAATCATATTCTGCGGTTATATCTCAGGTGGACATAGGTATAAAAGAAAAAGAAATAAGTGAAATCTTACTTAACAGCAACATAGTACACCGTTATTGCAAACGCATAATATCAAAAAGAACCAACAATCCCTCATTATTTATACGAATAATTACAGGCAACGTAAGATCATATGAAAAACTAATTAACGAAGGAGTATATTACAAATGCAGATATTTTGCGGTTTACCCCAGCCACCCACCAGAACCTCTACCAGTCCCGTGTGCAAAATGTTCCATGTTTACACATACCACTGACCAGTGTAACACTCCAATTAAATGCTCAAAATGCCACGGAGACCATAAAGACATTGAGTGTAAAACCAATCTTCCACCTACTTGTAAAGCATGTGGCTCTACAGAACACGTTGCTTGGTCCATAAAATGTCCACAGAGGCCTACCAAACCCATCGATGGAATACCGAATGTTAAAATTCGCTCTATAAACAAAAAATCAGCTGACCTGGACAAAAAAGTTACAAGAAGCAGCAGAATTCATTCAGTTATCACAATCCATGACCATATTATTGACACTTACACAAATAAGATAAATAAACCTAAAAATAACAACCGTCAGGAACTATTGGCTAAGCTACAAAAGAGGTTTATTGATCAATACAACATTAACACCGTTCCCCCATTTGTAGGAAATCGTTTTTATATACTCATGTTTGATCTGAATTCTGAAAAAACGATACACCCACAGAACCAAGCGAAGGTATTCAAATTCACCGGGATGTCTAATATTAAAATACTTTATGCCAACATCAACAGTTACAACTCTAAAAAACATTTAATAAATTACTATGCAGAACATAACGATATCAAATGCAACATGTTTGTGGAAACCAAAACTGCAATAAGTACATCGACTATTTATAAGTACTGGATTACAATTCAAAAAAATGGTAACGTTGTGAACACAAATATAAGAGGAGGTAGTTTAATTCAAAGTGATAAACATCTCAAAATGGGAAAAGCAAATCCACCCCATTTAAATAACCCATTAAACGAAACCATACACTGCACAATGCCCTTCAAAAACAACAAAATTCACATATTTTTAACTTATATCTATCCAAATAGTGCAACTATTGAAGACAATTTGTTTGTGAAAGCCTCACAATATGAATATGCCATTATAATTGGTGACTTCAACGTCAACAATAGAAAGAAAAAACAAATACAGCATTTTCTAAATAATTCAGACTTTGTGCAAATATCAACTACACCAACATTCATTATGGCAAACAATGAAAATTCCACTCCCGACTTGTTTTTCTGTACAAAAAATATTAGGCAAAATATTTCCGACGTTCACCTAATTCCAGACCTGTGCTCTGATCGTTTAGCCATATAATTCTGTCTCGACCTTGACCAACCTCCTATGGACTATGATGAGGAAATAAAATATAATTTTAACAAGTGTAATACGGAACGTGTAAATGCACAAATGTTACAATATATAAATCATGCAACTCCAATATCCCCTCAATACATTACATTCTTTCTGGAGAAACTTAATCAAACTGTCAGTGAAAACACACCAAAATTCACAAAAAAATACTTCTCACATAGACTACCGCCATTCATAATTAAATTAATCAAGATTAAGAAACAACTATACCGTGAAATCGAAACCAATAATGAACCAGTTCTAAAGAGAAAATTTAATGACCTTAACAAAGACACCCACAAAGTGATACTACAATACAGATCTTCCCAATACTTAGAAATGTGTCATGAAATAAATGTGTCAAAAGGAAAAAAGTACTGGAACCAAATAAAAAAACTATCAAAATATCGTAAACATAGTAATAGTCAGTCTCTAATAGAAAATAATAAAACATTAATAGCAGATCAGGAAATTGCAGACACATTTGCAAATCATTTTAAAAAATCATACCAATTTAGTGAAAATGTCAACTTTGACGCAAATCACCAGAATGAAGTCGATGATTGGTACAACTTATATTTCGAAGAAAGGCATTTTGAAGATATTTCTCCGATAGATGCAGATGAGTACTATGCTGCAACCATAACAAAAAAGAACACTACACCCGGATATGACAATATATCATACGGTATATTAAAAAAACTAGATGCAGATATACACAAAGAAATAATGCGAATATACAACTACTGCTTACTGAACTCATTTTTTCCTCCAGAATGGAAAAAGGGTAACGTGATTACAATACCAAAGAAAAATCTTGATCACTCTAATGTAGCCAACTACCGACCCATTACCTTGTTACCAGTAATCGGGAAAAACTTTGAAAAGATCATTAAAAAAAGAATAGAAGCATCTGTTGGTAATTACATACCCAACTATCAGTTTGGCTTCAGACATGGATCATCCACAATACACCCCCTAATAGTATTAACCAATAATGTCCAAACCAACAATAAACTAGGAAACAAGTCGGCTGCCATCTTTCTTGATATAAACAAAGCCTTCGATAGTGTTTGGCACCACGGACTTCTGTATAAATTACATCAAATTCGGTGCCCAGACTATATCATATGGATTTTAAAACACTATCTCTCAAACCAATCTCTTCAAGTCCAAGTTAAAAACAAATTGTCCACTCTATTTACTCCTAAACAAGGTTTACCACAGGGTTCTCCCCTTTCTCCACTACTCTAAATATTTTCTGCTATGACATATAATTACAATCTGGAACATCCAAGGAATGTTGACCATAATGCATATATGCTACAATTTGCTGACGATAATTGCCTGGTCTCCCATGGGAAATCTTTGAGAGAAACCATTGAAAAACTTCAACAACTCTCAGATAATACAATATTCTGGATGAAGAAATGGCGCACTATTCCAAATCCAAATAAATCTCATCTGATTATATTTAACCATAGAATTACAGATAATTCTCCATCAATTAATCTACTTCAACAGACACTCCGATCTTCTCAATCTTGCAAGTACCTAGGTATCAATATTGACAGCAAGCTAAATTTTAAGTCTCACACAAAATGGTGTAAACAAAGTTGCCGACCCATACTGGAATATGGTTTCATTCTATTTGGAAATTGTCGAAAGCCAGCCTTAAATAACATCGAAGTAGGGGAAAGAAGTAGTCTGAGGAAGATCACGAAACTTAGGCTTCCCAATAATCCCTTGCACAATCCCTCTAATAACCTTCTTTATCAAAAAACCAAAATTGAACCTATACTCTCCAGATTCCAAAGACTCTCAAAAAAATTCTCTAGCAATTTATCTAACATCGAATTAATAAATCCTTTAATTTACCCAACAAATCTCAACATCCCACCCAAAAGAGTATTCCCTACCCAAACAATCTACGAATCCCTTGTGTTATTACGTAATCAACAATACTACAAAATACACTCATAATACATTTCATTACTAGTTTTTTTTTTTTTTGTAAAAACCTTATAAACATAAGATGTGTTATATTTGTTTTAAATTAATAAGTATTGTAAATATAATATAATGTACACAGGCTGAAGACTTAGGTCGTTAGCCAGTTGGAATTTCCAATAAAGCTTTATACTACTACTACTACTGTTTACTTACAACGAGCACCTTTGTAGGGATGACGGAGATTCTCTGCGGCTGCAATTACAACGAGGACTCGTTGATTGATTGGAGAATTAACTTTGTTTAGAACGAGTGATATTAGTTCATACGAAGTAAGTTCTTGTTAGTCGGTGTTTTGAGAGCGGTAGATATGAAATGTCGGTGCTTTTATTGCCTGCTAGTATTCCAACAAATTTGCTATTACTCGTTATTATATTATGAGTAGTAGGTAGATGTAATGTTTTTAGGAAGTTATGCACATAATTTAGCCAACGCACGCTGGTCGGGTTTTTACTATTTACTCAGTGATTTGTCATAAATCGCCGATGTTCGTTGATTTTTATAACAGCCATGTCCTGTAAGAGAAAGTCCCTTACATTAGAGAACAAAATAAAAATAATTGATGCTATTGCCAGTGGCATATCTAATGCTGATGTGTGTAAAAATTACAAATTATCCAGTTCGACTGTTTCTACTGTCTGGAAAAACCGGTATAAAATTAGAGGATCTTTAAATTCAAACATTTCAAAGTTAAAACGAATCCGGAAACCAGCGAAAAAGCAAGTTGCTTGAGTGGTTTAAGCAGAAAAGAATTCAAAACATACCCATAACTGGACCCATATTGCAAGAAAAAGCAGAACAATTTTTTAAATTATTTTCCCCTAATAATGAGGCGACTGTATGCTCGAAAAGCTGGATAGACCATTTTAAGAAAAGGTACAACATTTCTTCGAGTAAAATCCAAGGAGAATCTGCGAGTGTTTCTGCAGATATAACAAAGGCTTGGCTTGATAATACTTGGCCTGAAATACGTAAAGGTTACTCTAATAACAACATTTTTAATGGAGATGAAACTGGGCTGTTTTATAAAGTTGCCCCAAACCAAACTCTCAAATTTCAGAAAGAAAAATGTCACGAGGGCAAGAAAAGTAAAAAAAGAATCACAGTTCTTGTCTGTGTCAATATGACGGGCACAGAAAAAAGAAAATTATTTGTCATTGGTAAATCAAAAACACCCAGATGTTTTAAAACTTGTAAAGTGTTACCTGTTACTTACACAGCCAATAAAAAAGCATGGGTAACATCAGAAGTTTTTGAGAAAGAAATAAGAAACTGGGATGCTGATTTACAAAGACAAAAAGAAAAATAATTCTTATGATTGACAATTGTCCTGCACACCCTGAGATTGCAAACCTACGATCCATAAAATTGGTTTTTCTCCCCGCTAATAAAACAGCAACTTTTCAACCCATGGACCAGGGTATCATCGCTTGTCTTAAGAAACATTATAAAAAAATATTTTTAAGTAAAATGGTATCTCATTTGGATAATGTCGATAATGATAAAAAGGACTTCAAATTTTCTTTGTTGGATGGGATATTAACTATAAACACAGTATGGAAACGTGTTTCACAAAAAACAATTGTGAATTGTTATCGGCATGCAGGTTTTTATCCGAGATGAAGACGATGACCTACCTTTGGCTCAGTGGTTATTACGAAATGAAAACTCGGAAAGTGTTGATGACGAAGATTCCATGTGTTTACGTGATTGTGCTATTAAAAACAATATTTTAAATGTGTGTTTTACTAGTGACGAACTAAATGCATATCAAGAGGTTGACGATTGTTTAGAAACTTGTGAGTATCCGTCGGAAACTGAAATAGCGGCTTCTGTTAAATCACATGAAATGCAAACTAACGACGAACTGGAAACACCTGAAGAAGACGAAGATGACTTGTTTGAACCCCCAACAACTCAACAAGTATTTAGTGCAATGAAAACCATATCTACTTATTTAGAATTTAATGATTTTGAAAACAATGTAAGGGACAAGTTTGATTCCATTCAGAGAAGTCTTGAAATATCATTTTTAAATAAAAATGCAACTCAGAAAAAGATTACTGACTATTTTAAGTAAATTACTGCGACGCAAGAGTATGTATGTGAATAATATATTTTTTTCATTACATATGTAAGTACATATATATGTATTTTTACATAATTTTATAAACTTACTTTTGTTAGATTCTCATAATCAGATTTTATGTTTTATTTTATACTGAATAAATATATATTTACATACATAAACTTCTATATATTTGAGTACATATGTGTACGTGTTATCCACGTACATAATATATGTATATGTAACCGTTTAAGACTACATACCTATAGAGACGTGCGTACCGGTTGTAACGAGCGTACTCGTTATATTAGGACCCAATAAAAATTGTTTATAACGAGTATATTCGTTATAACCGGATCCATTAAAAAACCGTTTATAACGAGCGTTCGGATATAGCGAGCCCTTTTTTTTGTCACCTACACACTCGTTATAAGCGGGCCCGACTGTATCTAGATCTTTTTGGAGGAGTCGGCAATCATTCATAGTTTCGATTGTTCTAAACAATTTTAAATCATCTGCAAACAAAAGCATATTGCTCTGTATGGTCACCTATGTCGTTGATAAAAATGGAGAACAGAAGTGGAGCTAGGTTGCTTCCTTGAGGTGCACCGCTAGTAGCTATGAATTCATATGATTTATATGATTTATATTTTATCTATATTCTACATATTGAGAGCGATTGCTTAAATAGGAATGAAAGAAAATTAATAGATTATTATGTATATCAAAATATTGCTATGCCTTAAAAATTTTGAATGATAAGGTAGGTGTCATGGCAGCTCTAAACTCTTACCATGCATATATCGTATCTAAGATTCGATACGGGATCTTATTTTGGGGAAACTCAGTTAATGCATGAAGAGTGCTGATTTTACAAAAGAGATGCATAAGAACTATTTTTCAGATGGAAAAAACAGAAAGTTGCCGATTGATTTTCAAAGGAAAACACTTACAATAACTGCCTTATATGTGTATGAGGTAATAAAAATCTATAGTCCAGAGCAAGGATTTATTCATAGGTAACCAATAGTCCGGAGGGTAAGAGAATCCACCTTGCATTTTATGCTCAAGCGTTGAAATTTGGTACATTTGTTCGTTAGACCCTATCTTTAGGGGCAAATGCGAATTTTCGCTTGTTTTGGAACTAAAAAGTGTCGTAGAGGGCTGAAATTTGGTACACATGCGGCATTTGGGATGTTTTTAAGCTCACAAGCTAGTGCCCCAGGGTCCCTGGCCCTTTTTTTTCAAAATGGTGGCAGGGAAATGCACAAAACAACGTTATTTTCCAAAAAAGTTTGCTCTATCGCATTTTTTGGAGTGAGGTCTCGTTTCATATGTTTTCGGGGGTCACTGATTTAAAAAAATCATGTTTTTAGTACGTGTGGTTGAAAATAATGACAGGGCGAATAAATTAATATGCCAGTTTTCTTATAATAATGGTGGAATAACACTTTTGTTTCATACCAATGCCAATGAATAGAACCTGTGCATTGGGCATTAATCCGAGTGACATATATAGAACTACTATACACTTTCAGATGTGTCACAACTATATTTACATAGATCACAGCATTTCAGATTGTTTTTAAGACATTTACAGCAATTTGCAGCGCAGCCTTTTTACAGCTTCACTTAACTCAGGCTTCGCACGCTTCTGAGGCCTCAGGATTTGTGCGCCGCACGGGTTCCCAAATATCACATTTTTTTTTTCATCCAAAATCTAATGGATCTAGAAGATGCTGTACCCGCTGAAGCAACTGTCTCCATATTTGTAGGGAAGCGCGCCTGGCATGCTGTTCTAGAGCATCACTTGTTGGTGGAATGGATTTCAGCTGACAATCGTTTTTTGTAAATAGCACCCTCCGGCATTCGTTCACAGTGTCATAAGACACGGTTCTGGAAAAATAAAACAGTTTTTCAGTTGATGTGATTTTTAATACCTATGTACTTTTTAAAATTGCTCCTTATTGGTACATTTGAGTTACCTGCTGTATGTTAAAATGACAAATTTTTTCCAGAGTTTCCATTGCTTTTTCAACATCTCCAGTCTGCAGGGCTGTGAATGCTTCTGTAGCTGCAGGATACTGTAGCCAGGCATTAATAGATGACACAGTATTGCAGACCCGCAACAGAGTGGCATTGCGAGTGAAATACTTCATTTACCTGTATTATCGGGCGAAGGTGCGGATCTCTTTACCCGGTCTAGGTAATTGACACGGTACCTGTTGTGGTACATGGCCTTTAGTGTGTGTGCCATTGAGTCTGTGGCCCCCGCAAGTTTTGCTAGTATTAGCGTGTCCTTGAGTTTTTTGGCTGTTTGGTAAATATCCATACTGCAATGCACTGTGGATACTTTGCTCAACAACTTGGTGTGGGTACCAGACAAGCCGCAGAATAAGCAACAGTTCTAGTACGAATCTTGACAGACGAAATAGTTGTTGGGTAAACAGCTTATGTGCTTGGCCTTTTCTTGGCCCGTTCAAGTCTGCTGTTGCTGAACTCCAGGTAGCAGGGTTATGCCATTTGCTCCTCTAGCTAAAAAAGTTTCCTTAAGTCCGGCATCCTCATCCAGAGCCGAAACATTTACACCCAATAGCACTCGCCCAAGCCTTTCAAATTCATTGAAATTTTCAGCCAATTTCGAATATCCAACATATTTGTTAGCTTTGAGACTTCTTCCCGGATACGCCAATTCCTCTTGTGCCTCTTTCTGGCATAGTATGCGCAGTTCTCAATTAATCTCCTTTGAATTATTATCCTCCACCAAACTAATGTCACACAGTTTAAATTTTTTCAACATTCTTAGAAGACACCTATAACAAATGCAGTTTCGTTCACCTAACCCGTTTCACTAATATGCGGTTATAACATAACTGATTTTCCCAGCCGCCATTTTGAAAAAAAAAAAGTGGGCCCCGGGACCTTGCTTGCAAGCTTAAACATCTCAAGTGCCGCATGTGTACCAAATTTCAGCCCTCTACGACACTATTTAGCTCCACAACAAGCGAAAATGCGGATTTGCTCCTGAAGATAGGAAACCATGTTATAACGGGGCTCCCGCGGAGGTCCCGACCGTGGCAACATTTCTCATATCAAAGGGTAGGGTCTAACGAACAAGTGTACCAAATTTCAACACTTGAGCATAAAATGCAAGGTGGGATCCATTCGTGCAGGTTACCGTCTGGACTACAAAGGGCATAATTATAACACAAAAACAACAGAGAACCTTTTACCTGATAAAACTAAATTCAGCTTCATTCAAAAAAATGTACGTAACAACCTAATTAAAATTTGGAATAAAATACCCTTACAAAAAAGAAGTTTGCCGGGAGGAATTTTGTTAAGAAACGTGAAAGAATATCTATTGGACAATCCTTTTTATAATATGAATGAATATTTTAGTAGCGAAATGATATAATATCTGTAAAACAGTCTATAGTTTAGTTGTTATATCTTGTTTATGTATATGGTCAACACTAAGAGTGGATATTTTATATATGTTTATGTTTTTTTCTTGTACTTTATACAGTTTATATGTTTTTATATGTACTCCTTATAGACAATAAGTTACTTTGTTTTGTAAACTTAATGACATGTTCTATACCCACTGAGGGTTGTTAAAAACGGAACAAATAAACTGTTCTATCTATCTATCTAATACTCTTAAATCTTAAGAAACACATATTTTTGAGGTTAGCTGTGACGTCACGTGCAGATGCCCTATAATAGCCACACTGCCTACCCTTCACCCTACTTCAGCTTTAGCTTTACTGATGAGCTTTTGTGATTGGCGTTTGTCTCCTCTTAAACGTCTTTATGAATAATCTGATCTTGGTTAGTTTTTTGAAATGGTCTAGTGTTATACACTTAATTAATTGATTTTACATTTAATAAGTATTATTGCTTTTTCTCACTTTTTCTATTGCAACTTTTTATTGTAGTTTGTTCTTTATTGTATTTTTTTATCGGCATTATTTCTTTAATGCTGGTAATTTTTAACCTTATCCTGTAATTGGGTTTATTCCGTTGGATATTGTATCTAATAAATAAAAAAATAAAAATATAGGTATACTGAACTAAAGCGTATTCACTGTTAAATGTGATTTTCTGTAACCAAATAATGTAGCATGACTTATACCTGCTATCCTATCCTTTTCTATCATTAAACAACCTGTACGTGACATTACAAATAAATATTAATAAAGAAAAGACCTGGTTTGGTGAAAATTTAATTTTATAGACAAATGTCTCCTGAAATATTGTTAACAGTTTGACCAGTGGAGGTCTCAGTCGAACTGCCTTTATGTTAATAAAAATAAAAAAAGCTGCAAGAAGAGAATACATAGCGTTATACCCAAACCGTCCGGCTCCTAATGAAAACATTCTTAAATACTTACTGTCATGTGAGAGAAACTGATAATGTTAAAAGAAAAAAACGGACCAATATTGCAATTATGGCAGCCATATTGGATTCACCGTTTTGAATTTTTAATTTTTGAGATCATATTAGCACCAGCTACTCCTAAAATACTTAATTACCATTTTCAATGCAATTCCAATGAAATTTACAATGGTGCCTTCGCCAAATTTGTAACAAAAAAAAATATCTTGTTTCCAATTTTTGCTCTTCTTACACTAGACATAGCTTGATGAAATTATTACGGGACCACCGCCAAGCCATACCTTGTAGTTGGAGGAAGATTTCATAGAAATCGTTTAAGCCAATCCAGAGCAGTGATTATAAAAAAAAATACGTACTGGTCGAATTGAATACTTCCTCCTTTTTCTATATTTTTTGAAGTCGGTTAAAAATACATGTGTGAGTGAGTGTATGTGAGTGTGTGTGTGTGTGTGTGTGTGTGTGTGTGTGTGTGTGTGTGTGTGTGTGTATGTGTGCGCGCGTGTGCGTGTACGTGTGCATACATGTATTCATCAATACTTCTAGCCGTCTTTGAGAAAGAGTTTATAATAATTTGATCGTATTAACTTGAGATGTTACGGGATTTGAATGACAAGGTATAATATTGTCATATATGCATGAAAATATGGACACGGCAACACCACCTACCGCCAATCCTGATTTAGATGTCCTTCATCTCTGCGATCTGGGTTCTTGTTGTCAGTGAGTACGAGGTTCTAAAATTGTGTATGTGTTGTCTCTTTAAATCCCTTTAACTTAGATGCTTCTTTGCTCTTGTCGCACAATGTGTTGCTGTCCTACTCAGTGTCGCATATGAGTTAGATGCGAGGTTATAGTTTAATTAAAGCATAGTTTTTTAAATTTGTAGTCTACTTACTTTCTATTTTGTAAATAAATGTGAGTCATTCTCAAAATAGACCCCACATTCGAATTCCTGAATCTTAAATAATTTTTTTTTTTTTTTTTTAACTATTTAACGTCGGCCTATTTCCGCTACCAAGGCCTATCACCGACGCCAGGAGACAAGCTACCCCCAACCTGAAAATTTTGCCGAACCTCTTCCCTTAAGAAGAGTAGGGATCTTTTACTTGCCTAACATTTAATAGATAAGGGACCGCCTGCTTTACATCCCCTCCGAAGGATGGTATATCCACTACGTAATCCTCGTCTGAAATTACGTAACTTCCGAGTATACACTGATATACAAGCCTCTAGAAGGTGGGACGAGAACGCTGTATTTCCCAAGATGGGTACCCCATCCAAGTACTAACCGCGCTCGGCGTTGCTTCAACGGAATATCGACTGATATCCACATTGAAGTCGCCTCTACGCTCGCCCCAAATCTTAAATAATTATTTAGCTTCAAATGACAATATATTCACATAGCATCAACAGTTGCAGTTTTATAATAACATATTGACCATCAGCAGTGCACTTTTTATCCATTTTCTATTTTTTTTTCGGAAGAAATTGCAGATACTCTAATGATTTTTGTCCACTATGTCACCGAACTTTTAAAAAGTTTGTTCTCAATTAGAAGTAAAATAAAAAATCAAAAATAATTGAGAAGTAATGGACAACTAGTACTTTACACCTTTACTTGACCTTTTTTCAAAAGTCACATCAATTTGGGTTTTATTTAATGCTAAAGTTCCACTTTGTAACTATTTTATCAATTTCTGGAACAAAAAGTTCCCTAAAACAAATAAAAAGGTTTTATTTATTACTTATTCATATTTAAATCTTTGTGTTTTAGTTGTATTATGCTTACATTGAAAAAGGTTTGAAAATATTTGTAATTTTGTTAATTAAATTGAAGAAAACGTCATGGTAACTTAGTGGACAAGAAGTAACACAGGGGACAATCGAGGTATTAAATAAAAACATCTTGCAACAAAACATATTTAATAAAATGGTATTCTCAACAAAAACAATGTACGCCTCTAAAAACATATTTAAACTTTAAGGAAACTTGTAATAGATAAATAAACCTTTTAGATACACATATAGCAAACTAGTACCTTATTTTTCAAAAATATCAACTGAGGTATCGAATTGATAATAGATTCGATTGCCATTGGTTTTTAAAACTGAAGTTTTAAGGACTTTTAAAACTTGCTCAAAAGTAATGTCTTCGTCCATTCGAAATTTGTTTGTATTGGAATCAATCGCTTTTAAGAACATAACTTTTATCTCTCCATCATCTTCATCCACTTCACTTTGAGCAACTCCTACATATCTATAATGCGTGCTATTTTTTTTGGCAGCCGAAATTTGGATCAATAAAAATGTTCCGATGGCAATAGATTTTGGGGTAAAATCCTCTATGGTTTGTGGTATTGTGGAAGAATGAGATGGAACCAACGAAGCTAAAGGCTGGTCATCATCAGAAGAGCTTGAGGTATAGAGTATAATAAGTAACACTACTGCCAGGAATACTCTTCTTGGTTTTTGTTGAAGTTGTTTTTTTCGTTTCATTGTTTACAGGAATATATATTTTTTGCCATAGCAGTCACACAATCCTTTAATTACATTACCTTTGCAGAAACAGCTTAGGCAGCGGTAAGTTAAACTGCCAATATTTTGTGCTATTACTTGGTGTACACTTTTCGTGCCCTTTAATACATTTATATCTGTAGGAAGACTTTCTCGAATGTTAGCAATTTCTTCAGGCGAAATTAGTATTAGTTTAACTGATGTTTGCTTGTGGACTTTATCAACAAATTCTAGTGCATCTGTTATGTCTTGTCCGGTCGCCACAATCCTATCTGCTATTCGTTTAATTGCCCCTCCTATGCCATCAGCTGCTACCTTTCCATGTCCTGCTTCAAAGTAGGACCAAGTTCCGATTTTGAAACCATGTTCAAATAGTTTCCTGCTAAAAAGGTAAAAATTTTGTTTCTGCCTATATTGAGTGAAAGGGCCATCTGAAAAAATATGAAGAGTATTAACTTGATTATTCGATTCTTTTACCATGTTCATCACTGGTTTAAGATGAGCCCAGATTGCAGCTGGGCTATGGTCATTACATGCAGATATAGTGGAAAATGAAACAGGTTCTTTTTTTTTGCACCATAGTATGAAGCGTTATCTGCTTTCTTGACGCGCCAAAGTGATATCCCTGAACTTCTTCGCTTAATTTACAGTTAAAATTTTCACTAAAATCTATATGTAACGCTGCTTCATTTGACTCAAGATTATCTAGACAATTTCTGTATGCTTGATATTGCTGCCTTATGTTATAAACATGCTTTTTAAAAACAGTTAGTTCCAGCAGAAATTTATTTTTCAGTTCAGTAATAGGTGCCCTTATTTGACTTTTTACCATTTTAGTTGCCTCAATTTGCCTTCCTTTTTTTTGATAGACTTCTGTTTTTCTAACCCATTCGTTCCATTCTGTCAGATTCTTCAGCAGTCTTTGAGAAATGCAATGTTTTTCCTCTGCAAGAAGAACGCTCATTATACATGCATTTCTTTGAGGATGTATTGCATACCGTCATTTTAATTAATTGACTCATATCAGCAACTATAAGTAGTCGATGATGCTTAAGAGAATTCAATTTAAAATGAATGTTGCTATGAAGTTTGCATAGGCATGTATCTCGACCTCCTACTGTAGGTGGCACAATATAAAATGGCCGATACCTTACAAATGTAGGATATGAGCATTTCCCTCCTTCTTTCAAAAATGTTTTATGCAGGTTTTTCATGGTATCCAGCAGGAAACTTTTTTGCACTTTATTTTTCCTTCTAGTAATGGTTTCCTTTTTACCCGCAGTAGCCCTACTGATATCATCTCTATTGTAAAACCTACTAATTTCCTCCACAGTTCTAGCAAGTTTAGAACCAGATTTAGCATATCTTTTTATTGCGGTTTTAATGCCAAAAGCATCTACACGAATTTCCCTAAGTAAGCGATATTTTTGCATGGTATTGTTTTGTAGAACCGCTTTCAAGGTGTCTTTTTTACGTCGATCCTTTATAGTATTATATTGACTTGAAAGTGCCTGAGTTAAAGTTTGATATTTTAATACCTGCCTTTTAACGTTTTGAAGCCCTGGACTTTGTTTAATTCCTGGCAAACATTGTTCAATTATAGCTTCAGTTTTAGAAACTGGAGACAAGCTGTTTGTTAGTGGATTTATTTTAGATTTCTTGCTTTTTACTCTAAATAACCGCACTTTATATTTATTAACCTTTTTCTCCAACTGTTCGTTTCTAATTTTTAGTTCCTTATTTTCCAAATATAACTTTGACCTATCTCGGCGAAGCTTCTTGCGTCCACGAGTTGAATTTCTTTTATTTTGATTTGCTGCCTCATCTTCAGCTGATAGACCTGGGGAAGGGGGAGGGGTATTTTCAAGCGCACATATCAAAGTATTCTGCATGATTCTCTGCCGATTTTTCTGTATACGCCACATTCTTCTTGTTCGCGTCTTTTCCCTTTCTGACATATCATTTATTAATCGTTTTTTTTTTCATGATATCGCGCCCTTGCCTTTTGTTTGCTTTCTTCTGCCTTCTCCACATTTCTTTTTAATTTTTCTCGGTAACGCCGCTTCTTTTCAGCAGCTGTTAAAGGCATTTTCCTCGATCTAAAATAAAGTTATATATCCTTTTTTTGCTGTTTAATGAGCTAAACTTCTCGTTTTGTCCGCTGCGTTACTTTCAGCCCCCCTTCGTGACTTTCTAAAAAGTAACGCAGTGGACTAGTAACACAGTGGACAAAATAACCTCAAAATCCATGTGTACAGTGGAAATGACAAATTATGCAAATTTTAAGATGTACTATGTTTTTGTCTATTTATTTCATATTAAAAACATGATTTACATTAGATAAATGAAATAAGACCTACCTGGATTTAGGGTAACACAGCGGACAAACAATTATTACGAATTGACACCGACAACACTGACTCACGTATGGGTTGAACAAGACTAACCTCTGAAATAAAATAAATGCCCAATTCAAAACTTAACGCTTTTTCTTAAGATTCTGGCAATGTTTCTCCATCTACTGGATATTTTTTAAATTATATTGGTAGGTAACATAGTGGAAGTAACGCAGTGGACGAAAAGCTGTTACATATAAAGATTGCAGTAAAACTTAATGAAAAAAAAAATATTGACCAAATTAGCTTGTTTAGTGTTAAACTAAATATTGCGGTGTACATAAAAATGCATTGTTGTAATAAACCTGATTTCCATTAAACTTAATAGTACACTGTGACGATAGAACTTTGGCATAGTTACATAGCATTTCTTTGATATTTTGACTACAACCAATTTTATTATGCAAAAATTAAAAGGCATAGAAATATAAAAATGTTAGGGCTTAGGTAAGAATTAAATGGTCTATTTAATAGTTGGTTTAGAGTTTTATTAAATTATATTTTACAAAATTTAAGGTGCTTTAAAGTTGATTACCTGTCAAGTGGGGTATATTTTGAGAATGACTCAAGTACACAAAAATATTAATTCAAATATATGTTCAATAAATACTTATCAGAAAAAATATTTTGCTGTTCCATTTAGCTCTGTGCAGTTGACCAAAAACTTCAGACAAGAGCATCGGTTGAATTACATTCTTACAGTGAATCAACTATATCTTCTGACTACCATCTCATATATAGCTACTTATTAATAATAATAATAATAATAAAGCAAATTTGATTCAGTAGACTGTAGACCAACGTCCTTCGGCCTATTATTACAATACTATTTATTATAATTATTACCGATTTACTTTTTTATTGATCTCTTTTGAAATTGTCTTTTTTACTAATTAAAGAAATAATTGGTTGTTGCACTTAAGTATGTGTTTATTTTTTTTTCAGACTATTACAGGTGCAATGTCAACACTAACTCCCCCTGTAGCTTTAGAAAAACCAGAAAATCAAGCAAGAGTAGACTGGATTCAGGACTGCGCTACCGGTCCTGACTTTGATTACCCTGCTGAGTTTTATGAACATACGGAAGCTCTCTGGAAAGATAGAGGTGTACAGGCAAGTTATTTGATATTTTATTAAAATTAAATAGTTACCTTGACATTTGTACATATTATAAGACAATTTTCATCTATTCTAGTACCTATTTACGCATTGTTTCCTTAAGACCTGTATTCTTTATTATGCTAAATAGCTTATACCTTACATTAGCCTTAAATTATTAGCTCATTTAGTTATTTTATTTGAGATATGTCCATGTACATCTTGATATATACCCACAAGAATATCACAAAATACATCTACATATATAGATTATATGTGTACAGGTTTTAATACACTTGATTCATGTTCAGTAGTAGAGAACGCAATATCCGATCATACCGCTCAAATATTGTCCCTAAATTTAAATTCAAATGATCTTAAATATAAATATATTTTTACTAGGTTACTTAGTGCCATGAATTATAATACGTTTGTGTCATATGTTAGTAGAGAAACATGGTCTGAAGTATATAGTTGTAGTGATGTAAACAAAGCTTTTGAAATATTTGTTAATACATTACAATTTTATATTGACATTTCATTTCCCATTAAAAAGGTAAACACAAATCAGATTAAAAATAAAAAAGCTGGGTAACTAAGGGAATACAGATTTCTTCTAAAAATTTGAAAACCTACATTCAAGAATGAAAATAACAAATAATGTAAATGACATAGAGTTTTACAGATGTTATAAACAAGTATATCGCAAAGTAATAAAGGCGGCAAAACGTTACTATAATAATTCTTATTATAATCGAGAGGAAGATAAATAAAAAGCGGTGTGGAATATTATAAACGATAATGTAAAAAGACAAAATGACAAAAGAAATATATCAGAAATACACACAGAAAATAACAGAAATGAATGAAATTGCTGGTTATTTTAATGATTACTTTGTGGATGTACCAAAACAATTAAATAGTAAATTAGATAATAATAACATGGGTCCAAAATTTAAATTAAATAAAGAATATCCGACTATGTTCTTAGACCCTGTTGATGAAGAAACAGTGTATAATACAATAATTGTTCTAAAAAATTCGAATTGTGTGGGGGTGGATGGCATCAGCTCAAATATTCTAAAATCGGTGGCTCATTTTGTTGTGCAGCCATTAGCATATTTAATAAATCTTTCATTTGAAAATGGTATATTTCCAGATACCTTAAAGATAGCAAAAGTAGTTCCATTGCATAAAAAAGGTGAGCTCTGAAAATTATAGACCTGTGTCTCTTCTATCTACCTTGTCTAAAATATTAGAAAAGATCCTATATAGTAAAATAATTCATTTTGTATCATCCTTTAATATTTTTAACTCAACACAGCACGGTTTTAGAAAAGCAAGTACTACATCAGCCATTTTTGACTTTTTAAATATTGTTTATGAAAATATAGATGACAGTAAAAAATCTTTTGGTTTATTCATAGACTTAAGTAAGGCTTTTGATTTGGTAGATCATGCCCTTCTCTTACAAAAATTGGAAGCATATGGACTATGGGGTAAATTGAATGAGTTTTAAAGTTGTATCTGAGGGGTCGTAAGCAACTAGTAGAAATTGACAGAATAAAATCACATACAGAGGAAATTAATTGTGGTATACCACAAGGATCGGTAGTAGGACCATTACTGTTTCTAATTTTTGTGAACGACTTACTAGATATAAGTAATAATCAATCAAATATAAATATGTTTGCTGATGATAATAGTTATTTATGTAGTGATGATAATGTCTTGAATGCTGCCAAATAATGCCAGTGAAGTTTCGATCGATCAGGCTTGATCACATAAACGAAAAACAAATAATATAATAATTTCCATTCGCGCCTTTCTACCGCACTAATTTCGGGAATAACCGGTTATTTTTAAGTCTTCTAAAAAGGCCCATACGCATGGTTCATCCCCAAAGTGTGAGAACCCATGTTTCTTCAACCCCTTAAAGTACAAAAATTCTTTAAAAATCATACGGCTGTTTACCCACTCTGGTTTTTTGTCACAGCTACTTAATTAACGTCAGCGATGCACCCTCAAAGTTTTATTCACCCCCGAGATCCGGAAACTATTTTTTACAACCCTTAAGGTACAATAATTCTTTAAAAATCATACGGCTGTTTACCCACTCTATTTTTTTGTCACAACTACTTAATTAACGTCAGCAATGCACCTCCAAAGTTTCATTCACCCTCGAGATCCGGAAACTATTTTTTACAACTCTTAAATTACAATAATTCTTTAAAAATCATACGGCTGTTTACCCACTCTGATTTTTTGTCACAACTACTTAATTAACGTCAGCAATGCACCTCCAAAGTTTCATTCACCCTCGAGATTCGGAAACTATTTTTTACAACCCTTAAATTACAAAAATTCTTTAAAAATCATACGGCTTTTTACCCACTCTGGTCTTTTTGTCACAACTACTTAATTATCGTCAACAATGCACCTCCAAAGTTTCATTCACTCTCGAGATTCGGAAACTATTTTTTACAACCCTTAAATTACAAAAATTCTTTAAAAATCATACGGCTGTTTACCCACTCTGGTTTTTTGTCACAACTTCTTAATTAACGTCAGCAATGCACCTCCAAAGTTTCATTCACCCTCGAGATTCGGAAACTATTTTTTACAACCCTTAAATTACAAAAATTCTTTAAAAATCATACGGCTGTTTACCCAGTCTGGTTTTTTGTCACAACTACTTAATTAACGTCAGCAATGCACCCCCAAAGTTTCATTCACCTTCGAGATCTGGAAACCATTTTTTACTACCCTTAAGGTACAAAAATTCTTTAAAAATCATACGGCTGTTTACCCACTCTGGTTTTTTGCCACAACTACTTAATTAACGTCAGCAATGCACCCCCAAAGTTTCATTCACCCTCGAGATCCGGAAACTATTTTTTACAACCCTTAAATTACAAAAATTCTTTAAAAATCATACGGCTTTACCCAGCCTGGTTTTTTGTCACAACTACTTAATTAACGTCAGCAATGCACCCCCAAAGTTTCATTCACCTTCGAGATCCGGAAACCATTTTTTACTACCCTTAAGGTACAAAAATTCTTTAAAAATCATACGGCTGTTTACCCACTCTGGTTTTTTGCCACAACTACTTAATTAACGTCAGCAATGCACCCCCAAAGTTTCATTCACCCCCGGGTTCCGGAAACTATTTTTTACAACCCTTAAATTACAAAAATTCTTTAAAAATCATACGGCTGTTTACCCACTCTGGTTTTTTGTCACAGCTACTTAATCAACGTCAGCGATGTACCCCCAAAGTTTCATTCAACCTCGAGATCCGGAAACCATGTGTATAAAAATAGCATTAAAAAAATATCTTCACTTAATTGTAATTCTCTGACGATGGTTGAATAAACCGAAACCTAAGAAAAGAGTAGTTTTATTATAAAGATCAATAACCCAGGATATACCTACATCAAGTTAATTTGATATCAACGTTCAAAAAAATAAAAACATCTATAAAGTATTTATACTTTTACCAACGATCACTACTGTAAATAGTAAAAAATACACTACCTGCCATGTAAGTTGAATTTTACATATTGTAAACAAAACGCACATAAACAAATCACACGGTAAACAAAACGCACCGGACAGAGCAATTATAGGTGGCTTATATCACAAAAAAACAAATGCGCCTACGTAATTTTCAAACGCTGTCAAAACTGACATAATATTTGTTGAATAATATTGTTGAATAATGTTGAATAGTAAACTAAATCCAGATTTTACTAAATATATGATCGTAGGTAAAATATAGTACATAATTCGAGTTGTAAAGCAATTACGCACTCATGGAAATACGCATTGGCCGCATTCTTACAAAGCTCATTATGTAATATACTATTATTAAAATAATATTTGCCTAAGTTGCCCACAATAAAAGCTGATAGGCAACCAGCTCGACAATATGAGTTGGGAAGCCCAGCTACACCTCTAATTCACTAGAATGCTAGCCGTGGATTGGCAAGGTGTTGAAAACTCTTCTCAAACCCCACATATTTAAGGTTCGTAGAAAAGTAGTTTCCGGGCCTCAAGGGTGAATGAAACTTTAGTGGTGCATTGCTGACATTAATTAAGCAGTTGTGACAAAAAAATAAAGTGGTACGAAAGCCCTATAATTATTAAAGAATTTTTATATATTTGAGGTTTGCAAGAAGATTGTTTCCGGACATCGAGGGCGAATGAAACTTTGGAGGTGCATTGTTGTCCTAGAAGAATCTTTCACCCTGCCCTTCACTGAAATTGCCAACATTTTCTGGGTTGTAGTCAATATGAGAATCCAAGAAATGCAATTTAAGATTCATCAAGCAGCCCATACCCCCATTATGCACAGAAGCTCAGATTTGAGCTGATGAGTACTTCGTGAATTGTGTATACAATTTATTTTCTTTTTTTTTTGTGACATCGAGTTTTCTTATTCTCAAAAAATCTATGGCTGATTTTTACGTTTTCATCCACTTTCAGGTATATCTCGCGCGAGCATTCTGCAGTAATCAGCAATCATATATTTATCCCACCTGCCCTGGTATCGACACTCCCCATCCTTAAGGTCCCAGTGGAATTTTTCACCCTTTTCTCTGAAATCACTAAGATTTTCTGGGTAGTAGTCAATATGAGAGTCCAATGCAATTTATGATTCATCAAGCAGTCCACTTTCTTTTTTTTTTGTGATATCGAGTTCTCTTATTCTCAAAATATGTGTGCAATGGCCGTTTTTTAGGTTTTCGCCCTCTCAGATATTATTCCGATCTCATTCGTCTCTCCTAGGAAACAGGACGTTAAAAGGCACGGTCATGGTAGGCATCACATCTGAAAGCATTCCTAGGACGTTGTGACTATCTGTTATCTGACAGTCTGTTACGTTCCGTGATGCTAGCCTGTGACATATTAGAAGCGGAGCTGAAACATAACGGGAGATTTAAATCATTTTTTTTTTTAGTTCTTAATGATTTTTCATTTATGATTTAAATCTTTTTAGAAAGTATCTTTGATTTTATTTAATAAAAATAAAATTTAAATATTTTCAAAAATAATTAAATCTTTTTTAATGATTTAAATCTTTTCTTAATATTTAAATACTTTAAAAGTATTTAAATCACGCAAAAAGTAGTCTAAATCTTTTCTGGATAAACAATAATGATTTTAATGGACTATAATAGTAGTGACGTTATACACGAGGAGGATAATTTGATTTGCTTTCCATGCAGTCTTTGAAACATATGCCTTCTGTACATGTGTTTTAAGGGTCGAAATAAATTATTTACGTCATTGGTATGTCATTTTTCATATTTAACTATTGAAACCTAACTACTGGTATAAAAACAGAGCTGGATTATAAGTTTTTTACATATAGACCGTGGGATAGTGACAGATTTTTTTAAACGTTTGGTTCCTATCTGGCCTTTTGGGAGCCTTTTGTGCCTGATTTGTACTAACCATTTTCGTGTTTATCAAACGGTTATCCAGGGCCCCTCAGCGGAAAACAAAAAAGAAAATTTCATGAAAATGAGCAATTTCAAACGTTTTGTTCCTATCTGGCGTCAAGTTAGACTTACGTTTTAAAGAAAAACATCCGACGGAAGCTTATCGCCAGACAAATTCCGTGGGCCGGAAGGCCCGAAATTTCAATCCGAAGTTGTAAGAAAAAATGGTCAAAATCAAACGATTTGGTTCTTATCTGGGAATTGTATATATAGGTAAATAGATTATAATTATCGCGATATAACAAACGCCAGACAAATTCCGAGGGCCCAACAGTGAAAAAATTATTGTTCAAGTTGTCAACTATTCCGCGAAAATCAAATGATTGGTTCTCACGTGAAATGATTTTTTCTGTAAAAATTAACCAAAACGAAAATGTATTGTATCATTCACAGACATTTTTAGTGGGCCAAACATATTTTAAATCTTAAAAGAAGTGCACGAAAAAAAGCCATTTTTTCAAACGATTTATTCCTGTCTGGCATTTGGATTTTAAAAAGATATGGTAATAAATAAACCATATTTCAAGTCCCAGACAAAAAGCGTGGGCCAAACATATTTTAAATCTTAAAAGAAGTGCACGAAAAAAACCCATTTTTTCAAACGATTTATTCCTGTCTGACATTTAGATTTTAAAAAGATATGGTAATAAATAAACCATATTTCAAGTCCCAGACAAAAAGCGTGGGCCAAACATATTTTAAATCTTAAAAGAAGTGCACGAAAAAAACCCATTTTTTCAAACGATTTATTCCTGTCTGGCATTTGGATTTTAAAAAGATACGGTAATAAATAAACCATATTTCAAGTCCCAGACAAAAAGCTTGGGCCCAGCCGTAGATATGTTGAGTGAAAGTATAGAAAAATCAAAAAACAGTCGTGTAAAAATCGATGCATTTTCAAACGATTCACACTCGTCTGGTATTTCATTACCTTGTCATTGTAAAACAGTATTATACACATTTAAACAAATTTGTTTGGCGTCACTACTTAAATGCCGCAAGCGCGGATTTATGGGGGGTAACAGGGTAACAAGATTCCGTAAACAATCAACTTTCATTTTAAAATTTCATAATTTTTATTATTTTATTTTATATTTTTGAATATATTTAGTTGTGTTTATAATTTTTTTTTGAGATTTTTTCCCGAGGAAAAACATTTTTGTTATTTTCAACACGCGGCTACAAGTTTTAGCAAATTTTATTCTATTTAAATTAGCTAGTCTTTGGGCGTAGAAGCCAGGATTAAAAAGTTGCCAACTGTAGAACCTCAAAATTTGCGATATATCTACAGCTGCGTCCCAGATTTTTGTCTGGCACTTGAAATATGGTTTGTTTAATAACATATCTTTTTAAAAAAACAAATCCCAGACGAGTGTAAATCGTTTGAAAATGCATCGATTTTTACATGACTGTTTTTTGATTTTTCGATACTTTCGCTCAACATATCTACGTCTGGGCCCAAGCTTTTTATCTGGGACTAGAAATATGGCTTATTTATTAACATATCTTTTTAAAATCCAAATGCCAGACAGGAATAAATCGTTTGAAAAATGGCATTTTTTTCGCGCTTTTCTTTTTGTCTGGCTATCCAGGGGACCCAGCCAATTCGTCTGGGAATCTTAAATTGAAACTACTTATTGCCTAATATTAACAAAAAAACAAATGCCAGACGAATGTAAATCGTTTGATTTTCGCGGAATAGTTGACAACTTGAACAATAATTTTTTCACTGTTGGGCCCTCGGAATTTGTCTGGCGTTTGTTATATCGCGATAATTATAATCTATTTACCTCTATATACAATTCCCAGATAAGAACCAAATCGTTTGATTTTGACCATTTTTTCTTACAACTTCGGATTGAAATTTCGGGCCTTCCGGCCCACGGAATTTGTCTGGCGATAAGCTTCCGTCGGATGTTTTTCTTTAAAACGTAAGTCTAACTTGACGCCAGATAGGAACAAAACGTTTGAAATTGCTCATTTTCATGAAATTTTCTTCTTTGTTTTCCGCTGAGGGGCCCTGGATAACCGTTTGATAAACACGAAAATGGTTAGTACAAATCAGGCACAAAAGGCTCCCAAAAGGCCAGATAGGAACCAAACGTTTAAAAAAATCTGTCACTATCCCACGGTCTAATATGGTAATCAATTTTCTCTACTGATCTCTACTGAGAATAAATAAATATATAATAAAAATATTTTCTACATGGGTAGAACTAGCCATGTAGAAAATATTTTTATTATATATTTATTTATTCTAGTTCTACCATTGATTGAAGAGTCCTTTTCACTCAACGGTTCTACGTGTGCGTTCTACAAGTAAGAAAATTATCGAGAACGTAGTTCTTTTATTATTTTTTTGTGCTCACCTCAAAGCCTGTTTTACTTATTTTTATTTGGATTGCTTTCCGTTATATTATACTGTTATCATAGATTTTCCTCTTCTAATCTCTTGTGTTTAAATATTTATTTGTATATTATTTGGTACCTAATGTATTTTCACTTAATAACGTAAATAAATAAATTACATATAGCAGCAAAAAGAGTAAAAATATTTAAATCTTTTGCAAAATGATTTTAAGTATTATAAAAGATTTAAATCTCAAAAAGATTTATAATTTAAATACTTCTTTATAGACAAAAGTATTTTTGATTTAAATCATTTGATAAAAAGTAAGGTATCTTTGATTTTGTATTTAAATCTTTTTTCAAATGATTCGTTGCAGCTCTTAGTAGAAATCTGTATGTTGCCCACTTTTTCAAAGTAATTTGCCCAGATTTACAGTGAAAACACCTAATTAAAGACCTAGGTGTAGTTTTTACTAAGACTTTTTTGTTTGAATAATCATAGAATAATCAAGAGTTAACTTCCGTACAAAATTGGCACATTGTGTTATCATATGGAGTCCTAGGACTCTTGCTTACACTGGCACTGAAGTGGTAGAAATGGTTCAAAAAAGATTTTTAAGAATATTATACTCAAAAAGGCTTGGAACCTGACATCTTCTGCCATACCAAAATCAAAGAATTAAGTTCAATAATCTCTGTTAGACCAATGTTGAAAATTGGCACAAGTTCTCTTTATACATGATAATACAATAAATGTAGAAGATATATTATGCTGGATCAATATGAATGTAAAGTAGTATTACTGTGAGAAGATAACAGCAAAAAATATGCGCAGAAACGAGTTTGTGCACTCCACCATTCTAAGCGAATGAGAACGAATTACGTGACATTCAAGGTCGGCATCAGTGGCCTGCAGTAGAGCGGCAGAGGTGGTAACAATAATAATAAAACAACTTTATTAGGCAAAGTTTAATACAAATTACTATTCTTACACTTCTCCTGTACAAAGGTTACTTGTAACAGTTGACAAATTTTAATCTACTCCATTACCCAGCTTCTTGACCGCGAAACTTTCATGAATACATTATATTATAAAGGTTTTCAAAAATTTAATGAGTTACCCCAATCTATAAATGATGCTACAACTTTAAACAGATTTAAAATTAAGCTAAAAGAATTTATTAGGAATCAATAGATTGTGATTAAAGTAAATTAAATAAAAATAGAATATAATGTCTTAAGTATTATGTAATTTGTAAATTACCATCTATTTAGGTTAAGATATTTTAATGTTAAATTTTTAATTTTAATACCTATGTTTACTTTTGCAACGTATTTTTTGCCATATAGGTTTTTTTATCATATTTATATTGGGTCTCTTCCTAATTCAATAAAGTTCTTATATCCAAGCTGCAGTAGCGTAACAGAAAATGAGTGCCCCCCCCCCGCAAACGTTTTCAGGGACCCCCTCTCTATAACGAGTGGAAAATGATAACTCTTATCTTCATTACTATTAGGTTCAGGTTTATGAATTTTTGAATTAGTTAATCGTGTGATAATTTTTTTTTTTTTTTTTTTTTTTTTTTTTTTTTTACGGCATCGACTGCTTGGGTCATTAGCCGCCATCATTTCGGTCCTACCTGTTGTTTAATAATGGTCATATTTTGTAGTAAAGGTCACAAGCCTTCAGGTAAGTTATTAGTTTATCGGTGTTTTGGTCATTTAAAACATCTTTTATTGTATTTTTTAAGTTTAAGCGGTTTCTGTGGATAAAATAACTGGGACACTCGACCAGGAGATGTGTTACTGTTAGAGGAACATTGCAGTCTGTGCACCTTGGTTGTTGTTCTCCTCTTAAAAGATGCATTGAGGTCAGGTTTGTATGTCCGATTCGTAATCTTTCGATAACTACTTGTGATCGTCTATCAAGATTTTGTGGCTGTGTCCAAGGAAGGACTGACGGTTGTATTTGTCTAAGTGCTGTCTCCTCTCTTTGCCACATGATTTGCCATTCATTCAGTTCTCGCTTTTTCCAAGTATTTGTCAGATCTTCTGGGCGAATTTTAATGTCTCGGGACCAATCTTTCTCGGTGGCCTGACGTGCTGCTTGATCTGCTTCTTCATTTCCTTGTATTCCAACGTGACTTGGAGTCCACAAAAACGTTATGGTTTTGCCGGTTGCTTCTATATCATACAAAAGACATAATATAAGGGAGACAAGCGGGTCCGAGGTGAGCTTATTTTTAATAGCGATAAGGCTACTTTCGGAGTCGGAGCATATGAGGAAGCGATGGTCGTTGGCGGATTGGGAATACTTTAATGCTTCGTAGATGGCGTACAGTTCTGCTGTTCGTAGAATATCGCTCTAATTACAGTGTTGCCAAGGTCCCTCTTGTTGGCTGTCTTCGTTTGAATATCCACTTTTGGTGCAGGGAGTTTCCAGTAAGGTGTTTTTGGGTAGCCGTAGTTCGCTACCTGGGGTAAGGTTGCGTCTCCAATTATGTTTTGGAAGCGATAACCTGGGGGTTTTGATATCGTAGGTCTTGATTCGTATATCTCAAAGTTATCTGTGAAGAAGAGTTTATAGTTTGGGTGTTGTTGTTGTGCCCATAGTTTGGTTCCGTAGTTTAGGAGGAGACGGTCCCTTCTCAAAGATAGTGGGGGAGTGTTTGCCTCGATGCCTAGTGCTTTGTGTGGACTTGTACGAAAAGCGCCAAGTGCGAGCTTCAGCGCTGTCCCCTGTATGGAGTCTAGGGCTTTCAGGCGGGACTTACAAGCAGTCCCATAGACTATCGAACCGTAGTCGATCTTAGAACGGATAAGGCTCTTGTATATTTTAATCAAGATATCTCTGTGGGAACCCCAGTTGATACTTGCCATACATCGTATGATGTTAATAACTGAGTTACATCTTAGTACCAGGTTTTGAATATGCTTGTTCCACAGAAGTTTTGAATCGAATGTAAGTCCTAAGAATTTTATAGATTTCTCTATGTTTATAGTATTTCCTTTTATTTTTAAGATTGGTTCATTATGAGGTTTTCGTAAGCGACAGAAGTGGACTGCTTTTGTTTTGTTTATAGAAAAACGAAGACCTCGTTGTTCTGCTGCCTCGATCAGTTTATCAATATTTTCCTGAAGTGTTTCTTGTAACCCTTGCATGCATCCTCCTGATATGAAAATTGCCATGTCATCTACGTAGAGGCTTTTCTGTATATTATCATCTAGGTTATCGGTAATGGAGTTTATGGCGACCGCGAATAGGACAACACTCAGTGCTGACCCCTGCGGGACGCCACTCTCTAGAGAGTAGGAATCAGAGAGCGTATCTCCCACCCTTACCCTGAAGTAACGATCCGATAAGAAACCTTTAATAAATGTTGGTAAGTTGCCCCGCAATCCCCATTCGAAGAGGTTCTTCAGTATGGAATAACGCCATGTGGTATCGTATGCTTTTTCCAAGTCGAAGAAAACTGCTAATGTGTGCTGCCTGTTTGCAAAACTATTTTGAATGTATTGGTCTAAGAAGACAAGTTGGTCTGTGGTAGATCTCCATTTTCTAAAACCCATTTGCACATCACATAGGAGGTTATTTGTCTCCAAATACCAGATTAATCTGTTGCTTACCATTTTTTCTATTATCTTGCTTAAGCAGTTGATTAGCGAAATTGGACGGTAGTTTGATGGAAGGGTTATGTCCTTCCCTAATTTAGGTAAAGCTATAATGATGACCTCTCGCCATTTGCTGGGAAAGGTGTTCTCGACCCATATTTTATTGTAGAGCTCTAAAATATGTTTTTTCTTATCTTCTGGTATTTGTTTGATGAATTCATAAGGAATTCGATCTGGGCCACTAGCTGAATTTTTCGTTGTATTTAAAGCGTCATCTAGTTCTGCTATTGTAAATGGTTCGTTGTATGGAAGTTCTTCTTCTGTATCGAAATCTAGATCTCTCTCGCTGGTAGTTTTAATTTCTAAGAAGTTTGGATCATAGTTTTCTATGGAACTTATCATTTGAAAATGCCTTCCTAGCTCATTAGCGATTTCTGTGGGATTGGTGACATTACTTCCATTTATGCTTAAGGACAGTGATTGCTGTTGGAACTTCTTACCAGCAATAATTCTTATTTTTTGCCACACTTCGGAAGTTGTCGTATCTGTTGTTATGGTAGAAATGTAGGTTTCCCAAGATTCTTTTTTGCTTTTTAGAATCATTGCTCTTGCTTTTGCTCGGAGACGTTTGAACGTTATTAGGTTGGGTTGTGTAGGGTTGCGTTTAAATGCATTAAAAGCGTGTTTCTTTTCTGCAATGGCTTCGGCTACTGTTGGATTCCACCATGGTACTTCGAGTTGTTTTTTTAATGGAGATGTTAACGGCACCGATGTTTCTGCTGCTCTGATGAGGTTGTTGGTTACAGTTTCCACTATTTCGTCTATGCTACCCTCTGGAATTTCTAAGTGTTGAACTTCTCTTTGATAGAGATGCCAGTCAGCGTTTTTTAAATTCCATTTTTGGGGATGTTTGGTGTTTTGATAATGACCTGCGAACTCGATACTAATGGGTAAATGATCACTGCAGGAATTATTTTCATCGCAGTCCCAGCGAAGAATGTGGGCCAGGGATGGAGAGCAAAGAGAAAGGTCTATGGCAGAAAAGTTATTCGATCTTGAATTTATGTATGTGTTTTTCCCAGTATTTAGTAATACTAGGTTCTTTTCTTGAATCCATTCTTCGATGATTCTGCCTCTTGTATCAATTCTTTCAGAACCCCATAGGTAATTGTGAGCATTGAAATCTCCTATGATGAGAAAAGGAGTAGGTAGCTGATTCGTTAGCGTTCTGAGGTCATTTATATTCCAGATGAAATCTGGTAAGTAGACATTGCAAATCGTTAATGGAGCTGGGTATGTAATTTGGACAGCCACGGCCTGTAGGTTTGTTTGGATTGCTATTTGGTTCGCTGGAATATTATCTTTGACGAAGGTTATTACTCCACCCCTTGCTCTTCTGTCGGGAATAACGTCATATCTAAAACTGTGGTAACCTCTAAGGTGAAAGTTTTCATTTGGTTTTAGGTGTGACTCTTGCAAGCACACACAAAAAGGTGTGGTTTTTGTAATGACTGTCTTAATTTCTGGATAGCGATTTTTTACCCCGTTGCAGTTCCATTGTAATAAATTATGCAGCTTTTTTTCCATTTGAGGTAGTAAAGAAAGTGACAAAGGTAGTTTTGAGTGTAAGACAGCTGTGGAGGAAAATAAACATGTACAGATGGGATGAGGTAAACAAAAAAGTTAGGGTGCACGAGTGTGAAAATTATTATGTAGCGAAGCTGACTAAGTAATGTATGCTTTGTCTGCTTCACTTTGGCTAAGATCTCTAGATTCTGTTTCCGATTCCGATCTCAAGTCCGTTTGTTTGTTTGGTTTCTTAGGTGGTCGGCCCGGTTTTTTTCCTGACGGTGGCGGCATTTGAGAGGAAGACGATTGGCCATCCTCCGACCAATCAGACTCCTCCGCTTTTCTTTTGTCCCTCGATGCTCTCTGCGTTGATCGAGTAATCGGACCTGATGATTTGGCCTTGGACTGAGTTGTTATACTTAGACTTTCAGTTATTGCTTTTTTGATCGAGGATGGTAACATTGTATCTTTTTGTTCTTTTATTAATGAGGTGCAAATATTAACTATTGATAATTGATGATAATTTAATTAGGGATAATTAGGAATAATTTAATTAGGGTCAAGGTTCAATAGGTTCAATTAGGGTCAAGCAGTTAGGTAGTTTTTGAATGAGGGTCGGCTATCAGTCGGCCATCCGTCAATGTGGGCCCCCTCAGCTGGCTTGGTAATATCCCGACACCATAGGCGGAAGCAACGTGCTTGAGGAAATTGTGATAAAATTATGAGCTATTTGTCAACGTTCGAGAGGTATTCGCATAGAAAATTTTTTGCATTTATTTGTTCAAAACTATTTATTAAAAACACAGTTTGTAAAATTAAATGTAGATTATGTATTATGTATTAATTGGTGTTTTCCTCTATTATTATATTCATTAAATCGTTATTTGCAGTTCCAAATCGACATTGTCAAAAAATACAATTTAAATTATTGAACTTTCAAACTGAATGACATAAGTGAAAAGATGTTTATTAAAAACACAGTTTGTAAAATTAAATGTAGATTATGTATTATGTATTATTTGGTGTGTTTTCCTCTATTATTATATTCATTAAGTCGTTATTTGCAGTTCCAAATCGACATTGTCAAAAAATAAATTTTAAATTATTGAACTGTCAAACTGGATGACATAAGTGAAAAGATCCCTAAGGGATCTTTTCAGCTATAATATCCCAAGGACGTTGATAATACGGAATAATTTTATCACAGTTTCCGAAAGCACTTGCTAAAAGCAACGTGCTTGAGGAAGTTGTGATAAAATTATGAGCTATTTATCAACGTTCGAGGGGTATTCGCATAGAAAATTTTTTGCAGTCTATTTTATTTCTTTGTTCAAAATTATTTATTAAAAACGTAATTATTAAAAGAGCAATTTGTAAAATTAAATGTAGATTAAGTATTATGTATTATTTGGTGTGTTCTCCTCCATTATTATATTCATTAAATCATTATTTGCAGTTCCAAATCGATATTGTCAAAAAATAAATTTTAAATTATTGAACTCATTACTGTCAAACTGGGTGACATAAGTGAAAAGATCCCTCAGGGATCTTTTCAGTGTAATTCTGTTCTGATTGGTTGTTTCAGCATACGTGATTAGAAACGGACGAATTTAATAGGATTGCTATTTGAGCTAAAAATTTTCAGTGTAATTTTGTTGTGATTGGTTGTTTCTGATTGATTGTTTGTTGCAATAGGATTGCTATTTGAGCTAAAAATGTTCACCTATAATACACCTAGAGCACACTCAAAGAAAATGATAGGTGAATTCAACCAAAAAGAGCATATGAAATCGCGCCTATCTAGTTTCATAGTTAAATCAATCAGAAAAGAATAGTCATACAACAACTTTATTTGTTTTCGTAAACAAATAGTAGTTTAATGATCATATCTTCTTGTAACAAATTAAATAGTACAATGACATTTTTTTATGTTCACTAATGTTCATTTTCAATTTGGTCTACAATTAAATAGTACAACGACTTTGTTTTTTGTTCACCAACTAATTTTTAGGTTGATCTACACTTTATTGTATGATGGAGTTTTTTTTGGTTAGCCAAAATCTCAGTATTGAGACATCAGACCACCCAAACCAAAGATTAGAGATCGTTTATAAGATCCATCCAAATATATCGATGATCCCTGAGAGAATTTGAACATTGCAATCATGTTATTAATTTTCTATAAATTCATAAGAGTATAAGATAATGCATGATTAATTATTGTCAGTGATTTGTATGTGGCGTCATCTAGGAATAATTTCTGTAATAGACTACGTGGTAAGCAAGCAAATTTTATGGTAATTCCCTTTTAGAACTTCTAGAAGACAACAATAATATTGGTTTGTCTACAAAGTACAATAATACAGCGAACTAATACTGGGTTAGAATTACAATTCGATAATACTTAAAAATAAAGTCTACTATTTATCTAGTTTCATTTGACAAAATTCAACAAATTATTAGTAAGATGAATAAATTATAGTCTTATGCACCTATTTTTAAGTTAATGTTTATTTTGTTGTGTGACAATCGCCTTTTGTTTAAAAATACTATTAAATATACTTCAATTTAACAAAATGAACAATATATCTAGTATTTTTTTGATTGATTTAACCCATACTATTTGCAAACAAAAGCGCTGATGCGACGTCTTAATTCATCAAAGTGGATGGCAGAACGATGTTATGTTTATGTAAACAGAACTGCGGGTTAACTCTACAATAATATTGGTTTATCTGTCAACTATAATAGTAGAGCAAACTGCTACTGGGTTTACAATTACAATTCGACAATAGTTAAAAATAAAATATACTATTATCTAGTTTAATTTGACAGAATTCAACAAAATAATAATCAGACAAAAAAAAATAATAGTCTTATTCATCTATTTTTTAAGTTAATGTTTGTTTTGTTGTATGACAACTTTTTATTAATTAAAATAACAATCACCTCTTGTTTAAAAATACCATCAGTATAATTTAGTTTAACAAAATTAACGATATTGTTAGTTAACCATTTTTTTTTGTTGAATTTACCCATACTATTTCTTTGAGTGCATTGATAATACCGAGATAATTTTGTCATAGAGACTGCTGAAAGCGTGTTGCTTACTTGTAAGCAACACACTTGAAGCATTCTCTACGACAAAATTTTGAGTACTTATCTATGTTCAACATGTATTTGGTAAGATAATTTTTTACTCTCCATTCAGTTCGTATTCTCTGATCGAACAAAATTCTAAAAACATTTTCCACGTAAACTTTTTACTTTTAATTGTGTTTTTTTTAATGTATTTTCTAATACAATTTGATTAATTGAATCATTTGAAACATTACCAAACCTTTGTGACATTTTTCTAAATTGATTTTCAATTTGACGATTGTTGAATTTCAATCTGGCATTTGAACATGGCACTCTACCTGATGTTAGGTTAAGATGTAGAGATTTTGTTTTTAAATTGTTTAATCTAAACTATCCTACATTAAATTGTTTAAGAGCAGTGAATGAAATCATGAGGGACCATGATGTGAATATTTTTACAATCAGTAGAAATAAACTGGTGTTGTAATAGAAATTAATGTAAAAAAATAGGACTGATATTTCTGTGATACTTGTTAATTTCTTTATGTTGATGTATACCGACTTCATTTATATTTACATTAATATTTTATCATTATTTGACTCGATGTTAAACAATATTAGCAAAAAATAAAATCTGTAAAGTTGTAATTTGTTGAGATCTTAATATAAATTATTTATCTAATAATATCTATGAAGAAATGAATATCTGACACTTTAGAAATATATAATATTAATATGCTAATCAGTGAGTCTACAAGATATTTTATAAGTTCAAGTAGCTGCGATTGTAGTAATTTTTTCAACAATACTTATGATAATTGTATAATTAATCATAATTATATATCAGATCACACTGCACAAATGTGTGTCATTTACAATATCATACCAACATTGAGAAATCCTACATATCTACTAGAATATTTACGGCCATTTGCACCGTTTACATTTTAAGCGATGAATAACTAATCGAGGTTTAATTTTTAAACCAGGTTTAACTTGCGTATTACTGCATCGTGCTTTATTGTTTGTGGTTTACTTAAGTTGATAGTTAACTTGTGATTTTAGGGAATTTGGTATTCTGCTAACTTCTCTTTCAAAATTATAACCTTATTTCTGTCAACTACTGTCAATTGTTTGTTCTTTTCGGAAAAAACGTGGTTCTGTGTGTACATTTTTACTACTATTTATCTGTTTACAAGATCTTTATAAATATGGAAAATCATAATAAAAATAAAATAGCAAGATCCGTTAATTTTTCATTAGACGAAAAACTTTTGCTAATAAATGCGGCCACAAAATTCAAGCATGTATTAGAAGATGTCAATGTCAGAGTTGGAATCGTAAATTTTTGTTAATAAAAATAAACAGTCAAAAGAATGAAAATATAATAAAACTTGAGGTTATGCACAACATCGACGACTGCGCAGAAATTACGATTAAATTTAGTCACCCTTTAAGCGGCCAACTTTGGGAGTTTAAGTTAACGCAAGTTTAAGTTACTTTAATCAAGGATTAAAGAGTGGTGCAAAGCAAATTTTTAATTTAACGGAGGTTTAAGACTAATCCTCTGTTAATATGGTGCAAGCGGCTGTAAGTGATTGTAATTTTAACATTTTTTTATATTTTATGAGAAAGGAAATGTGGGATAGTATATATGTCGTAGTCATTTAATGAAATCCGTCATTTCGTGAAAAGCCTAGGCAGTACATGAACTGCCGGCATATCATGTAAATTCTTGAGTTCCACGATCTGCCTAGGCATTTCATGAAACGCCGTGGTCGTCTCGGCACTTGACGTTTAAAGTCATTCTACATGATCTGCCGCAAATTAGACTAGCAGATTGTGTTCTATTACTTGAGCCTTTTTGTTTTTTATATTACGGAAAGAAAGAGTGAAAAAGACTTGTTCAATGATCATTACAAATAGTATTATGGAGCAAAGCCCAATAAATGACCGTATAGGTTAGATTAAGTTATTATGTGCGTGATTCGTAATTTCGTTAGCACTCTAGAACCTGAAATGTACCAAATAAATCTGAACCTAACCTCAAAATTAATTACATCCCCATCTTTCCCTTCTTGTAATGATCACTGAACAAGTCTTTCTCATTCTGAATTTCCACAATAAACAAAACAAACAACACAACATGGCTTCCGAGCAAACAAATCGACCGAAACGGCAACTAACCTAATCTCAAACACACAACACAACACAATCTGCCGAGTATCAGTCACGTCATGAACAGTCAACATCTAATTGAACAGTCAACATCTAATTTGCGGCAGATCGTGTAGAACGACTTTAAACATCATATGCCGAGACAACCACGGCGTTTCACGAAATGCCTAGGCAGATTGTGCAACGTCAAAAATTTACATGATATGCCGGCAGTTCATGTACTGCCTAGGCTTTTCACGAAATGACGGATTTCATCAAACGACTACGACATATACACTACTCATACAGTAGGCAAGGCATTTGAAAACTTTATAAACACAATAATTTACCATTTTGAGATGAGTTTCTAGTGTGAGTGCCTGTGTCATCCCGTATGCTTCTTGATGTTACAAGTTTGTGGTATTTTTTATTTTGTTTTTTAGGCATATAACATTGCGAAAACGATTGTTGACCATCTGGGAATCAATGCTGACTACCTAAAATGACATTATCAATTTTGAAATTAACAAATTCTACTATCAGCTTTTAAATCGCATGTATTTGTGTCTATTTTTGACTGTGAGCATTTAAGTAGCTTATCATGAAGAACATAATTTAATTTTTTTGATAAAAAAAAAAATGAAACAAACTAAAGAATATTGAGATCAAATAATAAAAGAAAATTGAATTGCTAATTTTCCTGATTTTTTTTCATCTCTGACATTCAGAAACATGAAGATCATGAACAAGGAAATAGTAATTTATATAATGAACAAATGTAAAAATCATAAAACAAAATAAAACAAATAAATCAAAATCACAGAAAGAAAATGGTATAGTACAACTCTCAAGATTCAAAATTAATATCTTAGTTTATATAACTTTCTTCTATACTACCTAATCGGCAACGTTTTCATTGTTGTTCTCACATTTACGCATTTCTATGCAATATAAACTATTTGTGGAGTATTTACTTTCCCAGCCTTGATTCGAAGTATATGCCGATTTGTATGCAGCACTATATCTTGGCTACATTTCATACATTGTAAATGGGTCCTATTAAGCAGAGCAAGTTTCAAAACTTTTCTGGCAAGAGGGAAGGCATTCTGTCTGCACCTGCCAGTTTATTTCGTCTATGTCAGTTGTTTGTCATGGTGTTAGCAATGTACAACTGACAAACCAATTCTTTTATCATACTGGCATTCAATCCTTCAGCTTCCTGAATTTCTAGAATGCATTTTCATTAGTTTTGTCAAAAACATTCCAACAGGAACTTGTTACATCTACGGCAAAAAGTTAGTCCAGAAAGTATCTACTATTATATCTACTATAGTATTGTGAAGTTATAGACGTTTATTTAGTAAGTTGTGGATAACTCCTAATAGTCAACACTAGTACGTGAATAAATACATCATAGATGTTTTTTTTCTTCCTTCCATTTTGGCTATGGATGAACGTTCCGCTAGTAGCCCTTGATTTATAATAGTCATAATACACGCAAACAAAACTAACCAATCATAATATGATTTCCTTACGTATACATAAAAATTTTCTTATTTTTTAAGGGACGCTATTGCCCCATGTTGGGCACATCAAATTGTAGATTTTTTAAGGCATTTAAACATGTCTACAGAGTGATTTAAAAAAAAATTTTTGAAAAAATTGTTAAGAAAGAAAACTTAATTTCCTTGAATATTTTTTCACCTCACCCTGTACATGAACTGCATTAATGTTTTCTTATAAAGGTTTTAATTTGCTTCAATTTATTATTACGTCATATTTGAAATTCTGTTTGGTTTTAGAGAAAGAAATTAAAAACACTCTTTCCGATTCCAAACTGATTTTTTTTTTAAATAACTGAAAAGAATGTAAATAATAATTTTATGCTTTATTTGTAAAAGGCACACATAAAATGTTCAATGTAACAAAACAGTAACAAGAAACAAAAGAAACAAATATTTTTAAAAACAAACATATTAAAATGTACTAAATAGGAAATTGCAAATTTTTTTTTTTTAAATTTTTTATTTTAATAACAAATTGAAGCTAATTATATAACCTTTATAAGAAAACATTAACACAATTCAAAGAAATTAAGTTTCCCTTCTAAACAATTAAAAAAAAATTTTTTTTTTAAATCAGTGTATGCATGCTTAAAGGCTTTAAAAATGTCTACAATTTGATGTGCCCAACATGGTCATCGCTTCAAAAATAAAAAAGTTACAAGTCTAGAGAGTTTTAAGTGGCGCACCCTGTATACTAGCCTAGAGATGAATAAATAAATGTGAAATAATTCCAGACAGACAGTACATCTCATTAAAAATATCTGAGTGGTCTTTTTTACTGATTTTTGCTGTAGAATAAGAGTTGTTCATTTTTTCAAAGGCCCAGAGGCGTACCTTTTTAACTAATAAAATCATATTATACTGTTTTAAATTCATCTTCCTCTACCTATGAAAAGAAGCATTATCGGACCAGTCCTCAGAGGAACTTTTTTCTTATTTCAGTACTAGAAGTATTTTCTTGAGTTTCCGCTGTGGTTTTGTAATTATATTTTTTTATATTTGAGTTTGTAGTAATGAAAAAAAAGGTTCATGCATTTTTGTATTAACACAGTAACTAATAAAAATATAATTTTCAATATTGTTCTTAGTTATATATGTACATGAGGTAGTAGTCTATGTAATGAAGGAAAAAATAGTGTAAATATTTCGTGCAAAGACGAGATTAACTTCCCCCGCCGTTTTCGAGGGTGCTGAACATGATGGAAGTGGTGGGAGAAGTTTTTGACCGCCGCTACGGCCAAAAAACCACTCCTTTTATGGGATCCCTTTATGTTTTCATATATAAACGGATCTGGGGAGTGATTTATCTAGGGGTTATATATATTTAAAGTAACATGGAAGGGGGTTATACAGTAAGTGGAATCCAGACAGCAGGCGTAGGGGGTTGATTAAACCCTCCCTATAGGTGGAAAATAATTTTTTTTCAAATGATTCGGTTCAAACGCGTATCCCCCGTTTTCGGGGTCGCTGATCAAGGGAAAAATATTCGTTTTTAGCTCCAACCCCTCCTCATCCCTCAAACGGGCAGAAACAACCCCTCACCCACCAGAAAGCATGCTATCCAGGATTTACAGGTTTTTCGGCACATGATCTTTATTCCTGTGCATATTCCTTCATTTTTCACGGAAGGGAAGGTGGTAGCGACCTCGGAGGTTGCTTCAACCCTTCCAAGGGGTGTAAAATTCATTAATTACACTTTGGATTGTCAATACGTCCTCCCCCATTTTCGCAGGCGCTGATCACGATAAAAATATTCACCTTCGTGTCCGACTCTCCTTAACCCCTAGAATGATAAAGATGTATGTACAGAAGAGAGAGCAGATGACGATGACGATAATGATGATGATTTTTATTTTAATTTAATCCCTGAAATTGGTTTAAGCGATTCCGATTCAGATTCGCTCACTAAAACGGCAAATGAAGAAGAAAAAGGGATCACGATGTGCATTTTGAGGAATATGAGGATTGTTATACTATTTGTAAATAAATGACTTAGGTTTTTTTAATTAATTGTAAGCAAATAATTTATTTTGTCATAAAAATATTTTCATGTAATTCTTTGAATAAACAACATTGCCATTGACGACAAAATTTATTATTCATTACTCCCCAATGAAGAAATCATTATATCCTACTCAGCAACCTACACAATCATCGCCCCAGCGCTAACTGGTGGATGAGGATAAGTTTCCGTCCATTATAGGGGTTGAGGAGAGTCGGAGATGAAGGTGAATATTTTTATCGTGATCAGCGCCTGCGAAAACGGGGGAGGGCGTATTGACGATACAACATGCAATTAATGAATTTTGCACCCCTTGGAAGAGTTGAAGCAACCCCCGAGCTCGCTATCACCTTCTCTTCTGTGAAAAATGAAGGGATATGCACAGGAATAACGATCATGTGTCGAAAAAACCTGTAAATCCTGGATAGCATGCTTTCTGGCAAGTGAGGGGATTGTTTCTGCCCATTTGAGGGATGAAGAGGGGTTGGAGCTGAAAATGAATATTTTTCCCGTGATCAGCAACCCCGAATACGGGAGGATACGCGTTTGGGCCGAATCATTTGAAAAAAAATTATTTTCCACTCCTAGGGAGGGTTTAATCAACCCCCTAGGCCTGCTGTCTGGATTCCACTTACTCTATAACCCCCTTCCATGTTATTTCAAGTATAACCCATTGATAAATCACTCCCCAGACCTGTTTATATAATATAAAAACATAAAGGGAACCCCATAAAAGTGTGGTTTTTGGCCGTTTGAGGGGGTTGCGGCGGTCAAAAACTTCTACCACACTTCCATCGTGTTCAGCACCCTCGAAAACGGAGGAGAAGATAATCTCGTCTTTGCACGAAGTATTTACAAAAAACTTGTCAAATAATGCTTCATTACATAGACTATAGTATTAACACCATGTCTGTGTCTAATTGAATAAAAATAAATGCAATACTGCATTCTAAAACTATCACTCAATAATTACTTCCACATCCAGTGGAAGTATTTAAGTAACGACAAAAAAATTTAAAAAAATTTTTATTGTTGAAATAAGCTTAGAATGTCATGAAACGTCGAGATTTTAAGTTTGAGCGAAAAAAAAATTTCTGTCTGTCTGTCGGTCTGTAACTTTTTTTTGTGCGCACGTTTACTCTGGAACCGTTTGAGATATTGACTTGAAATTTGGTACACATATGTACTTTAACGAGATCTAGAACTAAATTATATTTTCATCTTGTTCCGTCGAAGGGTTGGGGGTAAATAGGTAAATCAAGCAGGTAAGAGTCACTAAAATTGGTATTTAGTATATGCAAGAGAAGCTAAGGTCTCAAAAAAATTTTGGCATTAGCCACCCCCATTACCACCCTCGCCTCATTATTAAAGGGGATAAAAAAAATTGTGGTTTAGTGTGTGTACAAGAACCAGAGACCTCAAAATATTTTTTACTTCATCTACCCCCACTACCACCCCCTATCACCACCCCCACCCCACTACCGATGTGGGGTATCGTTGTATGGGTTTTTGGGGTAGATGATTTCAAATATCATATTATTAAAGTTCCATAAACAATTATTTCCACATACACAATTTTTTCGTTGTGAGTGACTTCGACAGGAAAGGAAATCTGGATGTGGAAGTAGTGATTCCTTGGGCAGTGGTTTTTTAGAAATGGCTGCTTTATAATGTAGGGCTCATTCTATTTACGTATTAGTGTTTGTATCTATATAGCCACAAACAAGTATAGTTTTTCTTCAGGTCTACTCTGCATTCAAGAAATGTCGGCGTCATTGATCTTTACCGCACTGCCAAATACGCAGACATTTTTTACACTCATAATAATTGTGTAGTTAACTATACGCTTAATGGTGCTTCTTGAGTATTTTTTGCGTTTATATCATAAATATATAAATGTTATATTTTATTATTTTGAAAATTATCCTAGTGTTATTAGCGAAACAAATTTATTATTTATCCAATACTTAAAGACTCAAAATTATCAAAATAAGTTAATTTCGATTAAGACCTAAAAGACATTTTTAGGTCTCTATGAGGATTAAATCATATTATTGGTAGGAATAATTAGGTGCGCTCGCTTGCACAATCCCAAACTTCCTCATTGTATCATAAACCATGTCTGCACCGTTTTCGAAATGGTCAACAATCATTTTCATATACCATTATAGAATGGATTTCTATAACTTTTGAACTTGTATCAATCAGGAGCATACGGAACCCCATTTTATTTCCTTTGGCGCTCACACTTTTCCCAGTAAAACGTATTAAGACAAGAAAATCTAAAAAAAGAAATGATTAGGTTTCTCAGAGTATCAGAATGTCTTCTGATAAACTGAAAGATCTCTATCAGAAAACACTACACACTAATAATCTAACCTATCTTGAAATATATAAAACATACAAAGTGTCCCCACACTGAGTAAAAGCCATTCTTTATAAAAAGTTTTGCTTGTCTTGAGAAGTCGTAAACAGTTGTCAAACTTAAGATAAATTATACGGGGTATTCTAAAAATTAGAAAATATGAAATCGACTTTGCAAACTACCTTTTTATGTTACGCAATTTATAGGTTACATAAAATTACTAGTATGGAAACTATATTATCATACTACTATGCACATTTCTTTTCCCTAATTTCCTATGATATTATTATTTGTTGGGGCTTTCATCAAATGCCCAGAGAATTTTTAGAACACAAAAAGAAGCAGTAAGAAATATGATAGATGCATCAAAATATAGGTACTTCTTGTAGAGAAATATTTAAAAAATTAAGAATTTTACCTCCGTTTTGTATTTACATACTACACGTATTACTCTATATAAGAAATAATTTAAATATACTTTTACCCAGTCATTTTAACCACGAATTAAGAATTTAGATAGACGCATTTTTAATAATATTAAAAATATTTTAATGACAAAATGTTACTGTTCTCTGCAAGAGTTTTTAGATGATGATATTGGAATTTTATTGTAAATATATACGTGTTACATTAATTTAATGTTGGTTTTAACTTTGTATTATAGTATTTTATATCTATACATATTTTTTGTATCTTTTTTGTAAAGATTTTTATTGTATCGACGACTTTGGTCAATTATTTTGACGTTTCCCGCATCAAGTTACTGTATGGTCTTTTGTACAATAAAGTTTATTATTATTATTATCTGTTACATTTTATATTTATGTATATCTGTGTGTTTTTTATGTATATACATGAAGGTGTTGTCACTTATGGCGACTGTATACCGGGTGTCAATGGAATCATTAGACAAGCCATAGTTTCCAAAATTTAAATTTGACAGGTGTAATATATACCAAAAACGCCAAACTTTTCATTTCATTTTCATTCAATTTGACACTTTTCCATCACTTTTGGTTTACCCAGAAATGACCCTAGCTTTGAAATTTTAAATGGAACGCATATTTTTACATTTTTCGATTCCGGAGACGATTTTAAGTGTGACTGCGTAGTTTTAAAAATTTTTTGAGACTACTTGATTTTTGCATCTAGAGTACACTACGCGTCATATTAATGTGGTACACTTCGATTTTATCAATGCAAAGAAGACTAGACTGGTCACATTTGACAATAATAAGATCTATCACAAATCAATAATTCAAACAATAACGATGTCTAGACAATTAAGTAATATTCAGAAGCTAGAGAGAACATCACAGTCTATCAATAAATTTAATTAATGGTTTTCAGTTCACAAATGCTGTACCATATTTATATGCCGCGCAGTGTACAGTGAATGCATTCAATTCAATCAAGCGGGACAAAACAATAAGAGAAAAATGTAAACGTGATATTTTTTTAATTGGTTTAGTAGCTACGACAAACCAAAATTTCCAAAATCACTAATTTGTAATTATGTCAACTTTTTCAAATGGCAACATCATTTTAGACATCCAGTAGTTAATTACTGATTTTCACGACAAATCCAATCGGTTTGATATTACTCATATACACAAGTTCTCTTGTGAAGATAATTAAAATATCGAGAAAATACGCTTATCAAGTAAGTATGCTGTGGAATTTGAATAAAACTAGATTCAAAACATTCATTTGGTCAATAAAATAACGCTGCAAATAAAAGAAGTGTGCTGTCCGAAGTGATTTATTTTAACAATAAGAAACATTAAAAGGTTAATTAAATGGTAGCAAATGTTCTTCTTGACGTTTTCTGGTTCGGTCAATGGTATTTTCGCATAACATTTCGCAACATAGTAGGAGTTATACTTGCAAAAACTCTACGATTTTGTAAAATTTGAAGTGTTTGAGGGGGTGTATAAAAAACTCGTTCTTTCAAAAAAAATCTAAAATGCTTAGATCTGGTGGGCGGTCAGACCAACGTACAGATCCATATGTTGCAATTACTCGCCCATTATACCGGTTCACTAAATGGGCCATAACTCGAGCGGCATTATGAGGCAGAGCCTCATCTTGTTGGAAATACATTTGTTCAGGAACTGCAAGTGGTGAGTTCATCACCATTTCTTCAATATCATTTTGTAGGAATTCTAAATGTCTCTCCCCTGTCAAAGGGCCTTGAAAGAAAATAGGTCCAAGAATTCTTGTTCTAATCACCCCAGCCCACACATTTACTCCAAATCTTTCCTGAAAATTACCTTACCTCATTAAATGTTGATTATCCTGGGCCCAATATCTATTGTTTTGTTTATTGAACATTCCATTGTTGATGAATTTTGACTCATCAGAAAACAATATCAAAGAAACAAAATTCGGCGGTATTGTTCTGAAGTAACCAGTCACAATAACCTAATCTCTTCGGTTGCCATCATCTGCGTACAAATGCTGGTGCACTTGATATTTGAACGAGCGATAACCATATTTTTTGAGAATCTTTCTTGCTGATTCATGACTAATTTGCACCTCGTTGCCAATTTCTGTAGTAGAAGCAGTAGGATTTACTTCTACAAATCCAACACGTTAATTTCTGTCTCTTCATCAACGATAAAAGCTGCAGGATTGTTATCAATTCCTTTCCTGATTTGTTTCTCCACAATTGGAAAATATTGAATACATGGATGATGTCTATTCGGATACCTCTGGGCATACAGATCTGAGACGTTTCTGGAATTTTTGTGGCATTCTCCAAAAATTAATAACACTTTCATCCCTTGTATACATGTTATACATTAATAACAATACTGCCCTCCTAAGCCAAAAAGACGTATCTCAAGGTTTCACTGTTTTGAGATATAGGCATGTTTTGAATTTTCGAAATCGCGTCAATATTTTCAAATATTTACTAATATTTTTTTTTGTAGTTGTACTAATGTAGAGGTTAATAGTGGTGTACTTATGAATTTATATTAATTAGGTTACTAGTTTTTTTTTACAATGAGATACGTCTAATTGGCTAAGGAATTGATATATAAAAATTTGAGATACGTCAATAGAGCACTACCATTAATTATTCTTAACTTTCTAATTCGTTTGGAGGTCAGGTTAAATAAAAACATATATTAGTGTAAAAATATTTATTTAACAAGAAAAACATATTAATCAAATTAAAATTTTAATAATTATTAATTATCATCCGATGTTGGTAGATTTTCCCAGAACTTTAGCCTATTTTTCATAATCCCGCCTAAATGTTTTAATATATTGTTTTTTTTATCAGCCGATATTCCTAGCACTTTTTCTTGTTTTTTTGGGGGAAGCAGTTTACGAGATTTAATTATTTTGGCGGTCAGAAAATTGAGGTCAAATGATGGACCGTCAAAGTCGTTCTGGTATGTTATATTAAATTTTTTATTTTTTATTTATTTTTATTTTATTTTAATCGCCTTATTTATATTAGTGTCCTGGCGGAGTTTAGCCGTAGGCTATTCTACCACTCAACCAGGACGGACACACACACATAGACAAACAACACCCATTCCCTGCGACATTGCCATCTGCCGCAGCTGAGACTCGAACTCAGGAGAGGAGAGCGACTAGATTGTGTTGTCTCTCACACAACGGCAATCTAGTTCACTGCTACCATCTCGGCATCACATGAAAAACGCCACTACACATCCATACCCTAGCCAGGATTCGAACCTGGGACCCCGTGGTCGCAAGCTTAACACCTTAAGCACTGCTCCACCGACCCTCTATCTAATGACCCGCAGTCACCTGCACCATTTCGTGTATGTATGGTCTAGGATTTATGTGGCTCAATTTGTATTGTGAGGAATAATCTTCCCAAATATAAAAATTATTCAACTCCATTGGAAATGCCTCAGTTTGATGAGAAGCCGACTTTACAGCTTTAATAAAATCTTCGAAATCATAAAGTTTATTACCCATTTTTTTCATGGACATTTCAACCTTATGATGAAAAGAATCTGCAGCCATGAAAGTATGGCCTGGCTCAAAGTATTTTATGGTGATTTCGTTCGCACATATTTCATTTGAATTCACTAAATAAATTAAAAATGAAAAAAAAGTCCAATTTTTGTTTTGCGCTGTGCAATTGTCCAGCCATAAGGTAATTTTTGACGCGTCCTTTTATTAATGAAGAACTGGTAGAAAGTGCTAATCAATTCTTCCTTATTTCTTTTAAATAAGGCATCATGCCAAAGAGCTGCGAAAGGTTTGCTTGTTCTTTTTTTTCCAATTGGCACAAAGCTCTCATTGTAAACCTTTAAACGGTTGGTAAAAATTGCAGCCTTGAACATATCAAGCCTTGGCAGCATTATAACCTTTTCAAGGTCTGCACAATACATTATTTTATTGATATCTTCAGGTTTTGCACTGTCCTCACGGTATTTGCTCTAGATTTTGTGGCTCTGTCTATATGTTTTTGCCACGTTCTACAACCATTACAAGTTTCATCGAGATTATCCTTTGTGTGCCCTTCATGGTGTAGATTGAATACTTCACAATTCTCACACTCCTCGTGCCCAAGGTTTGCAAGTGATATATTCATTGTCTTTACCACTACACGGTATTTTTCATATGAAATTTTCAAATTTGCATTTTTTCTAGAAAGTCTCGATGCATTGCCGTAAATGTGAGATCACTTGGCAGATAGAGACGACATGGCACGTGTTCCCTACGGTAATGGGATATAGTTGGATTAAATGAGGTGATATGTTGACGAATGATTTCATCATCTATTTTATTGTGTGGCACTTTTGTACATCTCAGCATTTGTATCTGGATGTGTCGTCCGCTGCTTCACAGAGGCATATGAAACGTGATGCAATATAAAAGATTTCCTTTGTTTTTCGTCACTCATTTTCCAGTACTCACAATTTAGAAAATGTCTTCTCTCCTCTGATATTTTTTTTATACAATTTTTTGCACATTCTTCACAACCACTTTTTACTCCATGTTTTTCTACATCATCATCATATCAATCATATTTAATTTTTTTTCTTTGATCCACTGATATTTCATACTTCTTTCTTTTTCGTATAGTACCCATTTTAGTATACTGAACATCCGCGCTGTTATTGTTGGTAGACACAGAATCTGCTTCCTCCATATTGATGTTAATATTTTGAATGTCATTGTTAACAACATTTTTTTCAATTACTGTGGTAAGTAATACAGGCTCTGTTGCTTCAAGGCTTACAGGTGGTGCTATTACAGTAGAAACAGTTTTCTCCTGTACTGGTACACAAAGATTGGAAATATCTAGCAAAACATGGTCATCAGTATTAAGAACTTCACTCTGAGTTGCTGTTTTGTTATCTTTGACTACTGCAGTAATTAATTCATGTTCTAATACATTAAACTGATCAGTTTGTGTTATTATATTAGGCAAGGTTTCCTCCTGTATTGGTACGCATAAGCTAGAAATATCTAGCAACATATGGTCACTAGTTGTAAAAACCTCCTCGCTCTGATCTGTTGTAGTAATCAATTCAAGTAAGGTTTCCTCTGTTCGAGTAACGTTAGAGTTTACTACATCCCGGCCAGTTTCCTGCTCAGTTGAAACGGAAATATTCTCCAAAATATTTTGTTTATTACCGCAGCTTTCATCAAGTTTAGAATTAGTAGCAAATTCTTCAGTTATATAATTTTCCTCCTGTGGTAAACTTGAATACATGCCATCACTCTCGGTAATACACGAACTGTCCCTACTACTATCGCCAGAACTATATGGAAGATAATCTGGATCATCGCAATTTTGGACACTTGTGTTCCTAGCCATATGCTTTTGAGAAAAAGCTTGCTTTGTTTTCTTATTTAGAGCCATCATTAGCAATTTTTTTCCTCGAGATTTCTCGAACTTATCCATTATAAAACTAGAAACAAAACCAAACATAATTAGTCGTTTTAACGAGACCGGGTACTTAGCGAGATAATTCGGCATTAAAAAAAATATATTAATATTATTACTGTTATAATTCCTCTTTTTTTCGCAAGCACGATGCCGGCGAGCTCGACCATGTCTCCGACATTCTATTATTATTATACCGATTTAAACATTACACTTTCAGCCGAAGCTTTTATTATTATTATTATTATTATTTAAAATATTTTGAAAACCAATTTTGTACTGATAGCAAAAAGCAATATGTATTATTTTATTCTTTAGATAATTAATTAGCAAATGAAATAATTCTACATGTTAAGTGATGCTTTGCTAGAGAAATCAATAATTATTTAATTATAATAGCTTACCTTGGTATTTAGTAGACAGATGATATCCCTAATAAACTTTCTTACATCAATTTAAAATATAATGCACTTTTACAAACTTCTTTTTTAATACAATAGCAGCACTCGAAATAACCAGTTTATTATCCCGCGAAAATAACGAACTATTCACTGCACCACTGTCCCGCGTAAATGACAAACTAATTTATTGCATGGCATTAGTAACTTCCTAAACAATTCAGACGTATATCAGTGTTGTCTGCAAAGATCGGCAATATAAATATTACAAATCCTAAGCGAATAAGACGCATCTCTGAGAAGCGACTATTTTGCATAGGAAAATGAATTACGTCTAAATCGCTTAGGTTTTCTCATATTTTTTTAGATACGTCAAACTTTGTTAGCACTTTAAAAATACTTAACGATTGAAATACGTTTATTTCGCTATGGAAATATATAGAAAATAGCTCCAGCTATCCTAAGGTATAAAAATATGCATTTCGGCCAAAACTTGAGATACGTCTTTTTGGCTTAGGACGGCAGAATAATTAACAAACAACAACAAATTTAAAGATAAAGAGCAAACTTATTCACAATACACACGTATTATTATCTGTCAAACTGCTTTTTGTTTCTTTTATTTGCAACATTGTTTTTTTGTTGACAAAATGAATGTTTTGAATCTAGTTTTATTCAATTTCCACGGCATTCTTATTTGATAAGCGTATTTTCTCGATATTTTAATTATTATCCACCAAAGAACTTGTGTATTTGGGTTAATATCAAACTGATTTTCGATTTGAAGGTATGAATGGATTTGTTGTGAAAATTAGTACTTAACTACAGGGTGTCTAAAAGATGTAACCATTTGAAAAAGCTGACATAATTACAAATTAGTAATTTCGGAAATTTTGGTTTCTCGTAGGTACTAAACCAATTCGAAAAATCTCACGTTTTCATTTTTCTCTTATTGTTTTGGTCCATTTGATTTATTTGAGTGCATTCACGGTACTCTAGATGCAAAAATGAAAGTAGCCATAAAAAAATCAAGTAGTCATACTTAAAATCGTCTCCGAAATCGAAAAATGTAAAAATATACAGGGTGTTCCATTTAAAATTTCAAAGTTGGAGGTAGTGATGGAAAAATGTCAAATTATGAAAAATTTACCGTTTTTGGTATATATTACCCATGTCAAATTTAACACATTCGCTGTCCCAATGATCAGCCATAAACCATAGCCAGTATAAAAAACCATATACCATATTTGAGTCATGGGACTCTATTATGCATGTAATTAAAAAATTACATGCATAGAGTCCAATGAGATATGTAGTTACCAATAGTTTAATATAAGTCCATGCCCCAAATTTGGTTCATACATATGTTTTGTATAGTAACCTTGTTATACAAGGGAGTCCCTGTAGATAACATGCCTATTCATCAACAGTCCGTCTTAAAATTAAATATGAAATAGAATCCAAACGTGAGCCAAACATGAGGCACTGGACTTACGGAAAACATAAGGCATGACCCATAGGTGGATCATTGGACGAACGAACGTGTTAAGACATATCTTGAAAATCCTGGAAACTGGCTTGTCTAATGATTTCTTTGACGCCCGGTAAATGTAGTAAAAAAAAATTATAATATCACAAAGTGATGTATCTCATTTTTTACAGGAGAGCAATTAAAGTTTAATAATATAATATAAACGCAGTGAATTACTTTGATCATTAAACCGGCTACTAACAGAAATCATAATTGAGTCATGTCACTTTGTGAGAGGCTAGAAGTGTAAAAATGTGATAACATCACACAAACCATATATTTTGAGTTGTGAAATTGACAACGAAACGAGCAATTTTAATCATATAAAAATTAAAGTAAAATATTTTTAAAGCATGCATTTAATAATGGAAATATGTTTTCAGGCAACCTTTGAAAGAAGTAATGAGTACCAATTAATAGACTGTGCAAAGTACTTCCTTGATCAAGTTCATATAATCCGACGGCCAGACTACACGCCAACCGAGCAAGATATTCTACGTTGCCGGGTACTTACAAGTGGCATATTTGAAACGCTCTTCCAAGTTGATAAAGTCAACTTCCAGTAAGTTATTGTTAGCTTCCAGACAGTGAAAGTAAAAAGGTAAAATGGAAAAGTGAATATCCAAAAATGTAAATTTGAACAATAAATTTATATGAAAATTAAAAATGTTAAATAATGACGAATAGGCCATTGTTGCAACGTCATTTTTTTTTATTTAGTGGAGTCAAAATAAATTTTGAATAGAATTGTTTTGCTGCAGTGATTTTATTATTTTAATTAGTTTTAGGTGTGACAAGTGTAATAAGAAGTTTTGGACTAAGTCTGTCCATTGCTTTATATGGAATTTAAACAATTTTTGTTGTACTCCTTATCTCCTGTCCTAGTAACTTCATCACAAAATAAAAATAGCAAATTGTTCGCAATAAAATTTCGAATAAAACTAGACATTAATAAACTGATCATTTGTTAAATTGTGAAAATGAAAACCGGTAAAAATTTACGTTCTTGGATAATTTTATAATGTAATGATGCATTAATTTTAAAGAAAGTAGAGGAAACCATACTTTTTATTGAACTAAACCTTCTTACCAAGTTTTAGCGCGAAGTATTTATTTAAATGGCTAAAAATCAAAAAGGTCTCGAAATTTCGATTTCTTATTGTAAGTACATCAACTCGTAGGACAATTTTATATGTATTTTAAAATGGTATCGAGAGAAAAAAATATTTCTTCATTTAAACCGTTTTCATGGAATTTGTTTACAATTTTCGAAATTGTATTTATAAACAAATTCAAATAACTCTGAATTTTTTATCAAACCAACAACGGTAAACGAATTATGAAAGTAGATTTAATACCAAACATTTAAAAAAATAATGCTGTACTTGCATTTTGAAGCCGAGGTGCAGAAGTAGATGTAGTTGATACATATATTCACATATACAATGTAACACTATATTGATACCTTAGTTTTTGCATTTCGGTCGTTTATAAATATTCAGATTTAAAATGTATTAATCTTTTGGGCCACTAGATACAGTGGATAAGACAAGTCAACAATACAGGAGTATAAAGAATACAAAAGTTAAAATATTTAGTACAGCATTTAGTACAATATAAGATATAAAACATTACATTTAGACTAATATTTTAAAACTCGCAACATTGGGTAACAAATGAATAAGAGTAAAATGTAGTTGCTCATAGAGTATCTGAGTCGTCCATTTCAAAATCCCCCTAAGTGCATTTTTTTAAATAAATCGGTTTGTGGCTGGACTTGCATAAGAGTTGTTAAAGGAATCGATCTACGCAATTTTTGTGTTTCCAAGTCCACTAGAAATCATAATAAATCAGCGTGAAATTCGTATTTGGTTCCAAAACCCCCTATGGGTAACCACAATACTGTTCCAAAAACCACCATGTCTCAGAAAACAGTTTTATAGCAAAATTAAGTGTAATCTAAAACAATACGTTATTCGAAATTGAGTTCCTAAACCCTCCTTTTGCAAGTTTGGTACTTCTAGTGTTTTTAAATTATTATTATTGATGTTTAGATAATAAAACTGTTTCATTTTTTCCGCAATTGTTTTTTCAATATTTAAACTTTTTTTGAACAATCAAGATTATGTTGAAAATAATATGATAATATTGATGTCAGAAGTTTACGAAAAAACAATTTAGAAAGTTAAAATTACAGTTCCAAAACCCCCTATAGTAATTTATTTTTGTGTCATATCTTCTTTGTTTCAAACATTTAATTTTCACTTATTGTCACTTCAAAACCCTTTTTTTAAATTTAATAAAAAAAAATTGAAATACTTAACTCCACTATTTACCGTGTTACATGTTTTTTGCAATTTTCTCAAAATCGTTTATAGACATATAGGGGGTTCTGGAAATGAACGACTCATCTAAATTGTTTAGTACCTTGAGAACTCGTTAATAATGTAAAAACACTTTACGAGTAATAATCTTTTCAGTTCTTTTTTAAATTGGAGGGATGTTAATTCACTCATACAGATTGGAATTAGATGATAAAACTTAGTTCCTGAAAATATTGGTGATTTTTCATATTTTGAATAGTTGTGTTTTATGAGATGAAAATTGTTTTTACTTCTGGTATTGAAGTGGTGAATTTGGGGGTGAGTTTGGAAGAGACTTTTGTTGTCATGTACATTAGGGGCATCATTGTAATTCTTTTTGATAATTTTCAAAATGGCGGGTGCGCAAAAGTTGTTATATTAAGAAATGTGAGGTTAAAATTTTAGGCATGGATGTTATTGGCTAGTGGTAGCGGGTTTAAGTCAAAGGCCACATTTAGGTATTTATTTTAGTTTTCCATAAGGGTGAAAGGTCAACTTTATAGAAAAATGTGGTAATACAATATTATAGTCAATAAGTTTCTTAAAAAACAAGCCCTTTACAAAAAATCATATTTCATTGTCATTAAATTTTGCATTTAACTTCACTGTTATTTTTATTTCCATGTTTTTATATATTAATTATTTAGAAAGAGGAAAGAGGGAATTTTATATGCAATATAAATGAAATTAAAACTCTATTTCGCCGCCAAGAAGTCAAAACCTCGTATCTCAAAATTTGTTGATCTTGAGTTGCAAGTATTGCGAAATAAACTATGTTGTTCCGCACCGATTGCAATAACTCTTATCACGATATAGTGAATATTACGCATGCCCACGTTAAAATTCAAAAGCTTGTATCTCAGTCTAAGTTTTGAAACCTCGTATCTCCACATGTTTATTTACGTCTCCCACTTATTTACGTTTTTTGAGGTACAAGGTTTTGACTTCTGGGCGACGATTTGTGACAGATATTTATAGTTTAATTATAAAAAAATAAATATAGAAATATAATGATTAACAATAAAAACTATATAGAAGAAATCATTTTAAGATGTTTTTGTAATAATGTTGCTTCGTATTGAATTTAGGAATGCTATTCGGTGTTTTCACAAATTTTAAAATTTCATTGACTGAATGTAATACTTAATTATAACTAAAAACATTTAAATTTCCACAACCAGTTGAGTAATATCCAAAAAGGTATTTTTAAATTTAAATTAAAATTTTACCGCTTAAAACGCTAAGCCATATTGTTGACGTCATCGGTCATATTGATGGTAAACACCGAACCTCAAAAATACATATCTTTTAAAAATTTCCGAGTAATATGTCACTATTATGAAAATTTCCGCTTGGTTCTCGTACTTTCAACTAAAGTCTTCTTCAATGTAATGTTTATAAAGTTTTAAATGTCTTCTCCCAATAAAATATTTTTAAATGTTTGCTTGGAGATATAATGGTTTCAAATGAGAAGTGGGGATACAATCATTAAAAATGACAATAAACTTAAAAAAACCTAAAAGTTGGTTATGTTGGTTATATTAATGCAACGGGTGATGTCACAGCCCGTTTTGTGTAATACCCATTCAGTTTTGTTATTTATTTGTTGAAATTTTGAATTGATAGATGAAAGAATGATGTTTAAATATTGGTAAGTACTTTAATATATGGAGTACTTCATTTTCATAATATCAAAAAAGCAAATTTGCATACAGTGAAAACACCTAATTATGGGACCTGATTTTTGTTCTTAGCATTCCTCTTCGTTCCGAACCACATACACTAGATGAAACTTCAGTTACAAGTTTGTCTCCTCTTTCCACAGCTTGAGTATTGTTAGGAATTTTTTTTTTATATTTACTAACACAGACGATTTAGGATCATTTATGATCATATTTAGTTCCTCTTCTGACAAATTTACCGTTAATGGTGGCTCATTGTACTCAAGATTTATCTTAGGGAGTGTAAATTTCCTTAAATCATTGTTGTTTTTTTGTCTCGCCTTTTTTTATTCTGCGAACGGCCAAAGTCTGTTTAAAGTCTTTCATCACCCAACATTCTCAGTAGTTATTCTCAGGATGCGTGAAATATCCGTTTCGCATGATAACTGGGTCGACTATGCCTTTCAAATCTTCAGATAAATATCTTGACAATGGGCTCATTTAGCACTTTTCGACAGCTAACATTGAGATACTCTGCTCACTAGTAATAGTGCTGGTGGGCTGCGCTTTAGATTGAGTTCATGTTGGTGTTCGTATGCTGTTGCATAATAAGTTTGATAAAGTTGAACTTCGTGCAAGTCGTATAGTTGCCTTTTCCTTTCTTTCTTCTTTTTTCTGCAAAATACTGGATATCGTTTTATCTACTCTTCCAATGGCCATTTTTCTAACGGATCTCTGGTCTTGTAAGAATATTTGCTCTCTATGAGGAACTTTTCTACCAATATCACAGCAACTATTCTTAAATACGCATTTGCAAGCTGCAATATCGAAGAGCTTATCGTTTTCATTTTTCAGCTTTTCCAATTTAACTTGGAAATATGGCATATTTCTTTCATTATGGTTGGTTTTCATTAGAGCTTTATATTTCTGATAATGATTATCAATTCATTCACAAATTCGCTTTAACGAAATAATCGGTATGGAAGCTTGAAACCAGATTTTTGCTACTCTTTCCGCCACTGCCTTTATGGCATTTTTATTGGTAATCGTTTTACTTTGATCAAATTGTTTATTTTGCTCAAACAACAAACACTTCATCACATCGTCAAATGTTGGTAGAACTGAAAGACATAAATCTTTAGGTACACCAAAAATCGCATTGTGAATAGATCTTCGAGTAATTTTTTCCGAACGCCACGGCATGCTGTAATCCCTTATCACCGCAAACGGTATAAATAAGTGAGCTCTTGCCAGGCCATATCATATATACGCAGTTGAAAATATGCGTGCGCGTTGCAGGACTCACAAAACAACGTGAATACATGTGATATTTGAAATCTGCAAGAAAAATTCATTTTAAAGTTAAAAAGTTAAAAAATGCAGCAATAAAAATGTTATATAATGAAATTACGAACAATTTTATTTTGGCACACTTATTGACAAAGAACTAGGAATTTGAAATTTTTTGTAGAGTAATTTTTTATAGAAAATAATATTTTCTACAAGATTGCTTTACAATATTTTTTAATTAATTCAACATTTAAGCTTGCAGGGATTACAAGATGAAAAACTTCTGAATTTTGATCTTTGACCCTAACCCGCCTAAACATTAATATTTAGGTTTCAAATTTTAACCTAATGTTTAACAACCCAATAACTTTTGCCCACCCGCCGTTTTCAATATTAAAAAAAGAAGATAAATTATAGACTTTATCGATGCGCCCTAATGTACATAGGTTAAAATCTTTAAGGGTAGGTGCTAGTTAGTGTTAAAATTTTGTGTTCTCGAAAGATATGTCTCGGAAAATTAGTCTAAGGATAGCTTTTTGTTTTATAAATACTCTATTTGCCTTCGTAGATTGTCCCCAGACAACGATATTGTAGATCATAACGGAGTGAAATTTCGCGTAATATACTGATATAGTCCGGTAAACTCTAAGGTGGAGTATGTATGAGTTGGTAACACGACGTACGATTTGATATGCGATGCGCATAAAGCTATCGCAGTGACATAGTGACATAGTTGCGTATGTCTTATTCTCTTAGTTTATATGATGAAGCGACCTTTGGACGTGTCAGCTTAGAGTTTACTCGACTATACAAGGGATTTTGTGTCTAATTTAGTTTTTAGAGATTAATTAGAAAATATATTTTGTTTAGTTTTTTACATGTAAGATCAATGTGAAAAGTGTCCCTCAATCATTGTGCCTAAAAATTTTGTTGAGTTGACTGCAGAGGTCCATTGTGAAAGTAGAAATTGAAATTGTGAGCAGTTTTTAGACTTGTTCCGAATTCTACACAAATAGTTTTTCCTAGGTTAATAATGAGACGATTTTGTAGGCACCAATTACTGCACTCCTTTAAGATAGTGTTGATTTTCTGCTGTGATTCTATATTAAAGGTAATAAAAACATGAGTGGACCAAGAATGCTGCCTTGTGGAGTACCAGTATTTGTCATGAATATTTCTCATTTTACATTGCCTTGCTTCACATGGAAGCGCCTATTAGTAAGATGAGAGATGAGAAGTTGGTTTATGTTTCCACGTAAGCAAGTTTGAGAGATTTCAGACATAAAGTCGATCTAGCTGCTGGTTTCCGGGTCTTCTTCCACGTAGACTTGGTTGAGTGCTTGACGTTTCGACCATCTTGTCGTGGTCTTCTTCTGAAGCGAAGTGGGCTCTGCTGGACTGAGCTCCTCTATTTATACAGGTTATCAGGAGGCGTGTTGCGGATCATTGCTCATGCGGAACATTGACTTCCACGTTATTGGTAGTTGTAGTCCGTTGTCACGGTTATAATTATGCGGATGTTTATTTATTTCAATGGCTTCTCTGTATCTTCTTGGCCAATAATTCTTGGTGTTGGCTAATTTCTTTGTTTTGTCGAATTTTATCAAATGGCCGGTTTCTTCTGAATGTTCGGCAACTGCTGATTTTGTAGAATTTCGCTTCTTTGTATTTCTAATGTGTTCTCTGAGTCTGGTGTTTATACGTCGTTTGGTCTCTCCGATGTAAACTTGTCCGCAGGAACATGGGATGCTATATACTCCTGGGTCTCTATTCTTGACGGCAGTAGAATAGAACAATCGAGAGAAAGTGGGCGTGTCTCTATTGAAATTTACAAAACGGTATTCTTGAACTTATTTCTATCATCGCTTCTATCAAAAACTGATCCCTGATGCTTCTCTTGGTTATTTTCAGGGAACAGTCGGGGAATGCCGCCATTTTCTGCTTTTCTAACCTAGAAAAGTGAATGTTGTCAAAAACTAAATGTTTTATTTCACTTTTGATTAATATTCTTGTGATTTTGGACTTAATATAAAGATGAATCTGCCTTAAGTAATATATTGGGACGAAATAATCCACAACGTGAACGATTCTCAAGAACTAAAGGTTGAGAGAGATTCTTCCACAGAGATCAGTTTTTATTATCAAATGAAAAATTTATGACATTGTTCTGTCTGACTAAGCCCGTTTGCCAGGATTTAATAGAGATCTTAGAGATGTAAAGCAGTCGGTCCCTTGTCTATTAAATGTTAGGCAAGTAAAAGATCCCTACTCTTCTTACGAGAAGAGGTTCGGCAAAATTTCCAGGTTGGGGGTAGCCCGTCTTCTGGCATCGGTGATAGGCCCTGGTAGCGGAAATAGACCGACGTTAAATAAATAGAAATCTTCCCTGTCTGTACAAACTATGTACAAAATATATTTTAAGTAATAATAGGTAGCATTATTTTTTTTTGTTTATTTAAAAATACCAGATCAACAAATTAATGTAATACATGGTAGTGTGTAGTAAGACAGTACATAACAATTGAAAATAAAATAAAGAACAGAAACAAAATATTTGGTTTAATATAACAATAGAAGGATATTGATATTAATATCAATCGGAATCGCTACCGGAAGTAAGATATCTTGTGGTAGTCTTTTTCTTAACCTATTATTACGAGTCTTTTCATTTAGGTTTACATTTCTGGCACTTGCACAGTTGTTTATAGTTTTGAAAAATGTCTTTGCACATGACTTCATAAAGTCTTCAATTTGTGGCACGTCAAGCTCTCGATGGATTTGACTGTTTCTTATAAGCCAATGGGCATTTATATCAGATCTCAACACTTTATTTTGAAATGTTTGCACCTTTTTAATATTAGTTTTGCTACCAGTTCCCCTTATCACACAGCCGTAAGTTACCGATGGTCTTAAGATCGATTTATATATTAATGTCGGGCACTTAACTCTGAGCTTCGATTTTCTATTAATAATGGGATATAGCATTGATAACCTTGCGTAACCATCATTAAGTTTTTTATTGATGTGGTAACTCCATGTTAGTCGTTTATCTAAGTATACTCCTAGATATTTAATTGCACTGTCTGCAGGATTTCATATTATTTCTTCGTCGTTGATGATAATATTATTGGGGTTTTGTGCTCTTCTTAGGGTAAGCATTATTTTTCAAATAATAATACCTACTGCTTTGGGCTCAATTCTGTTCTTAAGAATACATATTGGTACCCCGGCACATATGATAACATTTCTCATCTCTTTTCAAAATATAATAATTATATTGCCGCTTATTTTTTATTACACCGAATCTTTCAAAACACTGCTTCATTTTCAGGTTCTAACAGCTCTGCGTGTCTTTGAATATGATTTTGTTAATATTGTTATTGTTATGAACTATGGTTATGCACATAACCGATGTCGATTGTCAGAATCAGAAATTGCTGGTCTATGATTGGTGAATAAGTTTGGCAACGCTGCGGTATATTCCCTAATATTTTGTTCCCTCCTTTCTGTTCAAGAATACAGTTTAATGATTGTAATAGAATGGCAGTAGAACAAATCCGGGGAACGCTCCCCGGGGATCGTTCTATTCTATCACGGTCAAGAATAGAGGCCCTGGTGTTTCTAGTTCTTCTGGACCTTGGTATTTGGGAAAATGTTGTGCCACCTTCTGTTTTGCATTATATATTACTTTGACGTTCTTTTTCTCCAAAACTCTTCCGATTCTGTCCGTACATCCTTGTATATACGGTAGGTAAGCTGTTGCCGTGTATTTCTTTTCTTCTTTTCCTTCTTCTGTTCTGGTTGTATCTTGTCTCTTTATAGTGTTGTCTATGTCCTTCGGTTTGTATCCATTTTTCTGTAGTGATGTTTTTAAGGTCCAATATTCTTCTTGGATGTTCTGACTCGCAAATTAGCTTTTCTCTATGTACTAGTGTGTTAACGATGGCCTGTTTTTGTGCTGGGTGGTGGTGAGAATTGGTGTGCAGGTATCTGTCAGTGTGCGTCGGTTTTCTGTATACCTTGTGTCCTAATCTTCCATTATCCTTCTTGAACACGAGGACGTCCAAAAATGGAAGTTGGTTCTCTGTTTCTATTTCCATGGTAAATTTGATCTTATGATGTAAGCTGTTTAGGTAGTCTTTGAAATTCTCCAGCTCCTTACGGCCATGTTGCCATATAATGAAAGTGTCGTCCACATTCATTATATGGCAACATGGCCGTAAGGAACTGGAGAATTTCAAAGACTACCTACACAGCTTACATCATAAGATCAAATTTACCATGGAAATAGAAACAGAGAACCAACTTCCATTTTTGGACGTCCTCGTGTTCAAGAAGGATAATGGAAGATTAGGACACAAGGTATACAGAAAACCGACGCACACCGACAGATACCTGCACGCCAATTCTCACCACCACCCAGCACAAAAACAGGCCGTCGTTAACACACTAGTACATAGAGCAAAGCTAATTTGCGAGTCAGAACATCTGCAAGAAGAATATCGGACCTTAAAAACATCACTACAGAAAAATGGATACAAACCGAAGGACATAGACAACACTATAAAGAGACAAGATACAACCAGAACAGAAGAAGGAAAAGAAGAAAAGAAATACACGGCAACAGCTTACCTACCGTATATACAAGGATGTACGGACAGAATCGGAAGAGTTTTGGAGAAAAAGAACGTCAAAGTAATATATAATGCAAAACAGAAGGTGGCACAACATTTTCCCAAATACCAAGGTCCAGAAGAACTAGAAACACCAGGAGTATATAGCATCCCATGTTCCTGCGGACAAGTTTACATCGGAGAGACCAAACGACGTATAAACACCAGACTCAGAGAACACATTAGAAATACAAAGAAGGGAAAATCTACAAAATCAGCAGTTGCCGAACATTCAGAAGAAACCGGCCATTTGATAAAATTCGACAAAACAAAGAAATTAGCCAACACCAAGAATTATTGGCCAAGAAGATACAGAGAAGCCATTGAAATAAATAAACATCCGCATAACTATAACCGTGACAATGGACTACAACTACCAATAACGTGGAAGTCAATGTTCCGCATGAGCAATGATCCGCAACACGCCTCCTGATAACCTGTATAAATAGAGGAGCTCAGTCCAGCAGAGCTCACTTCGCTTCAGAAGAAGACCGCGACAAGATGGTCGAAACGTCAAGCACTCAACCATGTCTACGCGGAAGAAGACCCGGAAACTAGCAGCCAGATCACCAGCTCCACGAAAGCCTTAGCACCAAGATAAAGTCGATGTTGAGTGTGTCAAAAGCTCGGGTTAGGTCAAAGAAAATTCCAACGACAATTTCTCTATTGTCGGTTAGATTGTGTATATGTTGAACAAATGAAAGTGTTGGGGTTCCTGTGGAATAATTTTTTTTGAAGCCATATTGGCTCTCCGTGAGGAGATGAAAAGCTTCAAGATAATTATTTATTCTTAGTAGCTAGTATAGTTTCAATGATTTTGGAGAACATACTTATTAATGAGATAGGCCGATAGTTTTCAATGTTTGTTACAGCTCATCTCTTCAAGATGGGTATGGGAGTAGCACGCTTGAGCAAGTTTGGAAATTGTTCATGTAAGATGCATAGATTGGCGATATGCGCAATGGGTTCTGTAAAGATGCTACTACATTCTTTGACGAGTTTTACAGAAATTTCGTCAAATCCCGTGCTTCTTTTATTTGGCGGTGACCTCCAAAACCTCATTTGAGGTAACTGAGGTAAGGTACATATTGGAGTTGACATTGGGGGACGTCATACATTTTTTTGAAGTTGTGGCATTAAAGTGTGTTTTTGTCTTGTTCTCTACGATTGAGGAAAAGTATTTACCAAAGGTTTGTGCTACTTCCGTTTCGTCAATGATGGTTTTGTTGTCATGGTTAATAGTTATGTGACTTTCACTTATCTTAGGATTTGGATTATTAACTTTTACTTTGGTTATTGGACTGTTCGATTTTTTGCATGTAGAATGTATATTTTTCGTTTTTAATATCATTTTCTAGAGTTTTCTTCATTTTATATTTATTGTATGACTTCAGGGTATTACTTTCTTAGGTAGTTTACGTGTTTAAAATCTTGTAATTTTATTGTTAGGTTAGAAGTGAATTTGATTTCAATAAACAAATTGATATTTCTTCCAAAGCCAAGACTGCGCGGAAGGGGGTCACACATTTGGAAAAACGCAGACATACACCACATCCGCCGGTGTTGTCAATAACGGGACTGGGGGTCGAACCCAGACCGCGATAGACAGTCGATCAGCATATTTGCCAGTCAATACGCCTTAGCCGACTGAGCTACCGCGCCGGTTTAGACTGGTTATTGTCCAAGGGGTCAATGCACCCAAAATTTTGTGCACCAGATTTCCTCTTTGACGAAGATTACACAGGTTTCCTTAAAATTTCCTCAGATTTTCTCGAATTTTTTTTCCAAAAAGGGGGGGGGGGGGATACCCCCGTTTTTTAGGATTTTTTGCCAAAATGGTTAACAGTAAATAACTTAATTATCAATAATTTCGTAAAAGCAAAAGATTCCTAAGATTTCCTTGAAGAGCGGGGCGTGGGGAGAAATCTGAAAAGCAAAAGCGATTTCCTTTGCGATTTGCCCCTTGTTATTGTCAAAACTTATATTTTTGTCTCAGCTAGTTGAAAATAATACAGAACCACAATTGCTAAAAGGTAAGAAGGAAGGAAATAGGTCTATTTGTTATACTATGATTTAACAAACCGTGTTTTAGTCATATAGCTCAGTATGTAAGATGATTAGCCCAGGATGCGAATGTCTCGAGTTCAAACAACCATTCCAAATTTCAATAAAAAGATGTCAATTTTGCAAAAATTAACGTATCTTAGCTCCAAATGCAAGTGGAGGAATATATATTTTTTAAATGATGGGTTTATGCTAATTTTTAAGCCCTTATTTATACAGCATTTAAATTTAAAATTATCTTTTGTACCACTTTCAGTTTCAAGCAAGGTTGGCCTGATTTAAATCAATTGATTAAATTTGCGATTTCAATCATGATTTAAATCAAACTCGAATATATTTAAAATAATGAAAATAAAATGAATAAACGTGGAACTAAAAATGGGAACGGTTGGAACCTCCCCATCAAATGTTTGCAGAAATTCGTTAATATAGTTAGTAACCGGACTGCTGACTTAAGTGATGCGGCCTCCGTTCCATGGGCGTTAGAACTTATACCTTATTGATCCAATGTCACTGGACTCAGACAATTCCTTTTTGACGGAAAAGAGTGAAGTGTGATATATCGTTGAAATCAGAATAACATTACTTTCGAATGGTACAATAAAAAATGCTGCCTAAGGAATCACTACTTCCACATCTATATTTCCTATCAAAGCCTCTTACAGCAAAAGAAAAATTGATATACTCCACTATATGAAACTAATTGATCGTAGAATTTTAATAAAATAGTATTTGAAATCGTTCACCCCAAAATCCTATAAAACTGTATGCCACGTAAGTAGTGGGGATGGCGGTGGTGATAGGGGTTGATAGTGGGGATGGCTAATGTCAAAAAAAAATTGAGGCCTTGGCTTCTCATACATACACTAAATCCCAATTATATGGACTCTTGCTTGCTTTACCTATTTACTTTACCCCCCCCCCCCAATCTTTCAATGGTATAAAATCAAATATAATCTAGTTCAAAATCTCATTATAATACATAGGTGTGCCAAATTTCAAGTCAATATCATAAGTGGTTCTGGAGTAAACGTGCACACAAAATAAGTTGACAGAGCGATAAACAGACAGAATTTTTTTTGCCTCAAATTTAAAGTCTCGATGTTTCATGACATTCTAAGTCTATTTGAATAAAAAAAAAGTCAATTTTTTTAGCGTTACTATACTTCCACTCCACTTTGTGCAAGTAAAATGTAAAATTGATATTATGTCGAAAAATAAAAAAGTCTATATGCGAGGAGGGCACTAAACGTCATCCGATTTGCATAAAAATCTTTTTTGCTTGCAGGAGTAATATTGATATTACTCCTTCTGTGCTAAATTTCTTCAATATCGGTTCTCTAGTTTCTGAACTATTGTATCCACGTTCATACATACACAGACGTTTTTTAAAAACCACTTTTCATGTTCCCGGTTTGAGCAATTGTCATCTCACCAAGTAAACTGTTTTCAAAAAATTTTGTATATTGACTAGATCTATAATAAGTACAGTACAGTTGGTGTTGGCTTGAAAAAAAAAAGATTATTTCTTTTTTAAGTTTAAACTTGAAGTAAACAGCCTTCTCACCTCATAGAAAACACATGGAAAATAACAGAAAATTTTTGTAGTGCAACATAAATTGTGTAAATTTTATATGAAGCAATGACAGATTTAGTTCAAAATTTTTCATTACATTGTCACAACTAAAATAAACAATAAAATCGTTGCAGCAAAACAATTCCTTATCCACATTTTTTGATGCTTAGTTTGACTCCGCTAGTCGCAATTAGTTGATTATATTAAGAGTGACAAGCTATAATTTTCCATTTTTGACATTTTCTGATGAACTGATCAAAAGAGCAGATTTGTAATTTTTAGAATTAGAGATTAGAATATCAAGAACCCTTCAGGAATTTTTTAAAAAACAAAGAAGAGATTCTCTCAGAACAGAATACGCTTGTTATATGTGATATGTAAATACATCGAGGATAAAATATTGACAGTGGAAGATTGTGAGTTAGGGCTATCAAGAGTGCAGCAGCGCGCCTGCCCGACAGACGTACCCACTGCTATACGCCTACTAAACCACCCCTTCACTTTTAAGATCCCAACTCACATTACTTCCCTGTCAATATAGTCCATTTTCTATAGATTTCACCCCAAAAATAATTCGGTAACTAAGTGAACTTTGTGCACACACAAAAAGAGGATTAAAAAAAGTTTACCAGTGTAGGGCCCCCGCTTTGTTCTAAAAATCGCTAAATGGCGTAATTTGTGACCACAATGTTATTTTTAATTGTATCTTGGTAAGGGCAAGTTGTAGCAAACCACCCTAACCCAGTGTTAAGCTGACCTCATATTAAAAAATCGCTGCCCAAGGAATCACTACTTCCACATCCAGATTTTTTATCCGTCACTCACAACGAAAAAATTTTGTATGTGGAAATAGTTGTTTATGGAACTTTAATAATATAATATTTGAAATCCCCTACCCCAAAAACTCATAAAACGATACCCCACATCGGTAGCAGGATGTGGGTGGCGATAGGCGGTGGTAGTGGGGGTGGATGAATTAAAAAAACATTTGAGGTTTCTGGTTCTTGTACACACCCTAAATCACAATTTTTTTCATCCCCTTTAATATGGGGGTGGGAGTGGTAATGGGGGTGGCTAATGCCAAAATTTTTTGTGAGACCTCAGCTTCTCTTGTATATACTAAATACCAATTTTATGGACTCTCACCTGCTTGATTTACCTATTTTCCCCAAATTTACCCCAATTTACCCCTCTTCAACGAAACAAGATGAAAATATAATCTAATTCTAGATCTCGTTAAAGTACATATGTGTACCAAATTTCAGGTCGATATCTCAAACGGTTCCACAGTAAACGTGCGCACAAAAAAAGTTACAGACAGACAGACCGAGAGACAGAAATTTTTTTTTCGCTCAAACTTAAAATCCCGACGTTTCGTGACATTCTAAGCCTATTTGAACAATAAAAATTTTTAAAAATGTTTTTGTCGTTACTATCCACTGGATGTGGAAGTAATTTAACAATGGTTTAAAAATTTGGCTAGTTGTACCATCTGAATTAAACCTGACGTTAACAAACACAGAAATAACTAAATATAAGTATATATATAAAATCCTTTATTTAGCCAAAAAGACTAATACATCATGAATACACAGAAACATCATATAGATATAAAACAATATATATATATAAAACAAATCATCAGACAGACAAATTTTACACGTCACACTATAAAATTACACAATGAGCATCTAGAATAACAATAGTAGTACAGCAACCGATATCCCATCAAGATTAAGGCAGTTAATTCAGTTTTTAATTGGGAGGTTTGACAAACTATACAAGCAGCTACTCATCCAACAAATACTTTTTAAGTCTACTTTTGAATATATTTAATGTGGGACTGTTACTAATACTTAGTGGCAGATTATTATATTCACTTAATCCCTTATAGAAAAACTATTTTGGGTTGATTTTTGATAAGTACAGAATAAAGAACTACCAGAAGCGACACTGATGTTTCTTAGTAGGTTTGCTTTTAGAGGGCAGAATATTTACTAGTGAAATATTTTTGTCGAACTCCTCTATACGTTTCCTTAAATATATAAGGAATAAAAACCAGACTGCAACCAACAGCTATTCTCCGGACTAATGCCCCGCCGAGCGCTGAATTACGAATTACAAGCCTGGCCGCGTTAAGTGCAATAACTGTGTATTGCCACAAAACACTAAAGTTTCGATTTTAATAGACACCAGCCGAAAGACTTATTCCTACTTAAAGGAGCTCTCGTGCCAGCCACCCCATACCACTTGCAGACTGCAGTTTCGAGCTATTGGCTCTCGTCAGTGCAAGGTAGGTCTGAGATGGCTGGAACGAGGCATTTGTTCACTCTTGGTACATGACGAGATTTATAAAACCACGACATGCAGCAAAAATGGCAGGCTCCATCTAGCGGCTAATGTCCATTACAATCGAAACAGCAGTAGCCCTGACATGGGCATAGTTAGTAGGTTTGCTTTTAGAGGGCAGAATATTTACTAGTGAAATATTTTTGTCGAACTCCTCTATACGTTTCCTTAAATATATAAGGAATAAAAACCAGACTGCAACCAACAGCTATTCTCCGGACTAATGCCCCGCCGAGCGCTGAATTACGAATTACAAGCCTGGCCGCGTTAAGTGCAATAACTGTGTATTGCCACAAAACACTAAAGTTTCGATTTTAATAGACACCAGCCGAAAGACTTATTCCTACTTAAAGGAGCTCTCGTGCCAGCCACCCCCTACCACTTGCAGATGGACATTAGCCGCTAGATGGAGCCTGCCATTTTTGCTGCATGTCGTGGTTTTATAAATCTCGTCATGTACCAAGAGTGAACAAATGCCTCGTTCCAGCCATCTCAGACCTACCTTGCACTGACGAGAGCCAATAGCTCGAAACTGCAGTCTGCAAGTGGTATGGGGTGGCTGGCACGAGAGCTCCTTTAAGTAGGAATAAGTCTTTCGGCTGGTGTCTATTAAAATCGAAACTTTAGTGTTTTGTGGCAATACACAGTTATTGCACTTAACGCGGCCAGGCTTGTAATTCGTAATTCAGCGCTCGGCGGGGCATTAGTCCGGAGAATAGCTGTTGGTTGCAGTCTGGTTTTTATTCCTTATATATTTAAGGAAACGTATAGAGGAGTTCGACAAAAATATTTCACTAGTAAATATTCTGCCCTCTAAAAGCAAACCTACTAACTATGCCCATGTCAGGGCTACTGCTGTTTCGATTGTAATGGACATTAGCCGCTAGATGGAGCCTGCCATTTTTGCTGCATGTCGTGGTTTTATAAATCTCGTCATGTACCAAGAGTGAACAAATGCCTCGTTCCAGCCATCTCAGACCTACCTTGCACTGACGAGAGCCAATAGCTCGAAACTGCAGTCTGCAAGTGGTATGGGGTGGCTGGCACGAGAGCTCCTTTAAGTAGGAATAAGTCTTTCGGCTGGTGTCTATTAAAATCGAAACTTTAGTGTTTTGTGGCAATACACAGTTATTGCACTTAACGCGGCCAGGCTTGTAATTCGTAATTCAGCGCTCGGCGGGGCATTAGTCCGGAGAATAGCTGTTGGTTGCAGTCTGGTTTTTATTCCTTATATATTTAAGGAAACGTATAGAGGAGTTCGACAAAAATATTTCACTAGTAAACTGATGTTTCTTGATCAATTTTTGTGACCTTCACCAACTTGTTATAGGTATTTCCATTGGTTTATTTATTGTTTTAACTTAACATTCTGTGACCTGATATCCAACAATTCAACTATATTTTTCAATAAATGTACTAATGGAAATGCCTACAAGAAGATGGCGTCAATGGAATTTGGGCGGGAAGCTTAAGTTTTGCTACTGGTAGTTCTCTTTGCTCTAGTATAAGTGCAAGTTGCTAGCGTAGCGAGGGTATTGACAGTCGATTTACATAAAATATAAAAAACTTGTCGAGTTGTGTCAAATGCATTATAAATATTAATATCATACAGGTTGTAGGTTATACCTATAATGAAAATGAACGATTTTGTGTTGGTGGAAAAAATAAGGGCTAATAAAACTATTATTAAGTAATTACAATGTACACTATATACTCAAGACAGAAATGTCAAAATTCGAAATGACATTTTTACTAACCTCACCTCCAACCACCCCACGACTTAGTTTAAGTTTTACGGGGTTAAGTGCGCTCGATAACTTTAAAATTCAAGGTTAGCGTATTGGTACAGTGAGATATTGCTCTTAACCCTGTTTTAATACAGGGTTAGGACTAACCGCATGTTGGTACAACTTGTCCTAAGTATCAAAAATATTGATTTTTGTTATGTATAGAACAAAACGAAAGATGAGGAAATTTCACAAAAAAAAGATTCTAAGCATTTTTTTAGTGTAATAGTTTTCTAGTAGATAATTAAAAAGCATTGTGAGTTTATCGCAGTGTAATAGGGGGCGGACGTAGTAATATATTTAGCTATTGGCTTGCAAAATTGCTCGCGCTCTTAGAAGGAAAATGTTATAATTTCTTTATAATCCAGTCGATAGGGACAAAAAATGGCCTTTGCCTTACAAAAGGTGGAATAGTAATAATTTTGATATATGTTGTTTAAGTCAAGGCCCTGATGAAAAATACGTTTTCAACCTTGGGGGAGGCGCAATCTTGATTGAAAGTAATCGCTCGATCCTATGAGAAAAATGTTCAAGACAAAGTTGAAGAGGACAAAATTTATTTTTCTTTGTAAATTATCTATGAACAAATTACATTTTATTATTGCCACATTTCCATTTATATATGTTTTTTAAATGTAATGTTTTTTAATATATTCTACTTTATCTTTCACATATAACATTGTCTCATCCGCAAACAATTTGAGGTTACATTTCTTATAACAATTACAAATATCGTTAATGTATAATAAAAAGAGTATAGGAGCTAGTACCGACCCTTAAGGTATTCCATGTTTTATAGCCAATTCTTTTGAATAACTGTCATTAAATTTAATAATTTGTTTTCTATTTTCAACATATGATGTAAACCGCTATAATACTATCTTGTCAATTTCATATCTTTTTAGTTTCAATACAAGTAGATCTTTATTATCTCCGATTAAAGAACTTATATCTAGATACATAACAGGCTATCTTTTCACTATATACCTTATTTGCTCCTAACATAGTCACATTATATGTCCATTAAAATGGATAGATGAACATCACGTCCCATAGGCAACAGTGGCGTTGTGTGTGTAGAAAATGTGTAGAATGGTAAATATTTTCATTAAAATGAATTATTGCAATTCCTGCATTACCGGCTCTTTATATAACGTGATGTAGGCATACGATATTACAGTAAGATAAAACAGTAAGATAAATATGTATTGAAAGGATATTAAAATTTAATTGCTATTTACTTTATAACTGTAAACTGAACTTCATCATGTTACGACTATGGAACGATCGATTTTCTTCTTTTCTAAACTGCTTTCTGCAAACGGCACAGCACCTCACTATTTATTTGCACAAAATATATTGTCACTAAACTGTGTAAATATGAATAGAGAATATTATTTAGGTATTAAGCAAATCACAACTTAAAATAAAATTACTTTTTCACCAGTTTTTGGTCGGAGAACACGAAAAACATTTATTGACATCAATGGCCGAACTGTCAACTGCGATTATGATAATCGAACTGAAGCCGATCGGGCACGAACGGCCGCGAATATGCCGATGGGCCAATCAGCAACTTATGGGAAGAAGTGCCTTAGAATGGGAGTCTTTCAGCGACAAATAAATCAATGCCATTATGTATCTAGATATAAGTTCTTTAATCGGAGTTTATTATAATAATATAAAATATGTTACGTTGTAAACATACATTATAATGGACATTTTTTTTTCTTAAATAATTTTTCTGCCCCTGTACCTCGTTACACATTAGATTTACAATAAAAATGTATATAGAAAAAACGTAGGAAATTTTGTCCTCTTCAACATTGTCTCGAACATATTTCTCGTAGGATCGAGCACTGCCGAATTATTTTGAAAAAAACAATTTTTTGCACCTTTCAATCAAGGTCGAAAACTTGTATTTTCCATCAGGGCCTCGACTTAAACAACATATTATATCAAAATTATTACTACTCCACCTTTGGCAGGGTAAAATCCCCCACTGATTGGACTATTAATAATCACTGAATTAAAATAAAATTAAAAGCATTTTAAAGAGGGACATTTCAGCTAAGTATTTAATTTATTTATTGCTTAGCTGTTTTGATTTTTATTATTGAAAAGTTAATATGAAAGATTGGTTTTGGATTCGCAGACTTCTTAAATTTACCCATTATATATATCTTTGGTAGTATAGTACATCTATCTATCTAGTAAAATATCGCCAAAAAAAAATCCTCGTGGGATTAATTAGCTTATGGATTTATTTATGAAATGACATATAGTAAACAACTTTTACATTTGACGGCATAAAATGAGAAGGTACCTAATTTTTTCGACATAAAATAAATTACTTTCGAATAGGAGCAAAAATGTTGTGGAGAAAGTCTATCGTTTACCTTTTTCCATCTTGCTGTTTTTGACAGTTTAAACAAATTTGACGAGAGTAGAATTGCTATGATTTTATCAAATAAAATTAATATTCTTGACTTAACCTTTTCACCGCTAACGGTGTTTTACGAAGATGCATACTCAACACTAACGAAAATTGATGCGGCGTATAAATATGTCTTGAACTGTTTAACGGTTTTTCGTGCTTACCAAGATAATAATTTTCAACATTCAGACGTTGCATATTTTTTTGCAAATATGCACAAAGAAATTACTGTTATTGAAAAAAAATAAAGTTATATTAAGTTATATTTTATAAAAAACTTAAAACGGGTGAAGAGTAGTAGTAAACTACGCATAATCAGAACATTGCGCATCAAAATATATAATAATAACTGCAGCTAATTCCCGCTGGTACGTTGACCAATTTCTTTCAGTCCTTGAAAGACTACGACTAGCGAAAGTGATAACTTTTTCTACTCCGTCCTGGCATTGTGTCAAAACTGAACCTAAACCTGTCGAGCTAGCATCGCACTGTATAGTAAATTTTAAAGAAAAATCTGGTGACGATAAAATGGGAGCCGAAACTAATGCTTGCTTGATGTCCTGAAATGCGTTCTCCACCGATTCATTCCACTGTATGGGAAGTTTCTTTCCTTTTGCACCTCTTAACAATTCATTTAAAGAAGATACTAAGGTAGAAAAATGAAGGACAAACCTCCGATACCAGGAAGCTAAACCCAGAAAACGCTTAACTTCTGTACTATTTTTAGGTCTAGGATAATTTACCATTGCCTCAACCTTATCCGGGTTAGTTCTTAAACCATTCTTATCCACGACGAAACCAAGATAATTCAATGAATCACGAAAAAATTTACATTTGTCATAGTTTATAGTAAGATTAGCTGATTTTAAACGAGAGAATACTTCATCTAAAAGTTTAATATGTTCCTCAAAAGAAGTGCTTATTAAAATTACATCATCTAGGTAAACAAAACAGAACAGCTCTAATTCAGGACCTAGAATAGAGTCCATCAATCTTTGTTGTGCTTGAGCACTATTTGTTAGGCCAAACGGTACTACACAAAATTGAAATAAACTCCTGCCGGATACACTAAAGGCTGTTTTCTCTTTACTTTCTTGTGTCAACGGAAGTTGCCAGAATGCGCTTTTAAGGTTAATGCTGGACATAAATTTTGCTCCTTTCAACATGTTTAAAATATAGTCAACTCTAGGAAGTGGATAACTATCGCTTTTTGTGACAGAATTAAGTTTACGTCCATCGAGGCAGAAACAATATGTATTATCAGATTTTTTAGCTAATAAAACAGGTGAGCACCAACTACTAAATGAAGGTTCGACTACCCCTAATCGTAACATTTCATGAGTATTTAATTCTTTTAATAAATAAGGTGATATTTGGTACTGCCTTTGTTTAATTGGTCTAGCATCACCAGTGTCAATGTGTTGAATATATCTATTTGTTCTCCCTAACTTTCCTTCTGGTGATAGTTCTTTAAATTTTTTTAAAATATTTTCTACTTGTATTTTTTCTTCAGGCGAGTAAGCATGTAGCCTGAATGCCATTGTTGGTATCGTTTAAAGTTTCATTGACTACATTAATATGGACTAGAGATGGGCACGTGACGTGAATTTCACTGTGTCACGGCGTGAGTGTGTACATTTAAGGTACCAAATCACGGAAGATTTCGTGAGTGTGCGTGAGTCAAAAGATCCCGTGCGTGAACGTGCGTGAGATAATATTCACGCCGTGACACGACGCCCCATCTCTGCCTTCAATTCAATTCAATTCAATTCTTTATTGGTGGTAAAATACACAGTGTTTACACACGTCAACATACAATAAGAAAGATAAAATACAAAGTACATGATATTAAATGTATAAAATATAGATATAAGGTATAAGACTAACGGCACAGAATACAAATGACAAACTAAAAGAAAAAAAAAATTTATAAGCAATAAATATATAGTCGGTATGGTATGGTGATTTGTTATTGCTTATTTACAGAACACTGCACAATGATACACACATTAGATTTTAATCGAGGCAAAGTTACTGGCTAAAAATTCGTTAGTACTATAAAAAGCATTATTAAGTAAATATGTTTTTATCTTATTTTTGAACTGGGTTTCATTTAACGATTTTATTTCTGGTGGTAGAACATTATAAAACTGCAAACCCAAGTATCCAGTGCCATCCCTGGTTTTATTTAATCTATGGAAATTTATATTTAGCTTATTGTTATTTCTGGTTTTATGATAATGTACTTGGCTTCTGGTTTTGAATGATTCCACATTTCTCTTTACATAAGTAAGACACTGGTAGATATAGGTACAAGGCACAGTCATAATTTTCAAAGTAATAAAGTGTTGTCTGCAATCATCTCTAAATTTTAATCCAGAAATGACTCGTATTGCTTTACGCTGAGCAGAGAATACAGTAGCACAAGATGGGGCATGTCCCCAGACTAAAATCGCATATGATAAAGTGGAGTGGATGAGACTATGGTAAGTCATGGTTAGAGTATTCAGTGAGACTTTATCAACAAGGTTTCGTAGCAGGTAAGTATATTTGGAGATTTTGCTGCAGATGCAGATGGTATGACTTTCCCAGGATAACTTGGAGTCTAAGTTGACTCCTAGGAATTTAACAGTCTCTGGATTATTAACCTCTTCCAAACTGCGCAAACTAAATATCATTGTTTCTGTCTTAGACACATTTAGACTTAGCTTGTTAGATAAAAACCAGTTCTGTGAATTTAACTCAGTATGCGGAACCTCGTTTAGCAACAGATCGAGGTTACCATTAGACATTGTCAAGTTTGTATCATCGGCAAATAATATGGCACTAACATTATCTTTAATTGACTGAGGAAAGTCATTGATATAAAGTAAAAAAAGTATAGGACCCAGTACGGACCCTTGTGGTACGCCATGCCGTAGTTTCAAAGTACTCGATATGAGGCCATTATTGAGAACAAATTGCTGTGTGTCAGTCAGATATGACTGTAAAAGTGATTTGCTTTCTTCAGTAAAGCCGTAGAAACTTAATTTATTGATAAGTATTTCGTGGGACACGCAATCAAATGCCTTAGTGAGATCTAGGAAGAGAGAGCATACTTATTTGCCATCTTCAAAACCAGCGTTTATTAAATCAGTTAATTTATCAATGGCAAGAGTTGTTGATAATTTGTTTCGGAAACCGTACTGATAAGGACTGAGAAGCTTATTATGTTCTAAATATAATGTCAATTGATTTTTTAATATTACTTCATAAATTTTGGCGAGACATGGTATTACAGATATTGGTCTGTGATTAGAAGGGTCATCGAAATTATTTTTCTTATAGACTGGTACTACTTTTGAGATTTTCAAACATTCTGGAAATATATTATTATATATACATGCATTAATTAAATGGGTAAGAGGAATTAAAATGGATTGTGTGATACCCTTAATGATTCCAACAGATATACCATAAGCATCTTTGCTTTTTTTATTTTTGAGATTGTTAATTATCTCGAATACTTCAAAATAAGTTACTTGATTAAAGTAAAATTGATTGGACAGTGTAAAGTCATGTAAATAATCGGTATAGTGAGAATTACAAGGAGGTAGTTCGTTTATGATAGTATCAGTTACATTCGTAAAATAGTTGTTAAACTGATCACTAGAAATATTATTTGGCCGAGTACTAGATGTTTTTCTGTAGCTGTTAACAATTTTCCATATTGCTTGTTGTGGGTTATTGTGATTTTTTATAAAGTTGTCGTGGGATGACTTTTTAGCTTTATTTATTTCACGACGGTAGTTGAGCCTGAAATTGTTTAAGATAGCCTTATTATCGGTAGGACTTCTTTTGTAAAATTCGTATAAAAAATTTAAGTGTTCACGCATACGCTTAAGGTCATCATTAAACCAAGTAATGTTTAATTCATTGGGGCTATTCACAACACGGGACTTTAATGGAAATATGGTATCTATAGCATCTGTAATTGCACTGATAAATTGCATAAAACGATTATTAATGTTTACATTGGAATCGAAAATAAAATTCCAGTTAAGTGTGTCCAGATAATTATTTAGTACTGATAGCCCGTGATCATGAATGGGTCTATACGATATTCTCCTAGTGGGAATTTTAAACTCAATATTTGTTTCAAGATGTATGCCCAAATGATCAGACAGCTTGGTATCTATTGACTGGGTACGTAAGTTGCTAATATTAATGTTCGTAAAAATATTATCCAGACAGTGATTTATTCTGGTAAATCCTGTGAAGGTATGAGAAAACCCAAATGATTTAAATGTATTTAAGATTAGTGTTGTGTGCTGATCATTTAGTTTATGAAAATAGACATTAAAGTCACCAGATACAAACATTATTTTGTCACATTTGGAAAAAGTATCAAGGGCAAGAGTCAGTGTCTCTAAGAATAAGTCATAATTACCATTTGGAGGTCTGTAAATAGTCATCAATCTTATATTACCAGATTCCATAGCAGCAATCTCGCAATGCCATTCAACAGAAAATTTATTTACATCTTCCATATGTATACAGTTATTGAGGTCCTTAAATGCATATACAGCCACCCCACCATGGGCTGTGCTAGTTCTACAGTAATTTGAGATAAGGGAATAATTGCCAATACGTACATAATTCAGTTCATCGTTATTACACCAGTGTTCGTTGATTAATAAAAAGTTATATTTATGCTCGTTTAGAAATAACTCCAATTCACTAGTTTTGTTACGAATGCTTTGTATGTTCAAGTGCAGTATTCTGAAATTATAAGACAATTTATTTGTTTTATTCATGTGGCAGAATTTAGCATTGGCATAGGAACCGTTATACGACTTAGTTTCGATGGGGATTTCTTGTAAATCTCCCGCTAACTGCTCTTTTTGATATGAAGGTTCTGGGTCGAAAAAAAGTAAACTCTTTTACTAGAATCTCTTCTGGCCAGTTAGAAGTGTCAAGTAATTCTTTCTCCAGTTCAGCATTAGTTTCCACTCGGTAGCAGTTGTAGTCCCCTGATTTTGGTGTCTGTTTTATTATTTTATACTGTTCTTTGTTGCCAAACGTTTCCTTTAGGTATTCGAGCAGATCCGCCTCAGTGACTTCTAGGGCCAACTTACTAACAAAGATGGAAGTTTTGGGGATAGTTATGGCAGCTTTGATTTTACATTCAGAGGCATTCTTCGTGCCTTTGTGGTTTCCAGACGACACAGCTCTTTTAACAGGGTTTTTGTCCAAACTACTGGTTTTAATGAGAGAATGTATGTTAGGTTCAGAACGCTTAGATGTTGATATTTGATTATTATTGACTGAGTTCTTTAGTGCATTAAGTTCCTTTTCCAGAGAAGTAATTTTCTGTAAGGTATTCTGAGTAAGTTTCTCATTTTTTTCATAAGTTTCAGCAGTTTTCTTAGGACACCCTCTAGGATTAGTGTTTGGAACGGGAGCATTTTCCGAAAATAGCTTAACAAGATCAACATTTGAGAGCCTTATATTAGTTGCGAGAGTTTCCATTTTATAGGTCAAATCATCGACAAGTCCTTTAAGATTTTCGTTGACAGCATCTAGGATTTCATTTTTCAGGTCATTTATTGCGGCAAGTGAAGAGGTTGATGTAGAGGTTGAAGCAGTTGTCGTGTCGTGACAAGAATAAGAAGCGAAGCGATAGACGGAAGACGGAACACGAGCGCGAGAAGGGAGGGAAAAGGACAGGAGACAGGATGAATGACGCAACATTCAAATCAAACTGCGTAATTGCAATCTCTCTCTAGACTGTGGCCAGGGCACAGCGCAGTGGGGCACCACGTGCCGTGCGACTGCCGGGAGCGCATTAATGAATCATGGGGTAAAGTTAACTAGCTTGAGCGTGAGTGTGCGTGCTTGAGCATGTGTGAGCGAACGTGCGTGAGTAAACTATTAGAAAGCGTGAGCGTACGTGAATTTGCCTTAACATATATCAGTCGTGCGTGAGTGTGCGTGAGCTAAAGGTTTAAAGTCGTGAGCGTGCATGAGCGTGAGTCAAAATCGACTCACGCGCCCATCTCTAATATGGACCTGCATTGACTGATTGTCCATTTCCCAAGTATTTGTTTTAAAGTTCAAAAAGAGCCCAAAATTTTTTAAAAAATCAATCACTACCTAATATAAAAGAATGACTAAGCGAAGGAACTATTAAAACTTCTAATAATTTACATTTTTTTTCTAAACAAATAGGTAATAAAACAGCCAATAATTTCCTGTTTTCGACCATCTGCTGTTGTCACAAATTTTGATTTAAAAGGATGAAATTTAATTTTGAGTTTATCTATTAGATATAACCCCTCACTTCCTATAATAGACTGGTTAGCTCCTGAGTCAAGAAGTGCTATTAGCGGTTGATCATACAACTTAATTTCTATATAAGGACGATTATCGTGTGACTTTTCAACAAAAATTGGTGAAGCTCCCAAAGCATTGTTTACCTTACTATTTTCTGCATAAAATTTCTTCACATAATTTAGCTAAGATTGCCATTCATTTTTTAAAGCAAAATTTTGACCTCTATTTTCTATTTTTAAATTAGGAACTTGAAAAGAAAAATTTCTATTATCTATATAGGACTTAAGCCTAGAATTCGTAACTGTCCTCGAACGAACAAAAGATATGGTCCTTTTGGAACGAGACAAACGTCGACCAATAACGCTTGCCTGAATTAATGGTTTTTTTTGACATCTTGTACAATTTCTAGAGATTATATTTGGATTTCCACATTTAAAACAAAACACTCTAGGTTTTTCTCTACACTGTTGATAAGCGTGGTTGGGTTTCAAGCAATTCCAGCAAGTAAGAGTAGCTAAGTTTTTTGTTGTACCCTTATATCTGTGATCTCTTTTATCATACGTGGTGGTACTAGTGGACGAACTACTGGACACTCCTAGATATGCCAAATCGGTTTGACATACATTAGAACTTTTAGGTGGGGGAGCATATTTGTGCTTTATTCGATCTGATTCATCCAACTTACGACAAACAGTACACAAACCATCAGTATCTTTAATCTCTACTAAAGCAATTCTAGATGTATAGCGAGACAAAATTCTTTCTTTAATTATTTTTAGCTTAGTAGTTTCAGCGGGAGGACGAGACAATCTATTAAAGTATGATTCCATGGTAGCAATATAAAGAAGAAATTCAACGAAAAAATGGCAAATTTATGAAGTATAGTGACAACATTAAAAAGATGAAAAACAGGCTGATAATCTTACATGATATTAGTAAAACATATGAAAATTTTAAAGAACCTTACAAAAGATACAAGGAAGAGTACAAATTGGCGTTAAAATTAGAAACAATAAACCACAATACCAATTTAATATTAAACTCAAATAATAAACAAAAAACAGCCTGGTCAATCATAAATAAGTATAAGTCCAAAAATAACATTGATTCTGAGATATCAGCAGAAGACATAAATGCATTCTTTATAAATATTGCCAACAAAATTGTAAATAATATTAATCACAATAATACTGAATATCTTGAATCATTACGTAAAAATCACGTGACCTTTTCTTTTTACCTATCGCCAGTTACCGAGACCGAAAAATCAAAATAAATAAATAAATAAATAAATAAGAAATTTATTATGTGCATATTAAAGACAAATACAGAGTGGATCCAGTTTGTTTTAAATATTTTAGAAACAGTTATAGAAGCAATATTTTTACTACACATAAAAGGTGAAAGTTCATCCATAAAGACAATTTACAACTTCACCCTTTGGCTTAAATATCATATGATAAAAGATATAAATAATACATATAAATAAACAAATAATAATATACACAAATTCAAAACAATAACTAAATGCAACTCACAGGTTTAAATTATATAATTCGCGTTTCGCATAATTTCTGAATTGATCAATTTTCATATTGAAACAATTGTTGGGAAGAGCATTGATAATTTTAGTTGCTATGTAAGTAAAGCTTGAATGAAACAAAGTTGTAGTATGCTGAGGAATATCTAGATCATCCCGATGTCTGGTTGTAATATCGTGTACATCAGATCTATATTTTAACTTATTGTACAAATATTTAGGCACTTTTTCAGTTACGATTTTAAATACGAAACATAACAAATGAATTTTTTGTCTTTCATCCATCCGTAGCCATTTGATTTCCTTTATGTGGTGACTTGTTGGCTCTCTTCTGGGTAGTTGTAAACAATATCTTATTCCTGCATTTTGTACTCTCTGGACTCTTTTTTTGTTTTTTCTTTAAGGCACGGGTAATACACACAGTCACAATAATTAAACAATGATAGCACTAATGAGTCAACAAATAAAAGTTTAACATTTCTAGGAAGAATATTTTTATATTGATAGAAAGATTTTAGTCTCATAAAAGATACTTGAAATTTACTTTGCACATGTTGTTCGAAATTTAAGTTCTCATCCATTATTAGACCAAGATTCTTTACACTTGTTTTGTACTCTAGAGTTTTACCTTTTATTTTGACTTCACAGTTCAATTTTATTTCATTTAGAAAGTTTTTAGAGCCAAATGCAATCAATTGTGATTTTGTGGGGTTGACTTGAAGGCCGATATTGGTTATATAGTCCACAAGGTTATTGACGTCTCTGTTTATGACTTCAGTGGCCGCTTCTGTGTCTTCGTGCTTGAAACTATAAAGAAGTTGAAAATCATCGGCATACATATATATTTTGCAATGTTCTAAAATTTCAGAAGCATCAAAAGTGAAGATATTAAACAATAATGGTCCTAATATTGAGCCCTGAGGAACTCCTGTTTCAACAGCACATGGCTCTGAAAAAATATTAATATTCTGTTGTTGAATTCTGGTAATAACACTCCTTTCATTTAAGTAATCTGAAAACCATAGTAAACCATTTTCTCTAACACCATTAGAATGTAATTTAGCTAATAAAAGTTCAAAATTCACAGAGTCAAAGGCTTTTGACATGTCCATAAGTATTAAGATAGTTGCCATATTTTTATCTTTTGCTGAAATAATGTCATCTACAATACAAGATAGTGTTGTTGCAGTGCTAAAACCTTTTCTAAATCCAGACTGTCGGAGTGGAAATAAGTCGTACCTATTTAAATGGTCATATAATTGATTATACACTATTCGTTCCAAGATTTTTGATTCAACAGGTAAAATATTTATTGGGCGTAGATCCTTGATCTCTTTCACTGTATCTGTTTTTGGAATTGGCTGAATTATACTTGTTTTCCATTCTCTAGGTATTCTACCCATTTCTAGCGATATGTTTATTATATGAGTTAGGGGAAGCAAGCAATAAGGAAGAATCAGCTGTAGCATGTGTACTGATATCCCATCAATGCCAAATGATTTAGATTTAATTTTATACAATGCCTTCTTTATATCTTCTGCTTCAATTAATGTAAAACTAAAATTTGGTATGTCATCTTTTTCATTATAGTGATCTATTACATCTCTGCTTATTTGAGTTTTCGTCACACTTGTTTGAAAGAAGTTGCTAATAATTTGTGGATCATTTATATTCGGCGGTAACTCCAGATTTGCATATTTTCTTCTTATTCCAAGTTTTTGTACCTCTGACCATATGTCTGCATTTTTGTTTTGATGTTGTCCAAATCTATGCCCATAATACGCAGCCTTTTCTCTATTTATTGCTTTTTTCACTTCTTTTCTAATCTCTTGATAATAAGTACGTGTTCCATCTGTTTGATTTTTGCAATATGTCTTCCTTGCTTTTTCTCTTTCTCTCATTAGGCATTTTATATTAAATGTAATCCAAGGTAAATTCTTTCTTGATCTTATTTTACTTGTTTTAAGAGGAGCATGCAGATCAAAAATGTTTACAATTTTTTCATTAAGGAGTTTTAACTTATTATCTACATCTTCTGTCATATAGATATCAGTCCAATTAATTTTTTCGGCGTCTCTATAAAAATTTTTGATGTCCATATTCCTATAATCTCTATATGTTTTCACTCTCTCCCTCTCTGTATCTCTCTCCATGTTTAATGTGCAGTAAATTAAATCATGATCACACCCCAAGTCTGACATGTCAATTGTTCCTGATTCTAAAGCCTTCGTTGTTATGTCTGTAATTATTAAGTCAATAAGAGTACCGGTTGTTTCAGTTGTTCTAGTCGGTTCCGTCACTAACTGGTTTAAATTAAATATCTGCAATAAGTTTGTAAAGTGTTGTGTGGCAGGTACATTTTTCAACATATCTATGTTAAAATCTCCTGTACATATACAGTTATCATAGCATATTATTTCACTAAACATCTCCTCAATTAGCTCCATTTTATAAATCGGTAACTCGTGTGGTATATAAATGGATCCAAAGGCAATTTTCTTCCTTTTTAGACTAATTTCGATCCAGACTTGTTCAATTTCCTCTTTCTCTATATTATTCAGTTCAATCAATTTAGTGTTTAAGTACTTTTTAGAATATATCGCCACACCTCCAGCGTGTTCTTTTCTATCTTGCCTGTAAATCTGATACCCTGGAATATTTATATCACAGTTTTTTATACATGGTTTTAACCATGTTTCGCTTACACCTATGAGATCAAAGTTAGATTGAAGTACATAATTTTTAAAGTCAAAAAATTTAGACATAAGAGATCTAATGTTTATGTGAGCTATGTTCATATTAGTATCTTGGTTACTATCACCAATATCGTTATCTATAAAAAATCGGTTTTGCTCTTCTTAATCTCTAAGTTTCTCAAATATGCTGGACACTCTTTACTCCATGTGTGATGATGGAAATCCACTCGCTTCATGTTAAGTTTTTCTACTGCATATTTGCAGTTTACACATATAGCTTCATTGTCCACAATGTCACACTCAAGAGTATGGTGTGACGCTCCACATTTGGCACACACTGTCTGCTTATTGCACTGTTTTGCAATATGGTTAAAGCCACAACATTTAAAACAAATTGGAACATCTACTGCATCATACACTGCACATTTATCCCAGCCAATATTGATTTTTCCACTTTTCAAAACTTTAACATAACTTTCGCCATCCATTTGTACATATGCAATAAAGCTTCTTTTATTTCTTTTACTTGGACCAACATGTGTTACTTTAATTTCTGATTTTTCTTTTGATAAGATATCTTCATTCTGTACATGCAATAATTCTTCTATTTCTTCTGGTACATTCGTTTCTGTAATTCCTACTATCTTTATCTTAGGAAGATGTTTTTTTGGCTCACTTATATGATACTTTTCACCCATTTTACTAGATGCTTCGGCTTTGAGTTTTTCTGCTGCTGATTTGCTTTTGCATTCAATTATCACCCCTCCATCACGAGAATTTTTCATGCACGAGACTGCTATTTTTTTAGGATCAAATGAATTCTTTACTACCTGTCTTGTTTCATCATTTTTTTGATTTGCATTTTTGGGTTTAATTACCACTACCGGATCAGCTTTCTTTTTCTTTGCCTTTTCTGAGTATGTTTCTACTATATCTTCTTGAGTTTTTATTACTTTACTAATGTCACTTTTGATTTCATTATTTTTAATATTTATGGCCACTGAAAGGCTTTCAATAATTTTCCCCTGCGTTTCAATGATGCTTCCTTGTTTTTCAATTGTATTTTTCTGCATTTTAAACTCATTTTGGATATCATTTAATTTACAAATTACTTCTTCTAGCAGTTTGCTGGTAGAGTTATCCTTACTTATTCTTTCCTCAAACTTCTGTTTACATTCTGCACATAAAAATATAATCAATCGCTTTTTCAATGTGAAAGCTCTAACTTCAGAAGCAGTTAGGTTGGTACATTTTTGACATTGAGTTGTTTCACACCAATCACATGGTATTAATTCACTCTCCTTTTCTTTACAAGTATCACAATGAGTCATTGTAAAGAAACATTTACAAAATTACATTAATTGACTCGCTTAGCTCATCTAAATCTAGAGACTATTATGGCTTAAATAGTGATTCACTTAAATTAGCTAAAGAAGAACTATTATCTCAAATCACTTACTTCATAAACAGTTGTTTTGAAAATGGTATATATCCAGAAAATCTCAAGGTATCTAAGGTAACTCCCATCTTTAAAAAAGGAGCGAAAGATTCATTCGAAAACTATAGGCCAATATCAATTATTCTGGTATTAGCTAAAATGTTAGAATTAGCCTACAAAATCCGACTAATGGAATACTTTGAAAAAAAAAATCTAATAAATTCATGTCAATACGGTTACATGATAGGTAAATCGACGGTGGACGCATTAACAAATTTAATAATATCGATAACCGATGAACTCGAAAAGGTAAACATGTCTGTAGCAACTTTCGTAGATTTATCTAAGGCCTTTGATTGTGTTTCACATGAGATACTACTAGCAAAATTAGAGATGTATGGCATTAGAGGGCCAGCTTTGTCATTCATAAAATGTTACTTATCAAACAGATATCAATGTGTACATGTAAATGGTGAGACTTCATCCCTTAAATCACTTAAGCATGGAGTTCCACAAGGACCCATTTTAGGCCCAATATTATTCATTATTTTTATAAACGATATCTCAAATTTCCTTGAATTTAAATCCATTCTATACGCAGATGATACAACTCTACTATCCACAGGAAAAGATATCAGCTCCCTGACTAACATATCTAATGAAATGCAATCAAAAGCTAGTGTGTACTTTAATAATATTAAACTATCATTAAATGTAGAAAAAACACAAACGTTGATTTTTAATCTAAACACGCATATAAATTCCAACACTCATCCTCTAAAATATCTCGGCATTTTTCTTGACAGCAGGTTAACGTGGGAAACACACTCCGAATACCTTAAAAAAAAATTATCAAGTTGTGTTTATTTGTTAAAAAATCTAACCAATTTGATAAATCTGTTAGCTTACCATGCCATATTTCATAGTGTTGTCATATGGTCTCTTACTGTGGGGTGGCTCAACACAAGCATCTAAAATATAACGTATCCAAAAACGAGCAGTTAGAGTTATTACGAATTCTAAATATGACGAAAGTTGTCGACCGTTATTTAAAAAGTTAGGGATACTTACCTTAACTAATCAATATATATATATGTATGCCTAAATTATGCTAAAAAATATTCAGCCAACCAATTTTCGAATAGAAACGAAACCAGACTTAATCTCGTAATTGCCCCACATTTCCGCCTCTCCAAAAATCTAAACTCATTTAGATATATTTCCATAAAATTATATAACCTATTACCCGTCGAATGGAAAAACTTAACGCACCATAAATTCGAAAAAAACATTAAGACATTTCTGAGAGATAATGTATTTTATGAGATCCAAGAGTTTATTGATCATTTTAGATTTTCATTTTAATATGTTTGTCTGTATTTTAATTAGTATTTATTTTCATTGTTTTAATTATTTTACTCAGTTAAACGCAACGAATGTGTATTGACGTATGTATACAGTGTAATATTGTCTAACATGAATAAAAATCTCTCCCTCCCTCTCTCTCTCTCTCTCTCTCTCTCTCTCTCTCTCTCTCTCTCTCTCTCTCTCTCTCTCTAAATATGAATAGGTTCCTTATCACCCTGTGTTCTTCGTTTAATTTCATCCCAGAGGTCATCGTCGTAACCCTGTGACAAGAAATCACGCATCAATAACTTGACTACCCCATCCCAATCAGTAGCTAATTTCTTACTTAAAACATTTTTAAACCATAATTTAGCAGAACCCTCAAATAGGTCAATAGCTGATGAAAATAATTCTTTTTTATCAACATTACGAGATACTGATAATTCCTTTACTTGTTCTATAAATGTATAAACCAGAGATGGGTCAAGGAAACTTTCCAAAGGAAAGTTTCCAGGAAATTTTCGGAAGTTTCCGGAACGGAGTTTTGATAAAAATGAAAGTTTCCTTTAAAAATATTTGAATATTCCGAAAGTTTCCAAAATTCCGGGAAAGTTTCCAAAACTCCGGGAAAGTTTCCTAATTTTTCACGAATATTTACAGTTGTTCTCATAAATTTGAAATTGCCGCCACGATGATCTAACATAACCTCAAACGCCAGAAATCCAGTTTTAATTTGTTGATATTCTTTCGAAATTATCAAAAATTAATCGGATGTTTGATAACGTAGACTTTAATATGGTCACCGCTCGGATTATTACTATTGGCACAGAATTTCTCGAATTTCGTGCTATTGGCTATGATCAAGGATGAGTTGACAGACATATAAGTTACGTTTATTTGTTTACCAGCACTATTGCTTCTCGATGAATAATATGTTGTTATAGTGGATGGTTTAATTTATTTTGTACACAGATAGAAATAAAGTTTTGAATCAAGTATATTTGTTTCATATATTACGCAAAATATAAAACAAATAGTTTTGAATCAAACCTATTATTTCTCGCTACAAAAATATTTGTCTTATATGAAGAAAATCCTTTATTTGCGTATATATGAAACAAATATTCTTGATTTAAAACATTATTTCTATCTGTGTATTAGTATTAATAATATTGATTGATTATTTTCTTGTTATTATTTTTTTAAGTGTTAAAATTTAAAATTAAATAAACATTTATTTATTATTTTATTTATTTGTTTTACACTTTTAATTCAATGTAACTATATAATATGCAGTGGCGGCTGGTGAAATTTCAATATTTTTTTTCTCGTCTGAGACGCATGGGACCCATATGAAATTTGGGAAATAACATCTAGAGAAGCACTTCTCTAATGACCCCTAAAAAATTTTGAAAAAGCAGTTTGCGAAAAATTTTTTGAAAATTCGTTAGCCTCCCCTGGGTCTAGGGACTCCTGTTTATTTTTATTTTTTTTTGTCTTATGCATTTGACTTTTCATAAAAATACAACAATAGATTTTGAAGTTTTTTTTTTTTTTTTTTTTTGTGGCACTGTGGAGCTAGTCCAATCAGCCAAGATTTTGAAGTTTGTGAAAATATTTTCATTACTAACTGAAATACAATGAACGGAAATTTTGTAATTTACAATTTAACAAATTACAATATTTCAATTCGTTGTATCTCAGTTAGTAATGAAAATATTTTCATAAACTCCAAAATCTGTTGTTGTATTTTTATGAAAAGTCAAATGCATATGACAAAAAAAAAATAAAAATAAACAGGAGATCCTAGACCCAGGGGAGGCTAACGATTTTTCAAAAATTTTTTCGCAAACTGCTTTTTCAAAATTTTTTAAGGGTCATTAGAGAAGTGCTTCTCTAAATGTTATTTCCCAAATTTCGTATGGGTCCCATGCGCCACAGAAGAGAAAAAAAATATTGAAATTTCACCAGCCGCCGCTGATAATATGAGATTTAGATGTTATTTCTGTCTTGCCTTCTACATTTCCGTTTCTGCAGAAAATAGGAGTTGCATATGACATTTACATAAATTTTTAATTTTATAATCCACATATTTATCACATTATTTAAATTATTTTATTTATATTTAATTATTTAATAATTCAAACAAAACGAATTACTGGGTAACCACCCAATTTGCTCCATATTCTTCATATAGCACAGGGCACATATAGCGAGTGTCATATAATATCAGTTATTTGGTAAAAGTCTGTAAAAGTAATGTAAATAATATATTTATATGCACTTATTTGGTATCAAAATGAAGCTCAGATCATCACGAATCAGATTTCACAATAAAATAAACTCTGAATATTCCCAATGGAAAGTTTCCAGGAAAGCTTCCTGGAAACTTTCGGAGTAATCAAAACTCCGGGAGTTTACCCATCTCTGGATAAACACTCATATTTTTTGTATCAAATTTAAATTCCATTTATAAACGGGTACAGACTTCCTAGAACTTTGAGGTGAAATAGACCCCTATGTGACTGGATTGTTAATATTTCTACTAATACCAGGAGTACTGACTATTGGTGTATCTTCAGATTCAATTACTTTTTCTCATAGATCTGCATGCATCTCAATGCAAGTTGCATGAGCCTCGTCTTTAAATTGTATGGCCTCAGCATCCATGTCCTCCTCAAGAGGCATTCTAAGAATATGATTATATATATGGCAAAGACGAGTTTCAATTCGCTTATACATAGAATCGGAAACAGGACCTTCAAATTCGTTGATTAAAAGTTTTATTGATTCAAGTATATCACTTATACTTTCCATTTCAGTAGCATAAACAAAATTTGGATCTATATAGTCAACTCTACGGTTACGGTCAGCATCCAATAACCGATGTAGAATTTTGCGTTTTGCTGCGGCATCTTTTCTAGAAGTATTTACACCTCTAATGCATAATTCATAGTTTAATTCCTCTGCGAGAAGATAAATAGGTTTCATATTATGTGGCTCCATGTTCACTGTAAAAGTACACCGAATGTAAAAATGTTAAATTACTTAAAAATCGTATTAGTAAATTGTGGAAAATCTCAAAACATTAATAAATCGTACGAAAATATATCTAACTGACAAGCATTTAGAAACAACAAACCGCCAAAAAAAGGAGAAACAACACACTGCCAAAATTATTAAAAACAACCATACATACTCTTAAGTAGTGGTAAAGGACAACATAAAAAGTTTCAAAATGTTTGGTATATAGGCCAGTAAAAAATTTAAAATTTCAACTGCTATTTTAGTTATTTTCTTCTACTTAACAGATCAGACAGATATAGCGGTGACTAATATATGTTATTAAAGGTAAAAATGAAAATATCGGGCCCCTATCGTTGGAAGCGCCACTTTTATGTGTGGCACCTATTTGATTAAAAATTGATTTTTAACAAAAGGCACACAATGGTTTGCGAACGGCAGCTCTGGGTTATGGGAAGTAAAAGTCATGGTTTGCATTTGAATTAGCTGTAACGGTTGGTAACGAATAATATATCTCTTTTGTTTATTTATATTTTAAGTGCTTACATAAATATATTGAAATCTCCGATTAAAGAACTTAATATCTAGATACATAATGGCATTGATTTATTTGTCGCTGAAAGACTCACAATCTAAGGCACTTCTTCCCATAAGTTGCTGATTGGCCCATCGGCGTATTCGCGTCCGCTCGTGCACGATCGGCTTCAGTTCGATTATCATAATCTCACTTGACAGTTCGGCCATTAATGTCAATAAATGTTTTTCGTGTTCTCCGACCAAAAACAGGCGAAAAAGTAATTTTATTTTAAGTTGTGATTTGCTTAATACCTAAATAATATTTTCTATTCATATTTACACAGTTTAGTGACAATATATTTTGTGCAAATAAATAGTGGGTGCTGTGCCGTTTGCAGAAAGCAGTTTAGAAAAGAAGAAAATCGATCGTTCCATAGTCGTAACATGATGAAGTTCAGTTTACAGTTATAAAGTAAATAGCAATTAAATTTTAATATCCTTTCAATACATATTTATCTTACTGTTTTATCTAACTGTAATATCGTATGCCTACATCACGTTATATAAAGAGCCGGTAATGCAGGAATTGCAATAATTCATTTTAATGAAAATATTTACCATTCTACACATTTTCTACACACACAACGCCACTGTTGCCTATGGGATGTGATGTTCATCTATCCATTTTAATGGACATATAATGTGACTATGTTAGGAGCAAACAAGGTATATAGTGAAAAGATAGCCTGTTATGTATCTAGATATAAGTTCTTTAATCGGAGATTGAAATCGAATGTTTTCAGGGCGCCACCTTAGCTTGAAATATAGAGATATACTCAGAATAATCTAAGAGTATTATAAAAGCTATCGAAAACAATACTTACTACGATTGTTACATACTAAAATCTGCTCACCTTTAAGTCATCTGCTGAAATGTTATCGTAGAAGAGAATAAAACGCATTTATACAAGTTGACAACATTACTGGGAGGTTAAAACTCAAAAGCATTGATACACGATATGATGAATCAGGTCAATCTAAATTAACGTATCAAAAGTTCACTTGATCAGTACCATTATGGTATATAAACCAAACATAATAGATTTATATCAAATCACTAAAAATAATACCTTTTTTTAAGATAGTTTCAATTGTAGGTAATTCACTTTAACTTAGAACTAAGTCTATTGCTATTTAAATGTGATGACAATGAAATTTAATAAAAGTGAAATGGTACCATTCCTTACACTTTAGATAAGGGATTTAATTAATTGGTGAATATCGTATACTAAATTTCGATTTAACGAACATTACAAATTATATTATACCTGGTGGTGTTTAAAATTCTAAGATTATGATAATTTACTTAAGTGTGTATCTTGAAAGGACGGCCACGTAATCTAGTCTGGACGTCATCAACAAGAAAACAAATATACTAGATCTCTCCTACCTCAATTAGAAAATTTCCTGATTATCCATCTCTATAAGACTGTAACAGGTTAATACATATTCTCCATTTTTTTGTGGAAGAATCAACAAGGGAAAAATAGTGCCTCTACTATCAGCGTAGTTCGAAAATAATGAAATTTGAAACTTCTTCCTTAGACCTCCTCGTTGCTCACTCATATCCATATTCACAGACATTCAAACGATTAATATATATTCTCCATTATTTTGTGTAAGAATCAAAAGACTTGGCCTCGTGTGAGAGGGAAACCTGCAACCCCAAGGATAAAATAATCTTAAAAAAAGAAACGAAACTATTTAAATTGAAGGTAACTTACCCCAAGGAACCTAGGGGGTGCGATTCAGTTTCTTAAAATAAGCATAGCTTATTAGTAATAAAATAATGTGTAATTAACACAGACACATGTTGCCTCCTTCCTCTTTAGGTTGGAAAAGGGAAGTTAAAACGGCTTCGCGTACCCACGTGATTTTTCTCCCAGGAAACCGACCAATCAGACAATGACAATGACCACTTTCAAATCTCCGAATTTAAACTCGTTATAATGTCTTTTGTTTAGTCAAATTAATTATTTTAGACGAAGAAATGTTGAAAAAAAATTTCTAGGTTACCTTATTCACTTAGTAATTTGATCAATTTTTCTACTGATGTGCGTTTGATTAACCTTTCCTTTATTAATAAATGTTATTAAATTGGACTTTAAGTTAGTTTATTATGTATAAACCTTGTTAGTTTATCAAACTGAATTGATTAAAAATTAAATGCTTCGACACTGATGGTTATGCAACTAGTTCTACTCACGAATATCTGCGGTAGTCTAAGTACTTTTCACTCTAAATAAATAAAATTAATAATTGTAACATTTAGGCTGTTACAGCATTTTAACCGGCGATTTTTGTCTTCGGGTACATGATTAAATATTTTATTTGGCGTTTTACAAGGCTATACAGTATTTGTATGTAATATGTTTTTTTTTTGAGTATCTTCTATTTATTGGGGCTTTTTTAAATGCAAAATGCAACCTCGATGTCAATGCAAATGCAATGGCTGCCATTTTCCGTTCCCTGTTCGATACATGCTGCGACATCACAGCCATTCCCGTGCCTATTGCCTTGTTTGAAATTGATAGCTGGTAATTGAAACTTTAATTGTTTGTCACAAATTAAATATTGCGATTTAAGTTCTGATATTTGACATAGCGTATTTTTACATATAAATAAACACTAATGAAATAAAAAAATGTATGCAAGTTCACTATTGTTGCAAGTTAATAGATGTTTAAAAATTTCCTACTGAAATATTGTATATGGTTCATTTTTTAGCATGTTTGATGTTGGTGGCCAAAGAGATGAAAGACGTAAATGGATCCAATGTTTTAATGATGTTACGGCTATAATTTTCGTCACTGCATGTAGTTCATATAATATGGTTTTGCGGGAGGATCCTACACAGAACCGGTTGAGAGAGAGTCTAGATTTATTTAAGTCAATATGGAATAACAGATGGTTGCGAACTATATCTGTTATTTTATTTCTCAATAAACAGGATCTCCTTGCCGAAAAAATTTTAGCAGGTAAGTGTTAAATACCTAATTTTATTAAATAATTGACAGAGAACTGGTTTCATCAAGTGTCTACGTAAGGCGAAATTTTTTATGCACGTTAAAAGCTGCAATTCTGGCAACCCGTCCTTTCTATGTTTAAGGTAGGGGGGTTGACTTGAAGCAGGTAAAGATATAAATTTTCCAAGTAATAATTTTAAATAAATATTTTTATCCCTTACTAAGTGCTAATATTTCTAATAGACAATACAAGCATCCCGGCCATGACAATGTGGAATTTAATAATAATAATAGGTTTTATTAGCAATAGCTAATTACATTACAAAAATAATACATAATTTAACAAAAAGTTTTTAAATTTAACATTAATATAAATTACACATCTACATTATTATATATATAAGTATAACATTGTCTTTTAAAAATTTGCAGAGATTGACTTGTTTTAATTTCAGTGGGTAATCTATTATACATAACCATTCCATTATGATATAAATCATTCTGTCCGTAATTTGTCCTAACTGTGTGTATATATAGATCATTTCTACTTCTAGTCATATGTTGGTGAATATCTCTTATGTAAGTACATAATTCTAACAAATGAGCAGGTAATAGGCCATGCAGGATTTTATAGATAAATGTCATTGTATTGAATGATATTATTTGTTTGACACTAAGTACACCTACATTGTCTAACATAAATTTTTTGCTTGTATATTTATTACAATTTAATATAATCCTCAGTGCTTGATTTTGTTTCTTTTGTAATATTTCTATTTCAGAGTTATTCAACAAGAATAATATTGATGAGCAATAATTTAAATGAGGGCTAATGATTGATTTGTAAATTATTGTTTTTGTCCATTGGCTAATGTTATTACTTAATCTTCCTAGTAAATTTATTTTTTTTGCCATTTTACCAGTTATGTAGCTAGCATGCTTTGAAAATGTTAGTTGGTCATCTATTATCACACCTAAATATTTGTATTCTTTTACGCGTTCTATTCTATTTCCATATATATACACATCTATATCACTTTCAGTATTAGTTACATTATATCTATTTTTTATAACCATATATTTAGTTTTGTTAGTATTTATTCTTAAATTATTTTCATTTAGCCATTTTTGTAGTACATTTATCTCCTCATTTAGTGTCAATAATATTTCGTCAACATTTTCACCAATAAAATACAATAGAGTATCATCCGCAAAAAGTTGGATATCACATTTACGTTTATGTCGAACTATATCATTTATGTATATTACAAATAAACTAGGGCCGAGGACTGTCCCTTGCGGGACTCCATATTTAGTATTTCTGGAATTAGATATTACTCCTTCATATTTAGTGACTTGAGATCTATCATTTAGGTAATTTTTAAACCAGTTTAATGTTGTACCTTTAATACCAAAATTTTCAAGCTTTAAAATTAATAAGTCTCTGTCTATGGTTTCAAATGCTCTTTGAAAGTCTAGATACACTACACCAATAATATGTTTATCATTTATTGCTCTTTTCCAGTCATATAAAATAGTTTGTAAAGCACTTTCACACGAATTGTTTTTACGAAATCCCGCCTGATGTTTGGTTAGCAATTTATTTGATTCACAATATTCCACTAATTGTTCATTAACGACTGTTTCTAATAATTTTTCATAGCTGGGGACCATATTTAGGGGGCGGTGCTCTTCTCCTAGTATAGTGTTAACTTTTTTCTCAACTGGAATGATTGTTGAGATCTTCCATGCCTCTGGAAAATTTCCTGATTCAAGCGAAGAGTTAATAACATCTAGAAACCTGTCACTTATTGCTTCAAAGGATATTCTCAGTATCTGCGTATTTATTCCATCAACACTACTCTTTTTATTTTTCATGTCATTCATAATTTCCCTTAACTGTATGATATTGAGTGATATAAATGTTTCAAGTGTGTAGTTATGTTTTTCCATATTATTTAATATATATTCATAATTATTAGTTTTATTCAATGACAAAGTAATATCTTCAATGCTATCTAGGAAATAATTGTTGAATAATTCCGATATCTCTTCTTTGTTTTCATATAATTCACCTATAAATTTAATGCCCACACCTTTGTACTTATTTTTTCCATAAACTAATTGTTTCAATGTTTTCCACATCTCCTCCGAGTCATTTTTTACCTCATCAATTTTTTCATTGTAATATGCTTTTTTCTGATTTCTTATTATGGTTACTACATTATTTCGACTTCTTTTGTATTCATTCCAGTCTTCTTCAGTACCTGTAATTATTGCTCTTTTGTATTTTGTGTCTCTATTTTTTATTTGTAATTTTATTTCATTTGTCCACCATTTGTTATGACCCCATCGACCATCAATTAAAATTTCCTTTTCTGGAGCATGTTTATTGAGACATGTAAGGACTGTATTTACTAAAATATTGGATAATGAATCAGTATCTTTATCATTAATGTTCCATTCAAACTTCTTTAAATCGTTCTGGAAGTTACTTATATTTAGATCTTTATACATTCTGACTTTTTTGCGATATGGTTTTACCCCACTATTATCCATTAGTTCGATTGTGATAATTGAGTGATCAGATATTTTAGGTGTGGTATGAACTTGATATTTTAAATCTTTTTTATTAGTAATTATCAAATCTATTATTGTACTACTATCCTTCGTTACTCTGGTAAATCTATCCATTATTTGATTTAAGCCAAGTGAATTAATAACGCTGTTAAATTTGTCAGAATAATAACTTATTTTTGCCATATTTAAATTAAAATCTCCTAATAAGATCAATACACTGTCCTTTGTTATCCAATCTAGCATTGTATCTTCCAGTTTTGACAAAAATTCTGTATGACTAGAATTAGGGGAATGATAGCAGTTAAATATTGTATACTTTTGTTTATTAATTAAAATATTTATTCCAATTATCCACATATTCATTGGAATTGTCTCATTAAGAATTTCCTTAAATTTGTATTCTTGTTTAACATATATAGTTACTCCTCCAGTGTGTCTACTTGTTGAGTAGCAGCATGCCTTACGATAACCTTCGATGTCCATTTCAACATTATGAATATCTTCAGTGATGTGAGTCTCAGACAAACATATAATAATCGGTTTCCATTCATAGATAATCCACTCAAGCTCGGTTTTATTTTTTAGTAAACTTTGAATATTGAGATATAATATCTGCTTATTTAGTTGCTACAAATCGTTGCGATTAATATTAAATATTTGTGGATATTGAACTCTTGTTAGTAATTGATTGTATATTCTTTTATATGATTCACATTCTTTATCATAGGCCGTGTGATTATATGTTATATTTGGAACTCTTAACACCTCAGCAGCATGTTTGCAATTTATACATTCATTATCTGTGGATTTACAATCTTTCGATATATGTTCACCTGTGCATTTTGGACAAATTATTTTGGGACTATTGCATTTATTTGCCATATGGCCAAATTTCCAACACTTAAAACATTGTATAATATTTACATAATTTATAAAACGACATCTTTTCCATCCTATATGTATTATCCCATCTTGATTTAATTGACCATACGTTTCTGGGTCAATCTCAACAACTACATTACAGCTTCTTTTATCACGTGTTTCATACTTATAAACTACTTTGACTATTTTCTTTTCTTCTGGAGTTTTTATACTGTTTTGGAACACAAATTTCTCTGTGAAAATCTGATTATCTTCCAAGTCTTTAGGATTAACTCTCAATATTTTTATTTTAGGATTCTTTTTTTCAATCATAGTTACATCATATTCTGTTCCTAGTTGTTTTTTTACATTCTCACTTAAGTTTTCAACTGATTTTTCATCGCTACAACATATTGCTACTCCGCCTTCTCGTACATGTTTTATTCTTGAAATACTTGCACCAACAGTTACAGGATTTATTTGCTCTTGTATGGTTTCACGTGTTGCTGTGCTTTTTTGTGTAGTATCTTTTGGTTTTACTAAAACAACAGATTCTTTATTCCCTTTAACTATTTGACTGTATGTATTAGTTGATTTTAAACCTGTATTACTAATTTTTTCTCTTAGCTCTGCTAACATCTGTTCTAATATGGATATTGTTTTTTCTTTACTATTTATTAAATTATTTTTGTCCTCAATTATTGTATGGAGCAGTGTAAAAGTATTACTTTTCAAGCAATCAGGGCAAAAAAATTTCAACACTCTTCCTTCTTTTAATTCAAGACATTTCACTTCAGAAGCTGTTAATTTACCACAAGGTTTGCATATAAGATTGTTGCATTCATCACAGTTGTATATCTCTTTCCGTTTTTTCTCTTTACATATATTACATTCCATGTTTCGTATATTTTTTATTCTTATTTAAACCCATAAATGCTATTTCTTTATAGTTTATCTCTGATAAAGTCTTAATTTTTAACAACAGCTTTTTTCTAATTTTTTATCGCTTATTTTAAATTTAATTGATTTAATTGATAAGGCTTTTTTGCACTGAGACTTGTTTGTTGTTTTAATATATTTAGTTTCAATAATTAAAATTTTAATTATCTGTACACTATTGTTTATGAAATCTTCGCTATTTTTAAGCCTGTAGTTTTAGCTTCGGATTGGTATTAAACATCACCATTAAATTCAAGTATTTCCACTGTAAAAACGTTCTTAAAAGTCACACTTAAAAAATCACTGTACTGAATCGATGGCAATACTAAACAATTTGAGATTATTAGAACACAAAATGCGCCTCATTTCAGACTCTGGTAGGTACACCTCCCTCAGAGATTTCTATGCACGTTGCCATGACATAACCCCACTAGCGGACTACGTCCAAGAAACATCACAAAAATTCTATCAGTTAAAGAAATAAATTATGCTCAATTGGAAAAAATTGTATATAACTTACCTATGAAAGCAGGTAGGATGAAGGTGTTGGTGTATAAATATGCTTTTATAATAAATGGAGATGTTATGCTATAAATTACTCGCTTAAAACAGGACAATTTCCCACATACTGGAAAACATCTGAATTATCTCTCAATTTCTAAAGTATAACAATAACGAATGACCACCTATTTGAGCTAAACAGGAAAGCATGTGTGACCTACCTTGTAATCCCTTACTTTTTACATGAAAGTGTTGTTCACAGATCGAGGAGCTCTAGAGCCGTGTTCTCGTTTAATTGGACGGATAATTGTCCCACACCATAGAGACGAACTGAACTTGAGCTTCACAAACTCTCTTTAGGACGCTGGTTTTGGCGGCAAGGCATTCTATTGGTCGATGCTTTGTCATGCTCAATAAAGTGGCGCATTTTCCTTTTAAAAATATCTATGTCGCGAACACGAAACATACCGCCCACCAAAAACAACGTTAGCATGGCTAGGGTTTTTTTTTTAACTAACAACTAAAACTAAGTCTAAAAATCTAATTAACTAAACAAGATAAAGGCTATTGCTAAGGCAATGGACATAATTTTATGCAAGGGCGTTGTAAGATTCCCTGTGTAGTCTTGACCGTGGCTACTCTATATGTCCCATCATTTCTGGGGTGAAGTTGCATGATTCTACCTAAATCAAGGTCGAGGGGTGCCGTGAGAGGCTCAAGGGTGAGAAAATGACCAGGGGTAAAAAAACTAAGATCGTTGGGTTCAGAACTCAAGGCACATAGAGGTCGCGAGTTGAGCAGGGCTTCGACCTGGGTGACCAAAGGTTAAAATTTGTAAACCTATCACTTCGATAGAGGTGTGTCTTCACAGACTTGATACCGCTTTCCCAAATTCCGCCAAAGTGGGGCGCGGACGGGGGATTGAAATGCCACGTAATGGTTTCGCTTTCAGCAGCTAGCTTCAAGTTTTCTTTCAATTCACTAGCTGCCCCAGTGAAATTGGTACTGCAATCACTGTAGATGTGAGAACACCTACCACGACAAGCAACGAAACGACGCAGGGCCGCCAGAAACGCTTCAGTTGTTAAGTCTGAAACAATTTCTAGGTGAACTGCTTTCACCGACAAACACACGAAACAAAGATAAGCCTTTGAGGTTTTTGCACCTCTGGTGTGTCGAGGCACAATGTAAAATGGACCACCAAAATCGACTCCTATCTGTGAAAAGGTTTGGCTTGTGACACACGCACACTAGGAAGATCACCCATTGGGCAAAGCAACGAAGGAGGTTTAACACAAAAACAACGGTAATACTTGGAATAAGACGACGACCACCAAGAATCCAAAAATTTTGTTGTAATAAATAAAGAGTCGTGTTCAGACCAGAATGCAAGTTTTGGTAGTGAATCTGAAAGATCAAGAGTTCTGACAGAACGTAAGTGCTAGGAAGCAATGCGCCCAAAGGGTAGATTGGCATGAGTGATTCTACCTCCAACACGCAAAATCCCTTTCTCATCCAAAAAGGGAGACAATTTCAAAAAGGTTTTGGGAAGCTTCTTTTTACGAAGAGCCAAAATCTGTTTCGCAAAAGACTGCTTCTGTACAAGTTTCACAATGTACAAGAGAGCTTGATGAAGCTCGAACGAGGACAAGACACCAGAAAGTTTTTCTGGATTTTGACAAACAAAGAATCAATAACACAAGGTTCAATTTGAGCAACCAAAACAGTTTTCTTCTGTTCAACATCCGCAGGGGATCAACAATTTCTAGGAGAATCATCCCAACCAATGCCTAGAGTCCATAGAACCTGAATGAGGCGTTTTGCAAAGAATGTGACGGGGCACAAAAAACCAAGGGGATCGTATATCCGGGAAATTTCGGATAAAATCGAACGTTTCGAACAAATAGAATCACGGGGATTCACAGCAAAAACAAAAGAATCCAATGAAGGCTGCCATTGAAGACCAAGTACCTTCATACAACTATCCTTTTCAAGATCAAAAGACAAATTTTGATTTACACAATGACTCTCAGGGAGATTTTCCAAAACAGATGGTTGCTAGACCATTTTCGAAGTTCAAAACAACCAGAACAATTCTCTGACCTTTCTCTGGAGTTCTGGGGCGCCTTCCAATGAATTAGCACCACTAACTAAGTCATCGACGTACAAATCGTTCTCAATGGCTTGGGAGGCCAAAGGATACTGGGAGCGTCCTTCCTCGGCTAACTGCAGCAAGGTGCGGATAGCAAGAAAAGGAGCTGAGGAGACACCATAAGTTAGTGTTGAGACAATAAGTTTGGACAGGGTCCGAAGATGAGAACCTCCAACGAATCTGCTGAAAGCGTTGGTGTCCTGAAGCAACTAAAATTTGACGATACATTTGCCTCACATCACAAGTGAAGTCAAATGAATGTGTGCGAAAACGAAGAAGAATACTAGCGATGTCACGCTGAAGCTTGGGGCCGATTAGTAGGAAATCGTTGAGAGAAACCCCATTTGCATCTTTGGCAGACGCATCAAAGACTACACGAATTTTGGGTTTACTATTTTCAACCTTGAACACACAATGGTGAGGAATAACGTAGGAGTTCGAATCCTCAGGAGGCACTTGACAAAGGGTCATATGACCTGAAGCTAAATAATCTTTCATGAAATTCACATACTCCACTCGAAGCAATGGGTTAGAATCGAACTTGCGTTCGAGAGACAATAACCGACGATCAGCAAAAACGCAAGATCCCTTGAAAGTGGGCTCTGCAGACCTAAATGGAAGCGATACACCAAAGCGACCATCAGGTAGTCTAAAATGTGTTTGTTTGAAGTGAGTTTCTGCTTGTTGCTCTTCCAACGAAACAGAAATCTTTTCCAAAAACTTTTTAAAGTGTCGTCTAGACAAGGCGTAACGACAGAAGCAAAGAAAGCCTACACGGGCGGAGGTAGTTTCGAATACGAAGCAGGATCAACCAAAATCACACCAAATATGGTATGGATACCTACTAACGAACTAAAATCACTTTTCTCAATGTCAGGAAGTACAATTGAGGAATAAATGTCAGCACCTAACAATAAATCAACGGGACTAGGTTGGTGCCACGAAGGATCTGCAAGTGTGAAAGGTTTAAAACTAGCTAAATTCGAAGGGGAGAGAGTAGCCGAAGGCATCTCCGAACAAATAGTAGGGAGAACAATCACATCCAAGGGGAGGGATGGCTGCAAGGAGCCTGTAGGTCTAATCGAACAACGAGAAACACCACGAGACGATTTTGTAGACATTTGTCCTAACCCTGCAATAGGGATTGAAGAACGAGCACGAGGTAGCTGTAGCTTACGAGTACAAGTTTCAGTCATAAAGCTAGCCATTGATCCTCACATGAGGCTGTCCCTTCACATCTAAAATTTCTACCAACACAGTAGACAATAACACAATTTGACCGTTTTGAAAAGGCAACACACTAGTATCGACATGTACACTAGGACTGTCAGTTGCTGTCGAGGAAGCACCTGATGTTTCTATATGATTACCACCAGTAATCTCACTAAAATGTAAAGACGTGTGATGTCTTTTCTGACATTTTAAACAAGAAGATTTCCAAGGACAAGTTCCCACACCATGAGAATTCTTTAAACAATTAAAACACAAGTGAGTACGTTTTACAGCCGCATTATGCTCTCTAGCGGTCAAGAGCAAAAACTGAGGACAATGACAAATGATCCTGTTTGTACAAAGAACAATTTCCTGGAGAATTCCCCGCAGAATTCTGGGAACTACTACAACTAGACAAAGAAGAATCAGTTTGCACAAGTAAAGACTTGGCACGAAAATCAACATCCGCTCTGAGGTGTTGCGAAATACGATGTTTGCTACTTGCCGTAGCTGTACTAGACACTTTTGATTTGGCTGTGCCCGATACTTTTGACGAAGCTAACGTTTGTAAAGCCACACACTTTTAACACAAAATCTATTAAATTTTCAAATGTGGGAATTTCCGCAGCATCACCTTGTAATTCAAAACGTCTGCGTGTAGCAGGGGGTAACTTATCTGCCAACAAATCTACTAAAATAAAATCCCAGGCTGCAACGTCGAAACCTAACCTTTTCAAGATGGCTATGTTTTCTGAAAATGTATCCACAAGACCACGAATGTCCTTTAAATTTTCAGACGTTAAGGGAGTATTATTTTTCAAAATATGCCAATGGCTGTTGGCTAACAAGTGTTTATTCGAATAGCGTGTCAACAGAGCTTTATATCCTATTTCATAATGATCGGGGTCTAACGGAATTGACTGTACTAAAGTGAGAGGTTCGCCCTCTAAAGAAAGCAATAAGTACTGAAATTTGTTGATATCCGATAACTTTTTTCTGTTATGAACTAAACTATGGGCGCTTTTCTAAATTCACCGGTGAGTGCATCGATCTCGACCGGTTTCTCACCGAACCGTTTCAAAATTAACCAGTCACTAAAAATAAGATGTTTCTAAATTCACCGGTGTGATCAGCTGTTTGAACCGGTAAGGTACCATATCCACCAGGTTTTTGAGTTGGAATTTCGGTGAATATGTCAAGAAGAAATAAAAACAATACACTGCACATGGCTGTTTCTTTATTGCGCATAATGGGAACTGCCCGCGAAGTTGGAACCAAAACAAACCTACTGGTAAACCGGAAAGCCTCACCGAAGTGTTTCAAAATGTTTAATCAACCGCATGCAACCAAATATTTACCAGGGAAAAATGTTTCTAACCGGTTTCCTCCATCGGTGAATTTACTGGTGAATATTGAAAAGTGCGATATATAGGCTTTTAAATGATTGCCATTCATGAGTTTCACCACTAAACTTTCTCAACTGTAATTTTGGTAAATTGATGATTTGCACGAAAGAAAGTTTGGTAAAAAGTGTCTAGATTGGTATCACTGTAATTCACTGCACATGTTGACCAACTCATCTAATTTCCAAACTTTGCAACAATTAAATACCTATAATATAATAATCATAACATTGTTTTCAATATCTTTAATGTTAAACCTACTTCCATTGAATATAAATCATCTTTATTAGATTATTTCGTAGTCGACGATATTTAAAAAATGTCGAATTATGCAATTTGTCAAACACTGTTTCCAACTCTCAGTTTAGAAGAGTTGGCAGCAGTGCAAATCGTCAATTAACACTAGGGCTAGAATCGGTTTCTACACTAATCGTAGGCAAAGTAGGGACATCTAGTACCGGAGGAAATGAAGATTCATAAACAACACGAGACTCAAAATAATTTTCCTCCAACTCTTTTCGAATTGTGTCTTGAGTTTCAAACTCAGTCTTTGGACGACAATAGTACTTTTAAATGTAACTCTTTAAACATACAAAGATTCTAAACAATCTATTTAATTCTAAACAAAACTCGCATATTTTCGTCCAATTTGGCTTGTTTTGCTAACTCACAAATTTCCGTAATTTGCGAAATTACGACTTTTCTAGATACAATTGCTTCTTTTAAAGCAGCCATGGTCAAGCTTAAATCAATTAAAAAACAGGAAAATCAACACAATAACCAATACAATACAACACAACACAACAAACAATAAATAAATGTTTTAAAGGTTACAAAATGACAGTTGTTAAAATTGTCAGACAAGACACTAAATAAAAATCCCTAGATGACAAAACGTTGAAATGTCTCTAGACAATGACAAAATTACAATTTACACGATGACGCAATCCTGTTAAAATGCAACGGTTTTAGCAAGAAAATGCTTATTTACACACACTTAAAAAACACGATAGCACGAATTCAACACTAAAGTTTGTTTACAAATTTCAAAGCCAAGTCAACCCTGTCTCAAATGAACTGTAATAACACATAGAAACCATCCAAAGGACTGTTCTAATGTGACTCGAAGGCCAAATGAATTGTCTTCTCTATTTGAGCTAAACAGGAAAGCATGTGTGACCTTTTTTTTTTTTTTTCCGAGGGAAAAAACCTTCAAAAGGTTCAACCTGCACTGGTGTCCAAGCGTGCAGGGATATGTGGGATTCTTACCGCACTAAAAAACCCCCCTCTTCCTCTCCGGAACTGTAGCTAAACATTTCTTCGGAGGCTACCGAGTTCTATGGAATTAATATCCGTGTTTCTTTTTCTTTTGCCTTCATGATGCTGCAGCACATGGTGTTGATAGCCTCCCACTTCTCAGCGGTGGTGAGCATGTTTACCATAAAATTTTGTGGCATGATTATCAGGCCAACGTCTCTGTTTGCCGTGCTCCTCTCGTCATTTCACCTAGGACAGTAAATGCATGTGTCTGCTTCCCGCTTGCCGATTCTATATAAATAGCTGCCGAAGTTGCCGTGGCCACTTAGCGTTTGGGTTAGATGGTAATTTAGGTCTCCATGTTTTCGGGCAGTCCAGGCTCTTACGTCCGGGATAAGGCGGTACGTCCATCTGCCGTCTTCAGAGGTGTCCCATCGCTCCTGCCAGCATTCCATCAGATGGTTCCTGTAGACAATCTTCTCAGCTTTGTCTGCGCTGTGACCGTATGCACGCTCTTTAGAGAGCAAGTCGGCGGGTGGCACCGCCGATATGACTTGCAGAGCCGAGGCGGAGGTTGTCCGGTAGAAGCAGCACACCCTTATCAGCATGAGACGTTGTGTCTTCAGTAGCCGGTTGCGGTTACGCGCGGTCTTTAACGCGTCGACCCACGCCGGAACGGCATACAATAAGATGGAGTTTTCCACGGAGCTCAAGAGTTTCCTGGCGTAGGTCTTGGGCCCTCCGATTCGTGGCATGATCTTGCGGAGGGCCATGGTCGCTTTCTCTGCTCTGTTGGTGGAGTAATCAACATGCTGGTTCCACGACAACTTTTGGTCGATGTAAACCTAGGTATTTTATAGTCGGTTTAGCGGTCACCACTGCATTAAGGACATTGACGCTCATGTTGTTCACCCGTTTGTGTCCGGTCAACGCAACTGCTTCCGATTTCTCAGGGGCAATTTCTAGGCTGTGGTCCATCCACCGGTTTATTGTACGAATGGCGGCTTCGGCCTTGGTCATAGCGCGCTCCTCCGTTTTGTCTATGGCGATAACGATAAGGTCGTCCGCGAATGCAACGAGTCGTCAGGGATGTCGGGGCTTTTTAATGCGAGAATGCCATCATACAAAACATTCCATAGGAGTGGTCCCAGGACCGACCCCTGCGGAACGCCGCATGTGACATTGTGGACGTGGTCGTCGATGATTAAAGATCTTTCCGTGAGGTAGCTCTTCACAAGTTGTACCAGGTACGCTGGTACTCCTTTGAGTTCTAGCGCTTCAACAATTGGGCCCCAGGGGGCCGTGTTGAAAGAATTTTTCACGTCGAGCGCCACAGCTAGGCAGATCTCTTTGCCTCCAGTTGCCCGCATTCGCGGTGCGTGCTACTCTTATGACCTCCTGAATAGCGTCGGTCGTGGAGAAACCCTCTCTAAAGCCAAATTGGCTGTCAGAGCCCCCTCTCGCATCGAGTTCCGCGGTGAGGCGATTCGCAATGACACGTTCCAGGACTTTCGCCGTAGTGTCGATCAAGCAGATAGGTTTGGGTGCCGTACCCGGTGGCTTTCCCGGTTTGGGAACAAGCACTAATACTGCTCTTTTCCACCTGTGGGGGATTTCTCCGTTTGCAAAGATGCCATTAAAGACGTTCTCGAAGTAGGCTGTGTGGTGGGTGACCGCTAATTTAACCACTTCGGGGGTATTCCATCAGGCCCCGGGGCCTTATTGGATTTTAGCTTTACAGCCGCGTTGCTAATTTTCTCCGCCGTAACTGGGTGTGGTGGGGGGTCCCCAATTGCCCTTATCCAGTTAGTTGTTGGGCGTATTGGGAAAAGCTCACTCGCTAGTTCCAATTTACGATCCGTATTGAGTACTAGTTTTTCACGGACACCAGTTCTTTTGCATGCAATTCTGTAGCCGTCTTCTCAGATATCGTTATCGACGCTCTCGATGATTTCATTCCAGTATCTGCGCTTGGACGCTTTGATGCTGGCACGTAGGTCTTTTCTGGCCTCTCGGTAGGCCGTATAGTTCCTTGGGGTTACGTCGACGAAACGCGCTGTTTTGGATCTAGTCCAGATCCTTTTTAGTTTGAGACATTTTTGGTGTAGTTGCGTAATTTCGCGGTTCCACCAGTATGCTGGTTTACCGCGCGGATGGCCCACGGCCGGCAACGCGGCCTTGCAGGCCCTAGTTAGGGCCTCAATTACGTTATCGGCGTTTGGGTCGTGGGGTTGACCCAGCTCGTGCCGTAGTTTCTCAGTGACCGCCTCCTCCTTGTCGGGCTTGTAGCGCCACCTAGTTCCCTTGGTGGGGGGTTCCCGTGTTGGGGCGTTTAGCGGATGCTCCTCAAGGAGTCGAAAGGTGATAAGTTGGTGGTCACTGAGAGTTTCATCTTCCACTACACGCCAATCGCGAATTTTTCCCGCCAGCTCGGCGTTGGCGAGCGTGATGTCGATTACGCTCTCGCTGTCACCCCTTCTGAATGTAACCTCGTTGCCTACGTTTGCCACAATGAGGTCGTGGCCCGCCAGCCATTTGGCCAGCATTTGGCCTCTTGCATCTTGTATGACAGAACCCCACAACAGATTTTTTGCATTGAAATCGCCCATGATAATGACGCCCCGTGTGTGCCCAAGGGCCCTGACGCATGTCGTGAGTTCATCTAGGAAGTTCGCGAATTCCTCTGTGGTACAGTTCGGAGTCTTATAGCAGGAGAAAATCCCAACGCCATCGACGATGCACCAAGAGATGCCGTCGGCGTCGCCGGGATTGCAGACGCTCCTGTTGTAGACTCGTATTGCCGTATCCACTCTGTAAAGTAAAGTAAAGTAAATTTATTGTTCATGTAAAAAGGATTTACATTGTACCCATTGGGTGTTGAACAGAGTGGGTTAATAACTAAAACTTAACGTAATCTAAAAGCTTAAACTAATTCTAAGTATACCAGATAAAACGTTACAATAAAATTTTTTTCAAAACATAAAGTCAGTAGTGACAGGAAATCAGTGTAAGGTTAAATAAGTGTTTGTTATAGTCATTGAACATCCACTGGAGATGATCTATACTCCTGCAAAGAGTAGTGTGCCTGCTTTATGAGATATTTTTTTATTTTTTGTTCAAATTTTGTGGTGGTCAACTGTCTTATATTCGTAGGTATTTTGTTGTATAGTGATTTGCCCAAATGATATATTGTATTTCTAGTTAGGTTTGAGTAAGATTGAGGCAGACATAAGTGATCAGAGTACCTAGTTTCATAGTTGTGCACAGTTTCTCTTTTTTCCATACTATGTATATTTTTGTGAATGTGTATGACGGTTTCATATATGATTAGATCAAAAAGAGTTAGAATTTTTAATTTTTTAAATAGTGGTTTACAATGATCCCGGTAACCAGCACCTGCTAATATCCTAACAGCTCTTTGTTGATACGGAAATAAAACACTATACAGAGCTAGTCACTATAACTGACTAGCTCTGTATAGTGTTTTATTTTAGTTTAAATTCATTTTATTACTATAGCATAAGTAATGTATTTTATACTTTTAATATTTAAATTTGTATGTTGTATTTTTTTTGACGAGTGTATACATTGTATCTGTCTTACATGAATAAATTGTCTGTCTATCTGTCTGTTGTCTTTAATCCATCTGCCATCGTCGCTAACGTGCCTTTTATTGGACTCGGAAGTCAGAAGGACATCTGCCTTATGGACCTCCTTAGTATGGTAGAGGAGGTCCTGAGCTTCACGGCTCCTATTCAAGTTGACCTGCAGGAAGCAGGTCGGCATTTTATCTTTGCCAGCAAATGATCCTGTTACATCTGCTCCTGAAAGTGTGTGTAATCCAGGAAGTGCAGAGGCTTTCAGAGGTCCAAGTGCTCTGTAAATTGAACCGTTAACCTTTTCATGCCATAGCCAAGGAAAAATGCAAACTCTTTCGAAAGTTGGGGATATCGTCTTAGTGACAAAATTAGGACATCAGTATCGGGGGAGAATACATGAGATTTCCTTTCTGTGCTAAATATACTGCATGTAATATGATCTTTGTGTCCGCATCCTCCTGCGTACTTGAAAGACTGGATACATCATCGCCATGTGATGAAGCCGCTTTGTCCCTCCAACTGATTACAAACCTTTTGTTCAGTCTGTCAGAGTTCATCCTTCGTCTTATCGTGGGACAAGTATTTATTCATTGCTATACTTCCAATTTTCGTTTCTGGTCCGATTTTGTACTGGATTGGATCTGAGCCTTTTTACCGAATCACTCTCATGGCTTTCTTCAACGAATTTTCTTTGTAAGAGTCGAAAACAACATGGACCTCACTATAATTGCTGAATTTTTGCCCGATCCATTTGCTGAAGCTTAAACCGAGGTCACGGCATGTCTTCACTGTGCTAGGTTTGTGGTAGGTGTGAAGAAGCGCCATGCCATCTATTATCGCAGCTTTTTCCTGTAACTCCTCATTTTCTTCTAAAACTGCAGGTGTGGTGGAAGCATGATCATCATCGTTTTCTTCGGCAGATATACCTTGCACTGATTCAAGAGCATCCATAAGTTTGTACTTAGCCAGACAATGGTGCATACTTTTTTACTAATTTTAACTTTTTTCGCTGCCGTTTTACACGTTTTAATAAAAGTCTTTTTCAATGGATCCCAGAACTGAATGTTGTTAGTATGAACTCTTTGCTCTAAGGAATTATACAGATCTTGGCCAGCTTCCGCTACACTGTCTAAAGACATCTTTATTTCCTGTGGGAAGACTCGCTGAGTTAGGATATTAATGAGCTCTTCAGTTATGCAGTGAAAGGGATTTGTTGTGTTTTGAAACGCTTCCTTTAGTTTAAGTACGTTATCATCCTGACGCTGCTGAAGTTTAACGGACACTTCATGGTGTTTACATGCAATTCTAGTTAGTTCCGAATTGGCAAGAAAGAAACGATTTCGAGCATTCTCATTAAGCGTTGTACCAACAAGTCCCCCATGTACCTTTAGTTTTCGATTTTGGTGTTCCAGGGTTTCATCAGCACCAAAAGCACAAAATCACACTGAACGTCTTTTCACGACCCACTTACCTTCTATTAACTGTTTCCAAATCTCTGGGTCTTTGGACTCCAGGTTTTCCATCTCTGAAAGATATAGGGTGATCATACGTGCATAGTTCAATCTACTAAATGCAAGGAAGTATTTTACGAACTCGTGGAGGGATACTAAATACAGCCTCCAATCTGATGTTCTTACAGCTCTTATGAAGTTCATCATTGCTTGCACCATAAATGGTTAGTCCTGCATAAAAACTTATAATAACCTTTTTTGTGTAAAATTGATTTAGCGATATTTTTTATATAAAACTTTTTTTCGTAACTTAGATAAATTGGAAAAAGTGTTTGCCATGGCGGCCATTTTGTTTTGCGCGCGCAGTACTCATGCGCATCATTTTTGAGAGTGCCAACATCGAAATTATGTTTCTTCAAGGCCTAACAAAGAGATTCAGACTACTACCACACTTGCATCATGAAAAATAAAATCAACTTTGTTTTGTACCAAGATTATGATGTACCCTTTTCAGGCTAACATCAATTTTCTATCAATCAATGCAAATTGCATATTTAATAAGATAGTAAATTTTAAATAAAACTACTTATGTATATGATGTATTAAATTGAAGTAAACAGGTGTCGTGTATTCGAAAAACGTGATATGACGTCACTTCCGGCAAAACGAGAAGTTCAGGCACATCAATCTATAACCAAATAATGGTAAATAGTCTGGTTATTCATTTCCAGCAGTTATCATTTCAATACCTGCAGTATTTTGAAAAATCGTTGATATAGTGTCAAGTGGTAAGTTCAGTATTTGGAGCCATATATCGGAGAAACCGTTTATAATTTGAAGTTTTACCACAGGAACTTATTGTTCAGAATCAATTGAACTACAACATATCAAAAATTCATAAAATTTGACAGGCCATCAATTTAGCTATAAAACGTGCGGTGCGGTGTCTTTGTCCAATTTTAATTAAATGTTTCTGAAAATTTTGATTATTACAATGGCCTTGATCGTCACCAGAACAGCTGTGAATGTTGTAGAACTCTCCAAAATCGTCCTAAGTTGAAGACAGAATCAAAATTCGACTTAGGCAAAAATTTCATTTAAGGACATTTTTTAAGAGTCTGCAGAGGCATAGATCAGTCCATAAGGACCGTTTTGGGTTCTATAAGGCGTTAGAAATGACCAGGTGAAAATTCGAAGAAACACCGAATTTTCACTTAGGAAAATATGTTTTTGGTTCTGGATATGAGAACGAAAGCATATAATGACAAAGATTTTTGAATAATATACTTTTTCAAATTGGAATTTGAAAAATAATATTTTTGAAAGGGCGTCGAAATTTGGCTCAAGAATCGATTTATCGAAAGTACGCCAAAATTTCACTCGCAGACTTATTTTTCAAAACTGCGTCGAAATTTCGATTTATCAAAAGTACGCCAAAATTTCACTCGCAGATTAATTTTTCAAAACTGCCGTGAAATTTGGCTTGAAAATCGATTTATCAAAAGTACGCCAAAATTTCACTCACAGATTAATTTTTCAAAACTACGTTGAAATTTGGCTTGAAAATTGATTTTTCAAAAGTACACCAAAATTGGGCTTAAAATAGATTTTTCAAAAGTACCACAAAGTTTAAAAAGTACCACGAAAATATACTTTGAAATATTTTTTATTTTTTATTCCTCCACCAAAGACATTGACCTTTGAGGTACGGTCATTGAATACCCCGTTCTAAAGCATGAGCATAAAATTTTAGCGATGCATTGGATCCAAAAGGCAAAATAGACGATTTTGACAAAGCCAGCGTAGTGCCGATAAGCAAAATAATTGATAAAAATCAATGCACATGCGCGAGGCCGGTTTCTCGCATAGAAAGAGTTTGGATTAACTCAGCGGCTCGCAATTTGGTCGAGTGCGTTGAGTGGTCCAGACAAAGCAATGGTAGGAAAGCCAATAGCAGGGCTTTCCAAATGACAAAGTTATAGAGGAAAACGCCTTGTGCATAAAAAACAAAAAATTCGTTTTTTGCCTAAAAGTCGTGGGTTGCTGCCATATCGATAATATTGAACAACTGCATAGGAGCAAGTAAATCGTAGACTGATCGAACGCCATTAAACTTATGCAGTTATAAGTCCTCACGAATGTGTTTGAGTACGTGAACCACCACGATACAAGAACTTTAAAGCTAAGTAGTCTCTAGCGAAACTAAATTCATTTAGTAAAACTTTTTTAAGTTCGTAATTATGAATTACAAATAGTCTCAGACTTCTCTAAAAAGCTCGCATTTTGATTCTGAGAAGGTATGCATGAATCTTTTCTACCTAATCGATCGTTAGCGTAAGCGCTCTCGCTTGTATGGTCTGAAAGCCATTACCTTGATTGGGGAAGGCACAATTCTTATCTTGAGAATTTTGTATAACCATTTCTGTTAAATAAACGGATTCTTTGAACTATTGTTTCTTAATTGATCTTGAAGCCTGTTGACGGTCTATAATCCCTGAAACTTTCGTATCGAAAACCGAATGTGACGAGTTAACTCACATTAACACTCGACCTTCTGGTTGCCTTACGGAGGTTCGATAGGGATTTTTTTATGCGTTTTTTGAGAAATCCCTAAGGTGTAGAGTCCATTATCAACAGATAAAAATGTGGAAACCACGTACAAAAATTAATACTCCGCAGAGAAATTCTTCGGTTGGGATTTTTTTATGCAAAAATCCAGAAAATTAAAAAACCCCTAACGAGGGAATTCGTGTCCAGAGAGAGCATCATTACCGATCTGTGGTAGTGCAGCCTTGGTCCATTTTCCGGCTATCGAAGTGCATCTTATCTCGAACCCGCCTGGGAGGTAGAAGAACGGGGTAACACGCGACTGGCGCCCTCTGAGAAATAAATTAGTGTCGCGTCATTTTGACGCCCGGTAGTGCGTTCTTCTACATGAACATCAGTCAGCTGAAGGTGAACATTTGTAATAATAATAGTAATACTTCTTCATTTCAAGTAATGTTTTACAATTTTCATCTACAAAGAAAAGTATAACAAAAAATGAAGACATAATAGCTAATTATAGAATAATATCGTGATCAGTTTAAAAGCTATTCATTATTATTAAATGGTTGTATATTTAATTAAAGATCTTCATACTCTTTATAGTAATTTTTTTATATTTCGAATAACTTTTAAATTATATGGTAAAACTATTATATAATCTAATATGGGCTCCCCAGAAAATGTTTTCTGAATGAAAGGGCTACTGGGTACGTGTGATTCTGACAGTCAGGGACCAAAACCGAAATTAATTTTGGTTAGGGTTAAATAACGTTTACCATTTTCAGTTTTCATAGCAGCAACAATTTGGTTTTCATTTACGGTTTTGCTTGTCAAGGCAGCGACAGTTCGGTTCTTGGTTATGGTTTCGGTTTACAGATCCGCAGCAAGTCAGCTTCTGTTAGAAAAAATTAGTAATTATGGTGCGGTTTTCGGTTTCAATTTCGGTTTCTGGCTTCTTACTTGCCGTTTACCTTATATAATCTTTATAGTGGACAAATCGACTTGGATAAGGTTTTCACCATACAATTTGGTATTTCTACATCATGGTTTAAAGATTTGAATCTTTGATTTCAACCATATCTTTTGAACTTTAAATTCGTAATTACGGTGCGGATTTCGGTTTCGGTCCCTGCTGACAGTACAACCAAATTTAATTAAAACTCTTTTTAAAACCACATTTTTAAAGTATTCATTTAGTTCCAAAACAAAACACTTGTGTTTCTTATTTTACTGAACATTTACCTTACAGACACGAATTTTTGAGTTTATACGATCTATCAGGTTATGTTATGAAAAGTACTTCCCACACATCTTAAACAAAGTACTAGGCAGTCAGTGTGTTTCCTTTATTTCTGTCATGGGGGGGGGGGGTAACCTCACGGATCATAGATTAAATTTTAAACGATTTTTAAACAAATTGCTTAGCCCACCATTAGACTATAAAAGTTCTTTGACCAAGATCTTTTATAAAAGATATTTTATGAGATAAAAATCTATCAAATTACACATAAAATATCTTTTATTAAAGATCTTTGTCAAAGAACTTTTATATTCTAATGGTGACTTTAAATTAAATAAGTAATTTTGAAACTAGAAATTGATCATTTATTAATTTAATGGAAAATCTTTACAATAAATACAATAACATTTAAAAAGTAAGTGAAATTATTACAAAAGTATTAAGATGTTGAAGCTGCGTTGAAATAAGTAAAGTGTTAAAGTAACTAATTTATCAAAATACATGTAATACAGTTAAATGATATACATGTTCACGTCCTTATTAGAATTTTTAGAAGTAGGTAGCAACACACTTAAAACCCATTAGTTTTGAAATCGAACAAAACCGAATAGTCGTTTTTTGGCAATTCCTTGGGAGTCACGTTCTTTATAAATCAATGCATTTTCACGTCCTTAGAATTTTTAAAAGTTGCAACATGACACGTAGAACCCATCAGTCTTTAAAATTCAATAATACCACAGTCGTTTTTAGTCAATTTCTTAGGAGTCACGTTCTTTACAAATCATTTGCATTTAGATATGCATTTTCACGTCCTTGTTAGAACAACAACACAACACTTAAAACCCATTCATCATCATCATCATTGGCAAATACAGCCCGTTGTGGGCCTTGGCTTCCTCTAATACTTTTCTCCATTCGTTCCTATCCGCCGCCAGCATTCTCCATCTTCTTATTCCCACTCCCTCAAGGTCTCGTTCTACGTCGTCCAGACAATTCTGGAAAAATTAAGAAAACAAAAAATGCTAGAAATGATAATTTAGGTTTAAATATATTTTATGTAAATATTCAGTGTTTAAAAAATAAAATCAATGAATTAGATTTTTTTGTAAATTTAAACAATTACAGCGTACTATGTTTAGCAGAGACCTGGTTGAGAGAGTTTGAAAATGATTTATTTGCAATAGAAAATTTTGAGAATGCTTGTGGTTTCAATCGAATTAACTCAATACATGGAGGTGTTTTGATATTTGTAAAAAATAATTTGGAATTTAAAGTAATGTCTATTTTTAAAGATTTGTGTGAGGAAAAAACATTTGAATGTTCAGCAGTTAAAATTATGGATTTTAATAGTATCATAATCACAATTTATAGATCTCCCTTAAGAAACTTAGATTCATTTTTTTAAAAATTAACAGCATTATTTCACAAAGTAGAAAAATTTAGTGAACAAATAATCATAAATGGGGATTTCAATATAAACCTGTTAGATACAGCCAATAGGAATACAAGGCAATTTGTTGATATTGTTCATTCATTTAATTTTAGTTTTGGTATAAATGAACTTACAAGAATTAGTAAAACAATCAAAACATACATTGACAATGCTATAATAAATTTAGCAAAAGCAGATATCGCTGTAAAAGTTATCGATCCAGCTCTATCTGATCACCTTGGTATAGAGATATATCTTGAGAAAAATACAGAACTACATATAAAGTCTACAAAACGAAAAACAAGGATAATTTCAGAGGCAAGGTTAACAAATTTCAAAAATGATTTAGAAGAATTTGATTGGAGTTTCCTTTACCAATATAATGATGCAAACGAATTATTTAACGTTTTCTTTGAAACACTTCTCAATAAATTCAACTTTTATCTTCCAGAAAAATATGTCAAGGAAAAAAATATTGCCAAAATTGAACCTAATTGGTTTACAGAAAATTTAAAGAAATTAAAAAATAAATTAGATGCAGCAACAATAATAAAAAATAATAGTCCTTTACCAGAAGCTTGTATTTTACATACATTATTAAAAAATGACTATAAAAAGGCCATACAACAAGCAAAAAAATCAGCAAATGCAAATTTTATACAGATTTCTAGTAATAAAAATAAAGCAACCTGGCAATTAATAAACAATCAGTTACATAAAAAAGCAAAGTCAAATTACAGCAAGACAATTTCTGCCGATAATTTCAATAATATTTTTGTTAATATAGCAATGGAAACTATTCAAACGCTGCCAAATAACAATATCATTGATTTCGAACAATTTCTTAAAAAAAGCCACGTCTCACCTCAAAAGTCTTTTTTTACGGAGCCCACAAATATATTCAAAGTTGAAAATGCGTTAAACAACTTAAAAAACACAAATAGCCGTGATATTTATGGTTTTAATACTAAAGTGTTCAAAACCATTGGGAAAAATATAATTCCCATATTAACATATATAATAAATAAGTGTATCGAACAACAAATATTTCCTGACATTCTCAAAGTTGCTAAAATAACGCCCATACACAAAAAGGGAGATTTGGAAGATGTAAACAATTATAGACCAATATCTATATTACCAATATTGTCAAAAATATTTGAATCCATTTTAAAATCCAGAATTATAAGATATTTTGAAATGAATAATATATTTGCTGATGAACAGTACGGCTATAGAAAAAACATGTCAACAACAAATGCAATTATAAAAATTATAGAATCAGTCTTAACAGCAATAGATAATAAAAACATATCAGGTGCCACCTTAATTGATCTAAGTAAAGCTTTTGATTGTGTTAACCACAATTTTTTATTAACAAAATTAGAATTTTATGGAATCAGAGGGGTTGCTCTTAATTTAATTAGATCTTATCTAAGTAATAGATTTCAAACCGTTGCTACACACTCTGGGCAACACTCAAAAAAAGTGCCGATTGAAACAGGTGTGCCACAAGGCTCTATTTTAGGTCCGATATTTTTCTTGGGTTTTATTAATGATTTTGCGCCAAACATAACATCAGATGAAACCGTTTTATTTGCTGATGATACTACATTTTTAAATATTGCTAAAACTGAGGTAGAATTAGAGGAAAAAAACATTTCAACGTTAAATCAAGCTTCAGATTGGTTTAACTCAAATCAACTAAAAATGAATAATGAAAAAACTCGGTCCATTATGTTTTCAGGAAATGCTGAATACAGTTCAGTTAAGTTGCTTGGTATTCATATTGACTCTAAATTAAATTGGAATACACACATTGAACAACTGTCAAAAAAACTAAATACAACTTTATTTCAGATAAGAAAATTAATACAATTGACAAATTTTGACACAGCAATAATTTTCTATTATTCAAATTTTTATAGCTTGCTTACATACGGAATTATTCTATGGGGAAATGCATCAGATACTGAACGTATTTTTAAAATTCAAAAAAGAACAGTTAGAATATTAGCCTCAGCACAATACAGAGAACACTGTAAACCTTTATATAAGAACCTAAAAATTTTAACATTGACCTGCATATTTATTTATCAGTGTTTAATATATATGAAAGAGAGTAAACACTACCCAAAAAATTCAGTTTATCACACATATAACACAAGAACCAAAAATGATTTGAGCATTCCCTACCATCGATTAGTCAGAACACAACAACCAATAAATCATACTGCAATTAAATTATTCAATGTTCTTCCGCAATACTTAAAAGACTTACCTGTTACAAAATTTAAAAAAAGGATAAAAGAAATATTGATTGAAAATGCATTTTACAACATAAATGAATTCATTGATTTTTTTACCCCTTACTTAATAATAGGTTGTTAACATTATATTTTGTAAAACTTAATCTTATTATGGTATACCAACTGTATTTTACCTATATGTTGTATATTTTATATGTGTTTTATTGTGTATTATTATATTTTATCTGACGTGTCCTATATCATGTAAATGATTTCTTCGATAAATAAATTGAGTTGAATTGAATTGTATCGTAGTCTTGGTCTTCCTACTGCTCGTTTACCCACCGGACCTCTGCTAGTGAATATCTTTGCCAGGGTGCTATTTGGGTCTAAACGTCGCACGTGGCCTATCCATCTCAGGCGTGCCAGTTGGATATGCTTCACAATGTGTGGGTCCTGGAAGAGCTGGTATAATTGTAGCGCCTGCTCCACAAGCCGTTATCGTTTACCGTACCAAATATTTTCCTCGGGATTTTCCTTTCGAAACATCCTAAAAGGGCCTCATTGTTTTCTGTGAGTGTCCAGGTTTCTGAGCCATAAGCTAGTACAGGTCTAATGAGTGTCTTGTACAGAGTACATTTGATCTTCCTCGACAGGCTTGATGATGACATGTGTTTCATTAAACTGTAGTAGCATCTGTTGGCCAGGAGAACTCTTCATTTGACTTGTTGCTTACGATATTTGTGCTGTTGACTAGCGACCCTAAATATATAAATTCCTTAACCGTTTCCAGGGTACAACCATCGAAGTCTATATTGGGTGCCTCTCGTTCTTGCTGTTGGGTGGTAGCGAGCATATATTTTGCCTTTTTCTCGTTTATCGTGAGCCCCATTCGGTTGCAGATCGTTTCAATCGGGTAAAGGTTTCAACTAGTGCATCTTTGTTTCTTGAAATTACGTCTATGTCATCAGCGAATGCTATTATTTGCACCGGTTTATAGAAGATTGTTCCCTTAGCATCGATTTCCACATCTCGTAGTACCTTTTCCATGCAATGTTGAACAGTAGGCAAGACAAGGCGCCGCCCTGGCGGAGACCATTGCGGCCCTCAAAAGTTCTTATCATGTCCTTCTGTATTCGTATTTTACAGGCTACATTTCTCATTGTCAGTTCGTAATATTCATTACAGTTTTTAATATTCAACAGAACAGCGTCGTTTCTAGTCAATTTCATTGGAAACTCACGTTATTTACAAATAAGCAAACGGACTACTGCGCTATCGATTTAATAATTATTATTAGCTTAATGTCCAGCACACAAAAAACACAATAATGGCGTGACACCTGACTGTAGTGACCTTCGAGCATATAGGGGAAAATAGAGATCGCTAGACGGCTGTTTGTTTGTTCGGCCCACAACTGTAAACAAGAATATTATTAATCCCCGATTCTCTTGGCTGGTACAAAATAATGTGTTCGGTAGGGGATACTCTCTAATATAGCGTATAGTATAATTGCGTATTGTTTACTTTCGTGTTCTATTGTGTTTTCTGGGTGTTTACTATGCCTCTTGCGTCCTTTGCCTTTATGTGTTGAGAACAAATGAGGAGCATTCGTGCAAAACCCAATAAATCCAGTTTTTGCATTTCACAGCAAATCGACGAAAATGTATACTATGCCATCGATTGGATATTTTTAAATACATTTTTTGGCAAAACATGTCTTAGAGGTTGAACCGAGGAATCCTAAAATTTTGGCAAGATTCAATGTGTAAAGCTCTTTTTTAAAAACAAAAATCATTGGATTTATCGGCTTTTGCACAAAATTATTGGATTTATCGGTTTTTGCACAAAATTTTTGAAATTATGTTTTTACAAGGTGATTTACCATGATGTGCGGTAAATTTATCAGTAGATTGTCCCCACCGAAAGGAGTTAAAAAAATGAAAAATTAAAAAAATATGACCAAAAAAACTACTTTCTTTTTTTGTAGAAATGCGCCGCCTATGACTTTAGTATAGTACCTATATCTGTTTCAAGTTTATTTCCAAATATTGGATTTTGGATTTATCGGTATTTGCTCGTAGTGATCAAGTTTATATAGGATTTTACAAGGGAAATATCAGCTTCTGGTCGAATCTGGTTTCATATATCGATAGAAGACCCTTTTGTTAGTAAGAAACGATATATAACTCATTTTCCATCAAAACTGAATTTATCGGGTTTTGCACGAATGCTCCTCAAATATACGCATTGTTGTAAAATTTATATATTTTCCCCTATATGCTCGAAGGTAGTGACAGTCGGGCAAGATGCAGATTTGCGCAGCCGTCGTATGATTCAAGTACAAGTAGCGCCAGAGCGGCGTGATGGCCAACTAAACTAAACACAATGATTTTGTAAAATAATAGAGTGAGCAGGGCCTGTCCCGGATGAGTACGATTTTTGAATAAATACAGCATTAAAATTAAACAAATAAAATTGAAACCTTTTTTTTTTATCAAGCGTTTATTTTATTCTTTAAAGTAGTAGGAGTAGACGAATAGATATATTTTTTATTAGTTTGTTTTCCGTAAATGTAGGTTTTTGGGTATTTTTAAGTTGCGGGATTTTGGGAAAATAGTTTTCAATACATTATTTAAAATGAGAGAAACTACAAATTTATTATGAAAAGTAAATACAGTTTATCGAATGAAACATACATAAAATATAAAAACAAAATCATATTTGGAAAATAACATATTAAAAACAGTAAAAATATTTTAATTTAAACTTAGTAAATTACATTAATTAAATAACAAAATCCGTTATCTTTGTAATTCATGTAAATCCTCCCTTGATTAGCAGCAACAAATCGACATGTCGCTAAAACAGCATTCACTCTATCAGCAACTCAGTTGCTGTGTCCCTGAAAAAAGATCAATCAGTCATAAAGTAATAAGCAGTAAGAGGTCACTATCGCAAATTAAATATTTTCATTTCTAAACTGTTTTTTTTTCCTTTTAAACAGTAATGTTGATGAACTGTCAATGGTTTTGTTTTTGTTTAGGTAAAAGCAAGCTAGAAGATTACTTTTCCGAGTTTGCAAGATATCAACCTCCAGTAGAAGTTGCAAATGATGCCAATGAACCTCCCGAAGTTTTCAGAGCCAAGTACTTTATAAGAGACGAGTTTCTGGTATGTAATCTGATTCCTTCCACCATTAAAAAATGTTATCTCTCTTGTTATTTTATAAAAAAAAGAAGTATTTTTTAAGTATTATGATAAATATGAATAATTTAGAACTAATTAGGACAAAAGACAAAATTTTGATTAGGTAAAACAACCAGTATGTAAAAATGGCGACATCAATTGTGTTGAATAGAATAGAATAGAATAGAATAGAATAATTTATTAACCTCGAATTAACATAACATAAGTTACAAAAGGCAAGTCATAAAATAACGGTACAAAAAATTACAGGAAAAAAAAAAAATATATATATATATATATATAAACAGCAATAAATAATACAGTTACATTAAAATAATCAGTAATAAAAAAACTTCAGTTATATTATAAAATAAGAAACAAGTGATAAAACATATAAACCCAAGTTGCAGGCCTTAATTCCCTACTGGAAACAAGAATTTTTTAACGGAGTAGAAAGCGTTTACTTCTAAAAAAGATTTTACGCCTTTTTTGAAAGTAGTATAGTTCCCTAATAATTTAATATCATCAGGTAATGCATTATAGAGGATGATACAATTGTAGCGTGGAGATTTACGAAACATAGTTGTTCTGTATGTAGGCAATCGCAGGTTTATATTTCTTGTGTTGTAGTTGTGAATATCGGATTGGTGTATAAAGTCCATTAGGTGTCTCTTGGTAAACAAAACACATTTCAGAATGTATATAGATGGCACGGTTAAAATTGCATATTCTTTAAAGACTTGACGACAACTTGCCCGGTAGTCCAAATTAAACATTAATCTTAATATTCTTTTTTGTGAAATCAAAACTCTACTGAGATCAGAGGCAGAACCCCAAGACATGATGTTATAGGATAGATGGCAGTAAGCAAAAGCATAATAAAGATTTATTGTACACTCAACAGTTAAGAACGACTTCATCTGTAGAATTGCGTAAAAGGCCTTATTCAGCCTTCCACATACATGTGTGATTTGGTTGCGGAAACTCATATCAGAGTCAAGCCAGGTGCCTAGTAGTTTAGTATGAGTTACAAAGGTATAAGGGGACTCCTTTATAAGAGTGTCAGGAATAGTCTTTTGAAGATGAAAATTTATACATACTGTTTTTTGCTTATTCAGAAATAAAGAATTTTTATGGCACCAGAAATCCATTTCACTAAATGTGTCCACAATTTTCATTTGAATTTCCTCAAGGGATTTGCCGGCTACCATTATTGTGGTATCGTCTGCAAACATAGTGACTCTACCTTTACTAATAAAGTGAGGTAAATCTTTTGCTATTGAGTCATTAGCCTTTGTTTTTATTATGATTGCTTTTAAAGTTATTTATACACTAGTAAACATTGCCACAGAAGAAAAAGAGCGTCAGGAACGACTGTTGGTTTAATATAGGGATGCTGTTTTGATTATGCATATGTTATCTCCACCATGTTTTTTGTGATTTTATTCAACCTTCAGTGACTGACATTGAGAATACGTGGTTTGCTGTTTTAGGGGGAAATTGAAGTTATAAATTTTTTTCATTTGTGCAATTGCATAATAATGGTTTTTTGAACACTTATTTATTAATCAATTTTTAATGCATCAATCAAAAGTGAGATAAGGATTGATACAGACGCTCCATCGCTTAATCTCAATTTCAACGTGTTCTTTTCAAAAGCTTATAGGGTATTTTCACTCGGTACAACTGAGTGGGGACTTAATGCATTAGAGGAGAAATATCAAATTTATTTCTCGAAAAATGTTTAGTACTATTATAGCACGAGAGCCCACCTACAGAAATGGAACACATAAGCTGGAGAGTCAAAAGTTGGTGGGGATGCTTATCAAGTCATTCTCTGAACGAGTGTAGTCGGTCATGGCAATCCGGGTTGCAGTGGCGCAGGGGCAGCCATTTTTGTTATATGGCTCAAATAATTTTTGAATGTGACGCTTTCCCATGACGTCCAATCAAAAAAAGTTTGAGACAAAAGTTTTTCAGTTTTGTGGGCTCTACATAACGGCACTATAGGGTTTTACTTTTAATGGTTTTTTTATGAGGCAACATGTTTTTTTATCCAATCAACCTCTCATTTTTATAGTGGATTTCGATTCTACACTAAAAAATATCAATATTTTGCTCTTCAATTTTTTACTCAGAGGCCAATTTGCGCCAGAAAATTTTCAATTTACAATAATTTTTTACGGCGAAAGTATGCGCTCTAGAGAAAATTGTAAAAGAGAAAAGTTGTTTTATGTAGAATATATATCTATTTTTTCAAAGGACCCCGCGCACCATATAGTCAAATTTAATCTAACCCACGCAAAAATGTTCTTTTAAACTCCCTGAACAAATGTTCAAATGCAGCCAGGTCCGAAAAAGTCTTCGTTTCGAGATTTGGAGCCCTAAAGATCGTTCCAAATACGTTTTAAAATTGAAAAAATTGAATTAAAGTTGGCTTTGATTTTATGGAAATTCAGAACTGCATCATTAATTCTTAAATAACACCATATTTCTTACTCGTGTTAATGACACCGTTGGTCTTCAAGGGCTTCGCTGCAGTTTTTTCAATTCAAGAATAAAGTTGTGATACTTTTTTTTTAAATAGTATAGTATGTGTATGTGTATAGTGCTCTCAGTTTTATGGAATTTTTAGTGATTATATCAGCACTTAATTTTTATCTTTTTGTCATTGTGTTTCAATGTTATTTTTGGAGGCATTGAACATATTTGTATTGGTGTAAAAGCTATAATAAGTTTACAGTAACATTAAAGTTTAGTATGAAAAGTTAAATCAGTCAATACAAATAGTCAGAATTTATTATCAGTGGATTTTTTGTTGGACTATTGTAAAAACCAACAAAAACATTTATCTGGACTTTGACAGGTCAGGCTCAGCTCACAGCATATACTTTATGTATGGGTCTTAAAAATCATGACAGAGTGCAGTAACATAAAGTGCAAGAAGAAGCCTGGCAGCAAATTGGTAAAATGTAAAACATGGTCTCAGGAGTTCTGTAAAGAATGTGGTAAATTGTCTGAGACAGAAATGCGCTGTTTAGCATTACGTTAGCCTAGACTACTGATTGAATTTTTATGTGATAGCTGCAACCCTAAACAGAATTTTGATGATTCAATCATGGAAACAAATAAAATTGAGTTTTCAGAGGACATCTCAGATAAGTTAAATGGTCAAAGAAATAAAGTGGATAAGGAGATGGTTAAGTACGTTTCGATCAATATTTTCCTTGCTGAGATTAAAAAATTAAGTGATAAAATTGTTGAACTTCACACAGAAGTCAATAATTTGAAAGAAACCAATATAGATCTGGTAAGAACTTTAACTTCAGATGAATATAAAAGAAAACTACATGGACCAAAAAAGATGGTGAAGTCAATGAACAAGCTAAATCTGTTGATTATAAAGGGACTGCACAGGCGAATAAAAATATGGTTGGTAAAAAACCAACCACCTCAACTGCGTCAGCTTTTATTAGGAAAAATATAAATAATCATATAAACAACAATGAATCGAATTACCCACAGCTCCAAAAGCCATGGAATCTAGAAAGAGATTTCAATAACAGGTCAGCTCATATTAGTAGTGAAAAGGATGAGGATGGGTTTACAGTGGTAAATAACAGAAGAAACAAACTTAGAAAAAGAACAAATTCAGCAATAGTTGGTTCAGGCTCTAGACAGCTTGCCACAGTACCTATGAAGTTATGGTATTTTGTATCGAGGATAGACCTTTCCATCACAGCAGATTTGTTACTGCAATATTTTAATGAATATAAGGAAGCAGACTATGTAGTCAAATGGATGGAACCTAGAGGTACTTTGCATACCTACAATTCTTTTAAGGTTGGAATTCCAATTACAATGGAGAATGAATGCACAAATTCAGATTTTTGGCCGCCAGGTAGTTTAGTAAACACATTCTTATTCCCACGAAGAAATTCAGATATCAATTCAAGTGAAAAAATTTTTTTAGGAAGGAAATAACAGTGAAACCAAAAAATGATAAGAAATTATACAGCCTCTATTATCAAAACATGCGTGGAATCAAAACTAAGTTAGATAATTTAAAAATTGTTCTCCTCGCCAGTGATTATGATTTTATTGCAGTGACTGAAACTTGGTTGAATGCATCAATTTTTACATCTGAATTTTGTTCTAATTATAACATATTCTGCAAGGACAGAGATTTTGAATTAACACATAAATCTGATAGAGGGGGCGTTTTCCTAGCTATTAGTAAACAGTTTCATGCAGTACAGGAAAATATATTTGAAGATGTAGTTGACTGTCTGTGTGTAAAAGTAAAATTTGGTGATAATATTGTTAATTTTGTTGTGATCTTCGTTCCTCCTGGTGATAATAAAGAGGATCTTAGGAATATATTTGAATCAATTGAAGACCAGTTGATTGGTCAGCAGTGTGTTATTGTAGGGGATCTTAATATTCCAAGATACATTAATAGCTTCACAGATTGTGTTATTGATGAATCTGTGTCAAACTTATTAAATTTTTTAGCTTTTAATGATTTTACTCAATGTAATTATGTAGTCAACAGTAAAAATGTTTTTTTAGATTTAGTTTTAACTAATTTGGAATCAACTACAGTTAATAGAGAATATGACCCATTATTACCAGAAGATGAATATCATCCTTCTCTAAGTATCTCCTTCAAGCTCAACAATTTAATGAGAGAGTCAAATTTGTTGACTCTGAGCCACGGTGTATTAAATAGGTGGTTCGAGGGACGGCACTTTCCTATTATAATAATGGCTTCATAAGTGCGTGATTTCTATTTACTTTAGTAGATGGCGCGAGCAATAAGGTCCTACAACCTGGGCATATGCATCGTATAACTAACATAACCTCAAATTTTAAGGTTTTTTTCGTTTATTCTCATTTTTAATGTTTGTATAGGCATTTTTATCTTGGAGTCATACTGGCTTCAAGCAAATATTTAAAAATTCACGCAAATAATTTTTCAATATTGTTGATTAATAAAAATAGACTGCTAGTTATAGGTTAGATTCCTAACCTGCATAAAGTGTCTTATTTTATTGTGACAAACTGTTTAAAACTTCATACACATTACGTTGAACTTGACTTTGATTGAAAGTACAGGAACCAGGCAGAAATTTTAATAATAGCTACGTAATACTTGTAAATCTTAAGAAATATATATTTTTGAGGTTAGCTGTGGTGACACGTGTAATGCTGCATGTAGTGTTGCATATATTCTTTCAATGTTTTAATTTAGCTACTTACTGTCAGATGTCACTGGACTCTTGTTTCACTAAAAAAAATCAAAAGGCCGGGAATGTATGCAACACTGTATGCACGTATGCACAGAACCTGTAAAATTATCTATCTATGCGTAAATAATGAGAGAACTTATTGGTCCTGCCATCTGTTACATTATGTACGAAGTAAGCACTTATGAAGCCACTGTGAGGGTTGTCGTCGCATCACCTATTTAATACACCCTGCTCTGAGCATTACAACTTTAAGAAAGCTAATTTCTCATTATTGTACAATCATATGCGTGACATTAATTGGCAGGAAATTTTTGAAAATTGTGACAGCAATAATAACAGTTTGATGTAAATTTAGTAGTTGATAGATTGTATAGTGAAATTTATAATGTGTTTGACATTTGTGTACCAATAGCAAAGCATTCTACAGAGAAATATCCTGTGTGGTATAATATTGAAATTATTAAGAATATTAAAAAGAAACATCAGTATAGAGTTAAGTACAACAAATCAGGTGATACTGAATGGAAGCGGAAATATGTTGACATTAGAAAAATTGTAAAAAATCAGATTCAATGTGCATATCAAGAATATTTAGTCAATGTTCAGAATGAATTAGCTGATAATCCCAATTTCTTTTGGGACTATGTTAAACATCAGAAAATTTCAGTTGATATCTCAGAATCAATATTAGCTGATGGCACAATTATACATGGTCCACAGAACATTAGTAACGCTTTCGCAACATATTTCAAGTCGGTATATGCCGACCATTCATCTTTTGAAAATAACATTAAAGCTTATAATGGATCATTTTGTTTTAAGCTGATAACTGGTGAAGAGGTCAGTGCTGCTATTAAAAAGCTTAAAAGTAGGCAGATCAGTGGGACCAGATGGTATTCCTTCTTACATAATAAAAGGATATGCTCCTGCTTTATTGTGTCCTCTAGTGCACATATTCAACAGTTGTCTTGTTAATTGCCAGTTCCCGTATAAATGGAAGCTGAGTAAAGTCATTCCAATTTTTAAGTCTGGTTCTAAGACAGATATAACAAATTATAGAACAATATGTATTGGCTCTAGTTTAGCAAAGTTGTTTGAAATAATAATTTATGAAAGAGTATTTGAACAAATATCGGGAAAAATTTTAATGCAACAGCATGGCTTCCTTCCCAAGCGTTCCACGGTTACAAATCTTTTGAACTTCACTCAGTATGTGCATGAAGTTTTCAGACATGGTCAACAGGTGGATGTTATCTTTACAGACCTGGAAAAGGCTTTTGACAGAGTTTGTCATAATGAAGTAGTTCAGGCATTAATTCAGCTTGAGGTTGATGAGAATATTATATTAATAACTTCATACTTACTAAATAGAGAGAAATATGTTGAAATCAAAGGATATAGATTGTTTCGATACACACCAACATCGGGGGTCCCTCAGGGATCCAACCTGGGTCTTTTGTTACTTAGCAGTAATAAATGACTTAGGTTGCAACTTAGGAAAAGCACAAGGGCTGATCTATGCCGATGATTTCAAGTTATTTCAAAGTATAAATGACACTGATGATTGTAGTGCTTTACAGACTAAGTTAAATAATAGAGCTCAATGGTTTTTAGATCATAAATTCACTATTAATATTCAAAAATGTTTTGTAATGTCTTTTTCCTGTAAGAAGGAAGTGATTACATTTGACTATGTACTGAACAATCATGCACTTACTAGAAAGAAGTATCAGAAGGATCTAGGTGTAGTACTGGATGAAAAACTAAACTTTACAGAACACATTGATAAAGTTGTCAGTGAATCATATAAGATGTTAGGCTTTGTAATAAGAAGTTCTAGAGGTTTCAACAACATTGATGCAATAAAAGCGCTATACAATGCATTCATTATTCCTAAATTGGAAAATATGCCTGTATTGTGGTGTCCCCAGTATGGAGTAAAAATAAATGCACTAGAAAATGTACAAAGAAAATTTCTAAAGTTTCTATATTTTAAGGCATATGGTAGTTATCCACCCAGAGGTTATGATCAGGAAGAGTGGAGAAACATTTTTAATTATAAAAGCTTGGAATTTAGAAGATATTTAGCGTGTATAATGTTTGTATTCAAATTAATAAAAGGTTTAATTGACAACACAAACTTTCTTGCTCAGCTTCCATTTAGAATAGGTACATCAATAATAACAAGAAATAATAGCCTATTTTATTTAAATGTTCCCAGGACAAATTTGTACAAAAACAGTCCAATGTTTAGAATGTGTTCATTGGTCAATACGTATACTAGCAATGTTGACCCCCTTCAGCACTAGTTTATCTAGTCTTAAAAATAGAGTAATTAATCATCTTGAAAATGCTAGCTAAATGTAATGTATTTCATGTGTGTGCGTTATTAGGATAAAGCAATTTTATATGTATGTTTATATGATTGTGTATGTGTGTAGGTGTCTGCATACATATACTTTCATGTAGTCTTTTTTTTTTAAGTGTATCTGTAATTGGTCGTAATTGTTGATATAAACGAACAAATAAATAAATAAATAAAAAACTTCTGTTAAAATTGTTTTTATTTTAGTTCTAGCCCTTGAGATACGGCCAAAATCGAGGGCAATTTGGCGCGGTTCGCATTTTTTCAAAGATACAATATATTTCTGATTTTTATGCAACTGGAAGTTCAAGTGCCTGTGGTGGTCTATGTCCAGCATCAATAATATCTAAAAGCAACGTATTTGGATATTTGACCAGTTCTTGTTGCCCTGCATAACCCAAGAACCATAACACGGCCATTACGTGTGTGCACATACCAAGTGTTCTCGTTCTCGTTTTGCAAGTGCAATAATATGCCAGGATTTTTTCTTGATCTGGAATGACTTGATCATTTTCTTGATTGAATGAGTAAGCAACCCACAGTTGGTATTTTGTATCACGTCGAAACCGCGAATATACTCGAACTCTCATAAAACCTTCTTCTTCTATGAGTTCATCAAACTGAAATTCTTCTGTGCCGTCTCTTTCTAATTTATCTTGAACATAAGCAGGTGCCAGATTCACTTGGTACACTCCAACCATCAACTCTCGCAGAAATTCCAAACTCAGAATCAGAAAAAAAGGAGCGTAGTTCTCGTTCAATTATTGCCAGTTTGCGTGTCTTACATTTCTATACATTGGATCTCCCTCAATCCTTGCTTGCATAACATTAGGTTCTTCTGCTTTTCTTAGAATCCCTCGTGCGAGGTCGGCATTTGCTCCCTCCATGTATACTTTTGCCTTGTATTTATTTATGCAGAAATTCTGTAGAAGTCGCGTATGTTTACTGCATGAGTGATCGACATGACTTTGTCTACAAACTTAAAAATTGACTTGATATGTCCATTTCTCGATTCTACGATCTAACGAGTTTTCGTAATAACCCGCGCTTCGTTTGCATCTTCAGTGGAAAGTTGTTTCTCTCTACGTCCTAGAGTCGGTGGAATCCTGTAGGAATATCCGAGATCTCGTAGTTGCTCCTTTATATCATCATAACCTCGGTCAGCGATAATGATATCTCCCTCTTCAGCCCATTCATTTAATGTATGAAGTTCATTTTGCAGTATTGCAGCATCATTATTTCTTGAGTCGCTGAAATAAAAACCATGGATATCCAATATATAACCATTTGAAGCAACCAGAAGAGCAGGCTTTTCAAGATGACGATGTTTGTGCACCGAAAATGTTTGCCTCAAGCCTTTAAAATTGCTGGTTTTGTTAAGATATATATATATGTCCCATCAACGTATAAATCAGAAAACCAGATCAACAGTCTTAAGATCAGATATAGGAGTTCCCCAAGGTTCTGTATACTGTTCATTATATATACAAATGATTTACCATATCATATTCAAAATGCACATGTCACGATGTATGCAGATGATAATAATTTTCTGATAAAAGGGAGAGATGAATTGGAGACAGAACAAAAAGCAAATTCAGCCATAAGTGATGCATTTGCCTGGTACTGCGGAAATAATCTACTTTTTAATTCAACAAAAACAAATTTTGTAAATTTCCATCCATATCAGAAAAGTATTGATCATAACTATAGTATTCATGTAGGCAATGAGGATATTGAAAGAAATAATATAGTAAAATTTCTATTAGTATATATCGAAGAAGATTTAAGCTGGCACGAGCAATGTACAAAATTAGTTTCTATCCTAGGGAAAAGTTTTATCTCTTTAAAAATTTAAAAGATTATCTTGGAAAATCACATGAAAAATATATATCATAGCGGATAAGGTATGGTATTTTATTATGGGGAACATCACCATATGCCGAGAAAGTGTTATTGGCACAAAAAAAATAATAAGATGTATAACGTCGGCCAAGTACAGGGACTCATGTCGACCCTTATTTCAAAATCTTAAAATCTTAACAGTAATTAATCTGTATTTATTAAATAACAAATAAATAATAATGTTTATTGAAATAGGATAACCTAATATACATATATAGACTCATAAAACAGCTTAAAATCAAGATGTATAAAACAATAGACAAAAAAAATATAAGAAATTACAATACAATACAGGATTGATATATAACAGAAATATATTTATAAAGTTTAATCATCGCCTTTAAGGTATTGCAATAAATGATTTTTAAATAAATTTAGACTATTACATTCTTTAATAGTTTTTGGTAGCATATTATATTCCTGAAAACCATCATAAAATAATGTGTACATATATTTGGTACAGTTTTTTCTTTCAATGCGTAGTTGATCATTTGACCGTGTTAGATGATTGTGAACATGATTATTAAAAACGACATATTTGTTAAAGTAAGACGGTAATACATTATTTAGGATCTTATATATGAAAATTAAAGTAAAGTATCTTAACCGTTGTTTCACATTTAGCCAATCGAGTACATTTAGCATTGTTTTAATAGGAGTATATCTGTTGCACTTTAAAATGATCCTCATTCCTCTATTTTGCAGTTTTTGTAATATAGCAATACTATTATTATCCAAGAAGTTTAAAATACTTGCACAATAGTCAAAGTGAGGTTGGATTATTGACTTGTAAATAGTTATACTCGTTGCAACCGATACAATTTGTGATACACGTGAGAAAAAGAATAGTTTTTTTGATATTTTCTTTTGTACATACATAAAATGACTCTTTAAACTTAAGTCATTGCTAATAAGTATTTGATCTCGGTAACCAATTCTAATTTATCAATTGTTTAAAGAAATATTAATATTATTTGTATTCAATTTAGTGTAATTATATATTTTTGCAGAAATCATTGCTTTGGTTTTGTTAATATTTAATTTTAATTTATTGCTATATAGATATTTTGAAAGTTTATCAAGTTCACTATTCATTTTACTCACGGCAACATCAATGTTAGTATCCGTAATCGAAATCAGTGTATCATCAGCAAATAAGTTAACAAAGTCACAATCGATTGCTAGGTTTATGTCATTAATTAGAAGTAGCATGTTTTATACATGAAAATAGAGATTTATACCAGAACAATCTAATTACACACTCTTATGATACTAGAAAAATACAGCTTATAGTCCCCAAACATAGTTTACAAAAAACTAGTCAGGCTCCTGTTGTGATGGGTATTAAAATTTATAATCCCATCCCTCCAGAACTAAAGCTTCTCCCTCCTAAACATTTTAAAAGCAAGCTTAAAGTGTACTTGTTAAAAACCCTATGTATAAAATTAGTGAATATTTCAGCAGTAACGAAAAGGTTTTTTTATAATTCTTTTGTAAATTTATAAACTAATAACCCATGTTGGAATATGGCCATGTAATCTTCCAAAACTGTAAAAATCCAGCGATACAAAAACTCAAGGTAGCAGAAACAAGTGCTCTTCGCCTGATAACCAAAATCCGTCACCCCAATAATCCCCTACACAATCCTCCCAACCAACTGCTATATCAGCTGACAAATATTCAACCAATAGAAGAGAGACTAACTAATCCGTCAACAAGATTCTCCCAGAACGAACATAATAAGGGGTTAATAGATGGCTTATGTGTAAGAAGAGTACATAATGGCAGAGCAAGACGGAAACACCCGTCAAGAACATTATGGGAAATAATAAATTAAACAGTTTTTTTTTCTCACATTAATTAATGATATTTTAATTCCTACTATGTTAATTGTCGATACTTTGAATATATTATAGATATAGGCTGAAGGACCTCGGTCAATGGCCTGTTGAATTGTATATGTCAATTCAATAAAGCACTTTTATTATTATTATTATTATAAACTAATATAGTCAATTATCTATGTATTTTATCTTAATGTCTTTTTAAAAATTCTTTTTAACTTATGTAACAAATGTCTGTAGTGTGACCTATCCTATGTCAAATTCTGATTCATTGGATGAATAAATATTATTATTATTATTTTTTTTTTGGTTTCCTGTTGCCGGACAGGGCTTTCGTGGCCTCCGACACCACACGGTAGCCGCGCCGGCTAATTCATTACAGCCACTCTCCACGACCTGTGGAGTTAGTGACTGTAAACACCTGAAACATGTGCCCTAAGCAGACGAAGGGACCCCAAGATAACCGCCTTCTGCATCTGACCTGCCAACCATTCTGCCGAATTCTGACAGGCCGGTATGATCTTTAATTCTGAGAGCAGCGAAGGCTTCATCTCTCCGAGTACGCCGATTATTAGGACGACCATCTTGACCGAGTAGTCTGGGTACAGCACTTGGAGCTCATACCTATCATGATATTTGGTCCGTTTTTCCCCCTCCTCCAAAGTGATGTTTGTCTCAGCAGGTGCTGAGAATTCGATGACAAACATCACTTTGTTCTGATGGTCGAGGAGGACTATGTCAGGCTTGTTGGCTTGAATTAACCTGACGGTCGGAAACGAGTAGTTCCAATAAATTCGGCACCTCTCGTTCTCGACAACGGACTCAATATCTCCGGGGATGTAAGGCAGCACTGGTGTTTGATCTACCCCGTACGAGTGCTTTAGATGGTAGTATAGCACTCGTAAAGCCGCGTTATGGCGGTGGATGTAAGCCGAAATCGCGTATATCGGGCATGCTGAAAGCAAATGCATCAGCGATTCCGGCGCCTGACGGCAGGTCCTGCAGTTGATATCAGGGACCTCTACACCCATTCCGCGGCTTTGGTAGACCAAGGTGTTTATTACACCATCCTGACAGGCCACAATGAATCCCTCGGTCTCCGACTTAAGCCCAGCTGACCTTAAAAACATGCCATACTCAGCGCTACTCTGCCATGCATACACTCCAGACCCAAGAGTCCTCGGCCGCCCCGATGACGTGGGAAGTAAACACGAGGAACGGACGATCTAGGATGAATACTCCTATGGATGTTCATCATCTTGCGGCTATCTCTGTCTAGTTGGCGCAGCTCATCTACGGTCCATTTTACTACCCCAAAGGAGTAGAGCAGAACAGGATCGGCAAGCATGTTAGTGGCAGACGCCTTATTCTTCCCCGAAAGTTCGGAGGACCAAATCTTTCGGAGTAGGCGTCTGTACTTGCCGCGGAGAGACTCCTTTATTTGTTGCACATCCTGGATGTGATGTTGTTGCACACCCAGGTATGTGTAGGTCTCCCCGGCATCCAGATGTCTCAGGATGCTTCCGTCTGCGAGCTGCGCATCTTCAGAGAATTCCCCACATCGCCCTCTCTTGAGGTGGACGACCGCGCACTTGTCCAACCCGAACTCCATACCAATGGCCCGTGTGTACTCCTCGACCACCCTTAGAGCATTTTGAAGTTCACGCTCACCGGAGGCATACAGTTTGAGGTCATCCATATAGAACAGATGGGTGACCTTATGCCTCCGGTTGCTGGGTGGGCCACAGTGGTTCCCGCGGGTTTGGCGGAGTTCAACAGATAACGGCAGCAGTAAGATGCAAAAGAGGAGGGGACTCAGAGAATCTCCCTGGAATACTCCTCTTCTGAATGCTACCTGTTCTGTCGTAACCCGCTGTGCATCTGATGTTATGGTGAAGCGGGTCCTCCAGAGTGGCAGCAGTTGTTCTATGCATCTCACTAGTGGCTCTGCTACCGTAAGACATTTGAGCAAATGTAACAATAGTTCATACGATGTTGTGTCAAATGCCTTACGATAGTCAATCCAGGCCATCGATATATTCCGCTTGTATTGCACAGAATCCTGTGTAATACAGCGGTCTACCAGCAGGCTGTCTTTACAACCTACTATGCCCTTCTTGGCGCCACGCTGCTCATATATCTGCTGGAAGACCGGATCAACCTGCCGTAGTGTCCAAGCGTACAGGATACGTGTAAATATCTTGTAGCCGAAGTTCAGACAGGTGATTGGCCTATAATTCCTTCCGGACAGATCACCCTTTTTGGGAATAAGCACGGTACGTCCCTCGACAAACCAGTCCAGGATTGGCTGCCCCTCATTCAACCACGTGTTGAAAACTCGGGCCAGACGACGGTGAGTGGAAGGAAATTTTTTCCACCACCAGTTGTTTATGCCATCTGGACCCGGGGTAGCGAAGTTCTTGGTGCCAACAAAAGCTTGCTGGACTTCCTCCGGACTGATTGCCGCGCACACTTCTTCTGGCCCTTCAAAGGTTCTGTGGCAGAGAGCCTCGAAGTGTGCTATTGCTGGAGTGTTGCTATCGAACGGACGTGTCGTTTCGTAGATTCCTTTCCAGGAGTTTTCGACATTGGCTACAGTTGGTGGATTATTGACAACACGCTGTGGCTCTTGAAATAGGCGGGAAGGATTCGTACGGAACAAAGCATTTTGCTCCATACTCGTACCCGCCTATTTACCTTTTTCTTGATAGCCACAAGCGCTCGAATCCTATCTAAACAGTGCTGCTTAATAGTGAGCATCACTGTCAGATTTAGAGTGTGGTGTTGGCGTCTGAGTCCGGCTGCTGTTCGCCGGACTTTAGGCGTAAATGCCTTGCCAGTGGTTACGTATTCCACCACATTCTGGATTCGAGAAGCGTGTTGTCTGGCCAACTGTATTTTGCCTTCGATCTTTTGTACACGCCGCTTAGCCTTTATTATTATTATTATTATTACCACCATTCATCATCAGATTAATAAAACATAAAAGGAAAATGTATAGAGAATACCTAACAAATAAAGATGCACAATATAAAAGACATATTAACGATTACAACAAAAATATCCAAAGGCTAATTAAAGATTATAAGGAACATAAATGGTTAACAGTATGTAATGAAATCAATCAACAACAAGGCAGAAATTACTGGCAACAAATAAAAAAATTATCCAGATATAAACAGTCGACATCCATAGCCACACTAGAAGAAAATAATACACTTTATAATAGCAACCCCGAAAAAGCAGATCTGTTTGCCGAACATTATGAAAATGTATACACAATTAAAAATGATAACCAATTCGACGAAGCGCATCACGAAGACGTAAAAAATTGGCATGACGATTTCATTTCTGAAGAATTACCAAACCAAAACATTTCAATAAGCGAGGAAACCTATTATGACATACTGAATAAAGGTAAAAGCACAGCCCCCGGAAAAGACAGCATATCTAAAAATATCATCCGTAAACTTGGCCACAAAGTACACCTATACATAATAAAATTATACGAATACTGTTTGAACAACCAGTACTTCCCTAAGGAATGGAAACACGGTGTTGTCATCACCATCCCCAAACCCAACACCAACCCACACAGAACAAATAACTATCGTCCTATCACACTACTTCCGGTACTAGCAAAAAACTTGGAACAGATTATTAAAAGACTCATTTCAGATGCAATCGGGCACAACATACCCAACTACCAATTTGGATTCCGGGAAAAATCATCCACCACCCACCCGCTGATGATAATCACTTCAAATATCCAAACGACAAAGCTCGAAGGTCAACATAGTGCGGCAATATTTTTGGACATAAATAAAGCATTCGACAGTGTTTGGCACATGGGCCTACTGTACAAGCTAGCATACCTGAACTGTCCGAGATACTTAGTACACATGATAAGCACATATTTAAAAGAGAGAACATTACAAATCAAAATAGACACAAGCTACTCTAAAACATTTAAAATGCAACAAGGACTACCACAAGGTTCGCCGCTATCGCCACTACTATACAACACCTACTGTTTTGATATTTACAACTTCGAAAATGACCCAGCGCACTTCAACCCTAATCCATATATACTACAATATGCTGATGATACTGTATTAATTAGTCATAACTGCACTATGAAAAAGACTGTGGATGAACTACAAAGATTAATGAACACGACGATGATATGGTTCAACAAATGGAGATTGAAACCAAACCCGACAAAATCCCAATACATAATCTTCAACCATGCCCCAAACATCAACTCCCCAAAAATAACCATCAACAATCACTCTCTCCCACCCAGTACAACAGTCAAATATCTAGGTGTAAGCCTTGACCACAAGTTGAATTTTAATAATCACACCAAAATCATAAAAAAAGAGGTGCATCTCCAGAGGCAAACACTTCCGTAGTTTGACCTTTAAAAACAAAGGTATCAGTATGAAGACAGCAGTACATATCTACAAATCCATATGTAGGCCGCTACTAGAATACAGCCATCCCCTCTACCTTAATGCAAAAAATCCGGCACTGAAAAATATCAATGTAGCGGAGACATCAACACTCAGAACGATCACCAAATGCCGACACCCTGACAATCCACTCCATAACCCGCCTAATGACCTGCTGTACCAAATCACCAATATTGAACCAATTTCACAAAGACTTTCAAAATTGTCAACCAAGTTTGCCAAAAATTAAGACAATATAGATAAAATTCAACTCTTATGCAAAACAAGAAACCATCAGACACCAAGACGCAGGAAATATCCAGAACGAACCTTGTGGGAACACATTAAGGACTTAAGAGAACCATAAACAACGTTTTTCAATACATATACATTTTTTTTTTTTTTTTTTTTTTTTTTTTATATAAATACCACACATGAAATACACAATGTACAAGTACTTATTTTAACTGTAATATTTTTGTAAACAGGCTGAAGGACTTCGGTCGATGGCCTTTTGGGTTTATGCTCAATAAAGAACTTTTATTATTATTATTATTATTATTATTGCAACGTAATTTTCTGGATTTTCATTATAAAGTGCATTTGGAAAGTCGGTAACATGTCGATCGATGTATTCTTCTCTAGTCAATGCAGTAAGACCAACATTTAAAGAAACAAAACGCGTCATCAAGGATTTCCCTGTTTTTTGAATTGACATACTCACTGCTTGACGCGTAGAATACTTAAACATGACCCTCAGTAAAAAGTTGAAGTAAAAAGTAAAAGTCGTGTATAGTCTTGCTTCCAAGAAATTTGACTATAAAGTGATATACTCTAAGTTAAAAATAATATAATTAATGTTAAATATAACTCTAAAGTGCAGTCTCAACAGTGTGTGTTAAATAAATATCCTTTGTTAAACCAATAGACCAGTTATTAACATTTTGATAGTGAATATTGTGCCCGGTGTTCAGTGCTGATATTCGAACATAAACGATAAAAAACGCCAATTGATAAGTTAATCACAAAGAGCTAAGTAAGCCCGGGAGGATACATAGAAGCATACACAAATTTTAATAATATTATATATTTTGAAAATAATGAACATCGATGAACAAGGCAAATACAAAACAGACACAGGATATAACAGATAAAATCAAACACGAAATTAAAACTAAAATTGAGGACTTGAAAAATACCATTAGGGAAGAAGTGAGCAAACGAAATGTGTTAGAAAATAAATATGATGAACTGAAAATCAAATATGAAAAACTGGAAAAATCATTGAGGAAAAACAATATTATAATTTTTGGCTTAGATAACAAAGAAGAAAACTTATTACATTATACAATACAACAACTTAATAATTATTTAGGGCTTAATATTACTAATAAAGACGTAAATGATATTTTTAAAATTGGCAAACAAAAAGAAAAAAGACCCATTATCGTTAAATTTGTTTCTTTTTTAATGAAGCAAGAAGTTTTAAAAAATGGAAAAAAATTGAAGGGTACCAATATAATAATAAGTGAAGAGTTAAATTTGCAAGAAAGAAAAAGAAATAAAATCCTTCGCCAACATCTGAAAAAAGCCCGAAGCCAAAATTACACTGCTTACATCAAAGGATTCAAACTTCATGTCAATAATAAAGTCTATACAGCCGAGGAACTAGCAGATAATGAGTTAGACACTGACCACGAAGACACAGACAAGGAAGACCCAAACGACTGTGAATTAACTGTCGAAGAAAATAAAGCCAACAGTGCTCCAGCTACACCCACTTTTCAACCAACTTATAATAAAGAAGGGGAATATGGAATAATTGAAAGCGAACCAAAGAAAAGAAAATTCACGCCTACGGAAAAGAACCTTAGGACATCAGCAAGAACGGCAAAAAACTCTCAACAAAAACCAACAACAGGGAAGAAAAATTAAACTTTTTCAGTAAATATTCTAAGTATTTTACTCTTATTTTAATTAAATGAAAACCTAAAATTAATAATAGTAAAAATTATTCTCATTTGTTTTTTATTTATATAATTGTAATTATTAATTATTTTACAAATCTTTACTTAAGATGGATTCTTATATTAAAGAGTATGATATTTCAAAAATTGATACCATTACAATAGACAGTATACAAATTTGCAAAAATAAAATAAATGAAACTGAATTCAAAACTTTCAACTTACTTCATAATAATATTAGGAGTTTGAATAAAAATTTTGATGAATTGCAGTTATTTCTAAATGAATTTGATTACTCCTACGATTGTGTTATTCTAACAGAAACGTGGCAGCTTTATAACTTAGATATGTACGATATACCGGGCTTTAATATAATCTATAATGCTGGTGACATTAACAAATGCGATGGTGTTATTATTTATATTAAAAATCAAATTAACTGCAACTACGAAATAATTAACATAGGTAACGCCAAAGCGATTAAATTAAATCTAATATTTAACAAAAAAACTATACAAATATTATGCTTATATAGGTCACCTTCCCAATGTACATATACTTTTAACTATAATTTACACAACTACCTAAACTCTAATAAAACACTGCATGATATTGACATGATTGTAGGAGATATTAATATAGATATTCTCGACTATAACAATGATTGCTCTCAAGAATATTTGAACATATTAACCGAACAAGGCTATGAGCCTTATATAAATGATTACACCAGGGTCCAAGCATCAAGTAGATCGTGCTTGGACCACATATTCCTCAGGACTAAAATCGAATTAGAACGTTTCATACCAATAATTTTGCAGTACCAGATAACAGACCATTATCCCATCATCTTACAGTATATTTTATCTGAAAAGAAAGAAACAGTCAATAAAAGTAAGCATATAAAAAGTTATATAAATTATAATGAACTAAAAAGTAAATTAAAATCTGAAAATTGGCTTGATGTATATACCACAGAAAAAGTAGATGCCGCTACCGAATTACTTATAAATAAATTGAATTACAATATTGAACTATGTACTAAAATAGTCAAAATCCAAAGAAACAAAATTAAAAGAAGTCCCTGGATTACGAACGGTTTGATTAATTCTATAAATCACAAAAACTTCCTATATAAGAAACTCAAGATAAATCCAAATAATATTAATTTACAGATAAAATACAAGAACTACAGGAATATGGTAAGTGAGATTATTAAAAAGGTTAAAGAAGACTATTATAAAGCCCTAATAGATAAAAATAAAAACTGTCCAAAAAATATGTGGTCATGCGTCAAAAATATTGAAAATAGGTCACGCAACAATGAAATAAATAAAATAAAACTGGACAATGGAGACATTACTTTAGATAAACAAGTAGTTGCAGAATCATTTAACACTTTTTTTACTGAAATCGGTGGTAATTTAGCAAAAAAAATTAGGCCGGTGAAAACGAAGTTCTCAAAAAAACAAGTAGCTAACTCAATTTACCTAGAGCAGACAAACGATCAAGAAGTTACACAAATCATAAAAGAACTAAAATCCAACAAAGCACCAGGAGTCGATACCCTCAGGGCTGAAACAGTCAAAGAATGTGCGGAGTATATAGTTACTCCGTTAGTTTATATTTTTAATAAATCCCTCAACAGTGGCACCTTTCCTGCTGCATTCAAAACAGCTGTCATTAAACCGATATTTAAATCTGGTGACCGATTAGAGCTTTATAATTATAGACCCATCTCACTGTTATCTTGTCTATCAAAAATATATGAAAAAGTTATCAAAAAACGATTATTAAATTTTCTAAACAAGTATAACATATTATCGAACAAGCAATATGGTTTCCGTGAGGACAAGTCGGCACAGGATGCAATTGCTGATGTAATGTCAAAAGTATATGCTGCGATGGATAACTCTGAACCAGCAATATGCATATTTGTCGACCTTACCAAAGCCTTCGACACAGTTAGCCATCCTGATTTGCTAGATAGCCTAAAAAACATTGGTATCAGAGGGAAGGCTCATGAACTATTAAAAAGTTACTTACAAGACAGGAGACAGTGCGTGAAAATTGATAATGTAGTTAGCAATGCAAGAAATGTTCTTTTTGGGGTCCCGCAGGGCACCGTGCTGGGTCCATTACTATTTAATATATATGTAAACGACATATTTAATATGCCTATTACTGGCCACATAATAAGCTTTGCCGACGACACAGCCTTGTTCTATAGAGACAAAAATTGGCTGACTTTGAAAGAAACTATTCAACAGGAACTACCAATATTATTAGATTTATTTGCTACAAAATTACTTACCATTAACCTAAATAAAACAAAATACATACCATTTACCAGCTATGTTAATAACCTCCCCAATTATAATACTATCATTTTCAATTATAACGATACTGATATTGAGTGATATTGAGTTAGAGTCTTCCCAAACAATAAAGTACTTGGGAATTATCATCGACAGCCACCTGAAATGGGATTCACATGTAACTAGCATAGTACAAAAAGTTCGTGGCCTCATACCAAAATTTAAATATTTTAAAAAGATATTCGATACTAACCACCTCAAAACCATGTACCACGCACTAGTCCAAACACATTTACTATACGGTATCATCGCCTGGGGAGGTGTGATGAACTGCCACCTGAAACAGTTAGAGGTTCTCCAAAGGTGGATTTTAAAAATAATATATAATAAACCTTACCTTTTTTCAAGTAACGATTTGTACCTGGAGGCAAGTATTTTAGACATTAGACAGTTATTTTGCCAAACCCTGATACAATATCAAAAAAATAATATATCTCAGAACCAAGTAGTCGACCACCCTTATCATACTAGATACAAACTAAATTCTATAGAAATACCAAAAATGGAAAAAACAATTGGCCAAAGAAGCTTTATTTACCTATGTCCTAAGGTTTATAATGCAGTACCTAATGAACTAAAAAATCTAAATTCCATAAAATTATTCAAAAAGAGACTAACCAAATGGATTATTTCAACTCCAAGGACTGAAATTCATCAATTAATTTAAATAAATTTAACTAAATATTATTCGGTTGTCAATCTAATGCTATCAATTATTTTATGTGTTATGTTTTTTTTTTTTACTATGTTTTCTACTCTACCCGGCAAACATTGCCAAACTGTTTCATATTTTACTTATTAAAAAAAAATAATAATAATAATAATAAATAAATAAATAAATAATTTGTATCGTCCATGCACAGACTTGTTCTCAGTGGATCTTCCTATGTATATTTATGTAATTACTATTATTTAACAAGTAATTCATGTAAACTACTTTTCTTCCCTAAATAAACATTATTATTATTATTATTATTAAAAACTCATCTGACAAACCTTGAAGAAGTTTGCACAGAAACATAATCAAATCTTTTTTTCTTACGATGCGATGCTTATTTCTAAGAGGTTCTGTCACAGGATCGCAATAGGTAAACAAATCCCTGAATTACTCTCGAGTTATTCCGCACAAAACGTTAAAATCTTCCTCGGTAAATGAATTTTCGTCGTTGTAATCTTGTTGGTTTTCTAAAAGCGATTCTCTAAAAGATTGTAGAAGTTCAGATAATTCATTAGCTTGGAATTTATAAGGTCTATTAAGAAAGTTAATCCATCCAATAATATTCGCGGTACGAAGCCGTTGTCGCTAATGTGCGCAACGCATGTTCTAGCGGTATCGGGAACAAAAATATTTTTCAAAACAAAAATTTTTGCTCTAAATTCCAAGGGTAAAAGTTGGGTATAATCATAACCACCGCAAAATATACAAGGATGATTACGCGCTTGCCTTAAGACGTTGAGGTATGGGCAATTTGGATCTTGGGCAATAGTATCTATCTCTTCTAAAATTGAAATATTGCAATTAACGCAAATCCGATCGTCTTCCTGAATATCTTCTGGCGGCCGCCTAAAATTACTTATTCGAACAATGATTTCTCGTCTATTTTCATTCATATTTATAAAACGTGGCATGAACCGAGGTGGATCTCTCATCACAAACATAACAATTTAGCGTATTCGCCATGATTCTGAAAGAAAGGCGTGTTAACTGTCATTTATTATGGTCTACTGGGAGCAACTACGCGACTCTTTTTATGCGAAATGAAAAGATCTGTGACTCAAAATCTTATGATGAATTATTGTTTTCCGAGCTTCCTAGAATTAGAATTGTTCTTTTTTTATCTGAACTTTTCAGAGTGTATCATGTTTTTTATTTTAAATGTCCATTAAATGGGCAATTTAATCAGGTCCTTTGATTTTTATTTGAACTATGATTATGGAATTTTCTGTGGTAATCTTACCTAAACAATTTGATCAGTAATTCGTGTCCACGTACTCAAAAAAATGCCGATATTTTTTAAAATATAACACACTCGTTCTTGAATAGTAGGAAATTCAATGGATCAAAACAATGTCATTATTGACAAGTGAAAAATAAATAAAAAAGTGTGAAATAAAACTTAATATTTCGTTGTTTTACTATTGATTTCTACGGAAGCAGCAATAGAATTTAGTCATTAAGACAAGATAACTTTGGGCGATTTTGGATTTGGAACGATCTTTAGGGCTCCATATCTCGAAACGAAGACCTTTTCGGACCTGGCTACATTTGAACATTTGTTCAGGGGGTTCAAAAGAACATTTTTACGTGGGTTAGATTAAATTTGACTGGAGGCAGAAATCCCCCTATATGGTGTGCGGGGTCTTTTTTTTTTTTTTTTGAAAAATTTTTTTGCCAAAATTGGAAAAAAAATTGCGAGAAAAATCTGAAAAAATAAATGCAAATTCTACATAAAAAAAGAAACAACTTTTCTATTTTACAATTTTCTCTAGACCGCATACTTTCGCCGTAAAAAATTATTCTAAGTTGAAAAACTTCTGGCGCAAATTGGCATCCGAGTAAAAAATTGAAAAGAGCAAAATATTGATATTTTTTGGCGTAGAATCGAAATCCACTATAAAAGTGAGGGGTTGATTAGATAAAAAAACATGTTACGCTATTAAAACCCCATTAAAAGTAAAACCCCATAGTGCCATTATGTAGAGCCCACAAAACTGAAAATCTTTTGTCTCAAACTTTTTTTAATTGGACATCATGGGAAAGCGTCACATTCAAAAATTATTTGAGCCATATAACAAAAATGGCTGCCGCTGCAACCCGGATTGCCATGACCGACTACACACGTTCAGAGAATGACTTGATAAGCATTCCCACCAATTTTTGACTCTCTTGCTTATGTGTTCCATTTTTGTAGGGGGGCTCTCGTGCTATTAGGAAAACGGCCGTTTGGTCAACATTTTTGAAATTTTTGGGAAAATGTTCTCCTGGTTATACCGAACAAAAGTTCTTATGGGCACAATGCTCAAAATTCAATAGTTCGGCCGCCAGTGGCCTTTGAAGTCTAAAAATATATAGTTCTTATAGACCAATTAGATTCTTTTATTTTCTATTTTTTTTTTTTTTAATTATTTTAACGCCTTTTATTTATTAATTGCATTAATAATTTAATTCATTAATATTATTAATAATTTTCTAGTTATACTTTTCCGTATAGAAGTTAGAAAACTTTTTCGCAAATAAAATATTGCCCAGTGTGCATAACATTATTAATAATTCTCTAGTTATATTTTTCCGTATAGGAAAATATTGCCCAGTGTGCATATATGAAGCGAGAAAGATTTCTAACTTTTACACGGAAAAGTATAACAAGAATTATTTGTGGGCTTGGTGGAGTTATAATAAAATAATAACTAGACACTGGCACCTCTGCTTAAAGTTATATTGTGACAAAAGGATAAACATACATACACTTCATATTATAAAAATATTAACATAAAACAAATAATATTATGTAAAAACGTCGCATTTGTTGCTCTATACATCTTGGCTTGGCACCATCTTGTTCTTAATCTACGGAAGCCCTTCAGGTGGCGCTAAAATACTCATCAACCGGAAAAACAGGGGCATAAAACCCGACATGCCGCCACCCTTGAAAGGATCGCCTTTCAAAAAAAAAAAGGAAAACAATTAAACTTGAGTATCCACTGGTAGGATACAAAATTTGGTGATTGCTTTCTTAAAAAGTCCTTCTGCAGTTTCAATAAGAGCAACTCTGGTAAGTCCATCATCTCCAGGGAACAGCTTGATCATTCGAGCGATCTTCCAACACATTGTTCCTCTTTTAACACAACAAGGCATCCGACCTTCAGATTATTATTTGATTCGTTTTCCATTGCGATCTTTTTTGTAATGAATGAAGGTAATCGTGCGACCACTTTCACCAAAATTGATGCTTTAAAAAATTCAAATGTCTATAACGTGAAACGTATGTATGTTTAGTATCCGGTGCTGGTGCTTTCAGAAAGGCTAACAGCGACTAGCCTATTAAGAAACGTCCGGGTGTCAGGTTATCTAAATTTTCTGGACTGCCCGTGAAGGGGGTTAAGGGTCATGAATTTAGTATTGACTCTACTTGAACCAATATAGTGTAAAAGTCCTCATATATCAAATAGACATTAGTTGAAACTTGCTTTAGGTGATGTTTCATCAATCTAACTGCTGACTCCCACAATCCGCCGTGGTGCGGAGACCGCGGAGGTATGGTAAAACAGGTAAAACAAAAAGCTATTCTTAGACTAATTTTCAATGTAAACCCTCGTACATCTTGTAGAGAGATTTTTCAAGAACACAAAATTTTAGCTCTAACTAGCACCTACCTGTTAAAAATTTTAACATATGTGTACATGATAACAAAAATCTTTTCCAAACTCATGCCCAAATACATCACTTCAATACCAGAGGTAAAAACAATTTTCAGCCCATAAAACACTCCTTCTCAAAATTTGAAAAATCACCAGTATTTGCAGGAACTAAGTTCTATAATCTACTCTCAACCTATATGAAAGAATTAACATCTCTCCAATTTAAAAAAGAACTGAAAAAATTTTTACTCAGCAAGTGTTTCTACACTATTAATGAGTTCACAGAGGCATTAAATGGCTTAGATATAGTATGAGCCATCATATTTTCATTTTACTCTTATTAATTTGTTACCCAATTATTTTATGTCGCGAGTTTTAAAAAATGTTAGTCTGAATGTAATATTTTTTATCCTATGTTGTACTTCATATTTTAATCTGTGTATTTTTTTATACCCATGTACTGTTGACTTGTCTCATCCACTGTAACCAGTGGCCCAAAAGATTAATAAATTTTGATTGATTTGATTGATTGATTGATATGAAATGTCATGTCACCTTGTTCTCAAGGAGAAAATTTTGGAAAGTCGGATCTTGTTACCTCTAAAAGAGTATTAGCACCAACAAAGTTTTTTGCGTTGTCCGAATACACCTCAGAACAAAGACCCCACAAAACTTGCCACAAAACGCCTTAACATATTTAGAAATCCATTCGTAGAAAGCTCGCTAACCAGTTCCAAGTGTACAGATTTTGTGGAGAAACATACAAAGACACACACATAGGCCTTTATATACTTTCTATTACGCAATTTGCTATCTTTGATCATATACGGCCCAGTGTAATCTACTCCACAGGTAAAAAACGTAGCGGACGGTACAACCCGCTGTCTAGGCAAATGCGTCATTTTTGCGTCATATCTAGGAGCTTGGCACGAAAACAAATAGCGCATTTGCTACTTAATATTAATTGGGGACCTTAGCATATTTGTTATGCATATGTTTGGTTTAAATGCAATTGACTGCCTCGAGGAAAGCATTGGTACAGTAAAATTAATTTCACCCAACAAATTGGGGCAATCAATTTGAGAATGTATTAACTTATATAAGAATGTCAGGGATATATTCACTCTCCTAGTATTAAGAGATAGTAAGTCAAATCTATTCAACAATGTAATGTGATCAGCACCCTGAGGTGGATATGTCCGGTCAACTTTATAGGACAGAAACTTGACAAATTTACGTTGAATTGATTCAACTCTATTTTTATGACATTCATAGATTGGGTACCAGATTAATGCGCCATATTCCAATCTTGACCGAACATATGCGAAATATAGTGTTTTTAGGAAAACAACAGTATTAAACAAATGAGTATTGCGTATTATGAATCCCAGCAATTTTGAAGACGACTTACATATTTGATCAACATGTGTACAAAATGATAATGATGAATCGAAGTATATTCCTAAATCCTTAATCTCTGTACATCTTATAAGAGAATCATTATTTATTTTATAGTCTTATATTATTGGCGTACTTTTCCGAGTAAAAGTTACTATTTTACATTTAGAAACATTTAAATTAAGTCTTTAAATAAGATAAATAATTATAGAGTGCTTACAATCATGATCTAATTGGGAGTTCTTGAGGCGCCCCCCCTACGTGGATAATACCGATATCGTCTAAATAAGGATCAAGAGACAGTAATTTGCTGCCCTTTGCTACAGCATTAGATTTTTTCAAACAAGCCAATTCGAAGGAAAGGCTTTCACCTGAATCATTAAGACAATCACTTGCCTACTATAATTTGGCTCTTGCAAAGTTAGCAGACCTGAAATTCGAGAATAGGGTTTGTTCATTGCATTTTTTCTGAATCTTAGCATATGAGCAACCACTCGGAATAACCTAGTTAAGGATGAGAAACGAGAGATTAAATCATTAGTAGTAGTAGTAATATTTATCATCTTTGAAAGTTGTTAAAAGGCCATGGCAGGTTAAGATAAGTGTCCGTGCCTTTGCAAACTTTTTGCGTGTGGTTCCTTCCACTGATGTATCTTTGCGTAAGATACTACCACAAAAAGTTTTGACCTCAAAAACTTCATAATATCTGGGAAAATTTTTTTTTTTTTCGAAAATCCGAAAAACCGTGGAGTCAACCGCGCCCAAAATTTTGTACACCAGATTTCCTCTTTGACGAAGATTACACAGATTTCCTCGGACTTCCTCCAGACTTCGTGGGATTTCCTCGGATTTCCTCCAGATTTCCTGGGATTTCCTTGGATTTCTTTGATATTCCCAGATTTCTTCCAAAGTTCCTTTTTCGATTTACTTCCACGTCCAGTGGAAGTATAGTAACGACAAAAAAATTTTTAAAAATTTTTATTGTTCAGATAGGCTTAGAATGTCGTGAAACGTCGAGATTTTAAGTTTGAGTGAAAAAAAATGTCTGTCTGTCGGTCTCCTGTAACTTTTTTGTGCGCACGTTTACTCTGGAAAAAGTTATTGACTTGAAATTTGGTATACGTATATATTTTAACGAGATCTGGAACTAGATTATATTTTCATCTTGTTCCGTCGAAGGGTTGGGGGATAAATTGGGGTAAATGGGGATAAATAGGTAAATGAAGCAGGTAAGAGTCCATAAAATTGGTGTTTAGTATATACAAGAGAAGCTAAGGTCTCAAAAAATTTTTAGCATTAGCCACGCCCATTACCACCCCACCCATTATTAAAGGGGACTAGAAAAGATTGTGATTTAGTGTGTGTACTGTGTACAAGAACCTAAAACCTCAAAATATTTTTTTACTTCATCCACACCCCCACTACCCCCTATCACCACCCCCACCCCACTACCGATGTGGGGTATCGTTTTATAGGTTTTTCGAGTAGAGGATTTCAAATATTATATTATTAAAATTCCATAAACAATTATTTCCACATACAAAATTTTTTATAATCAATTTTCTTAATGACATAATTAATTTTATTAGGTTTAAAAATTTCATAAATATATATTATAATTGAATATTTATAAAATATAAAAAAGAATATTATTAACATAATTATATTTTTAACCTCATTTTTAACTTAAATGATTATCAATTCAATAAAAAAAATTGTATTTAAATACAACTTTAAATATAAAAATTCTATTATTACCTCTATAATACAGTGTGTGTAGTGGCGGGCTAGGTATAGGGAGTAAGAATTACGACATTGCGTGTGCCAGCTGGCTGAAATGAAATAACTGAGAGCTGGGATGCTTCGCCAACGGGCGAATTTGCTCTGCTGTGTTGTCATATCTCTCGCGCTATGTGAATGTACATGCCTAATGGGCAATTGCACGCAGTGTATTAAATTTGATTGTTATCTCGATTATTATTATTACTACTAATCGAACCGATCTCGGAACCGATTTTCTCTAGTTTATTTATTACTGTCGAGACGGTTTGTCAGGAAATGTTGCTCGAAGCGTTGTTATAATGAATATGGAACGTGTAAGAGAGTAGGTCGTTATCAGCCAGTATAGATGTTTTTATGTTCTTGGCCGTTGATATCAAATTAACTTGATGCGATCCTGAGATTTTCGAACTTTTTAAATGCAAATTACAAAATTACTGTTTCCTAATGTTTTGGTTTATTCACCGTTGTCAGAGAAATTAATTGATTATATTATTAAACAATTATTAATATTTTTTCCATTATTTATATTTTAGGTGTATTTCGGTTGAGTGTTTTAATGCAACTAAAAAACTAATAGATACCCCAAATGTAAACTAGTGGAAGCAGTATACTCTTCGCCGATTTATTGAGCTTTTTATATCATTGTTACATATTCTATGGGATACTCTCCGCAGTTTTCTTGTAAATAATGTTAGTTTTTGGACATCCTAAATTTCCTAAACTTTGTTGTGAACTCGGTTGTGAAAGAAAATATATATAAAAAAAAAAACTGAAGAAAAAACATCCAACCTCTCTGGGATTCGAACACACGAACTTTATTGCAAGGCAATCATCACACATTACTTCAAAAATGGAATGTCTGTAATATGTACCTTTCGAGAATCATATTTCTTCAACGCATTATACCGGGTGCCACAGATGAGTGGCTCCACCGCCACTCCCCCATATTTCCTTTATTTTTTAACTTATCCATTTGAAATTTGAGATGTATAAACTACCTGTAAAAATGGATTTTTGGACACAAAAAATGGTATGAGACCATTTCCGGTTTACCCAGAAATGACCATAACTTTCGATTTTTAAATGGAACAACCTGTATATATTTACATATTTGTATTCAAGACAACATTCTGAGAATACCATAAGATTTTCGCGAATTTTTAAGTCGATGTTCAGTTTTTTTTTAAGCGTGCTAAGACATTCTTCTAGAGTGCTTTGGAATACCAAAAGTTGTTCTACGGCAGGTAAAATCCAAGGGAAAAATACAATATTTCCTTTAATTTCATTAATAACTATTTACGAAGCCTCCAAAATTGAACAATTCACTTTGTTATCGAAAACTTTTTTTTTCAACTGGGAAGGTGGTGGCTCATAGCGTTGAGTGAAAAGTTTACCAAGAGGCGCAACCGTGTACTTGAAATCGTAGCCCAAGCAGGGTCCGATGTATAGTACGGCGCCACCGGTATTGGGGTCTAAGATCTTAGACCCCAATACCGGTGGCGCCGTACTATACATCGGACCCTGCCTGGGCTACGATTTCAAGTACACGGTTGCGCCTCTTGGTAAACTTTTCACTCAACGCTATGAGCCACCACCTTCCCAGTTGAAAAAAAAAGTTTTCGATAACAAAGTGAATTGTTCAATTTTGGAGGCTTTGTAAATAGTTATTAATGAAATTAAAGGAAATATTGTATTTTTCCCTTGGATTTTACCTGCCGTAGAACAACTTTTGGTATTCCAAAGCACTCTAGAAGAATGTCTTAGCACGCTTAAAAAAAAACTGAACATCGACTTAAAAATTCGCGAAAATCTTATGGTATTCTCAGAATGTTGTCTTGAATACAAATATGTAAATATATACAGGTTGTTCCATTTAAAAATCGAAAGTTATGGTCATTTCTGGGTAAACCGGAAATGGTCTCATACCATTTTTTGTGTCCAAAAATCCATTTTTACAGGTAGTTTATACATCTCAAATTTCAAATGGATAAGTTAAAAAATAAAGGAAATATGGGGGAGTGGCGGTGGAGCCACTCATCTGTGGCACCCGGTATAATGCGTTGAAGAAATATGATTCTCGAAAGGTACATATTACAGACATTCCATTTTTGAAGTAATGTGTGATGATTGCCTTGCAATAAAGTTCGTGTGTTCGAATCCCAGAGAGGTTGGATGTTTTTTCTTCAGTTTTTTTTTTATATATATTTTCTTTCACAACCGAGTTCACAACAAAGTTTAGGAAATTTAGGATGTCCAAAAACTAACATTATTTACAAGAAAACTGCGGAGAGTATCCCATAGAATATGTAACAATGATATAAAAAGCTCAATAAATCGGCGAAGAGTATACTGCTTCCACTAGTTTACATTTGGGGTATCTATTAGTTTTTTAGTTGCATTAAAACACTCAACCGAAATACACCTAAAATATAAATAATGGAAAAAATATTAATAATTGTTTAATAATATAATCAATTAATTTCTCTGACAACGGTGAATAAACCAAAACATTAGGAAACAGTAATTTTGTAATTTGCATTTAAAAAGTTCGAAAATCTCAGGATCGCATCAAGTTAATTTGATATCAACGGCCAAGAACATAAAAACATCTATACTGGCTGATAACGACCTACTCTCTTACACGTTCCATATTCATTATAACAACGCTTCGAGCAACATTTCCTGACAAACCGTCTCGACAGTAATAAATAAACTAGAGAAAATCGGTTCCGAGATCGGTTCGATTAGTAGTAATAATAATAATCGAGATAACAATCAAATTTAATACACTGCGTGCAATTGCCCATTAGGCATGTACATTCACATAGCGCGAGAGATATGACAACACAGCAGAGCAAATTCGCCCGTTGGCGAAGCATCCCAGCTCTCAGTTATTTCATTTCAGCCAGCTGGCACACGCAATGTCGTAATTCTTACTCCCTATACCTAGCCCGCCACTACACACACTGTATTATAGAGGTAATAATAGAATTTTTATATTTAAAGTTGTATTTAAATACAATTTTTTTTATTGAATTGATAATCATTTAAGTTAAAAATGAGGTTAAAAATATAATTATGTTAATAATATTCTTTTTTATATTTTATAAATATTCAATTATAATATATATTTATGAAATTTTTAAACCTAATAAAATTAATTATGTCATTAAGAAAATTGATTATAAAAAATTTTGTATGTGGAAATAATTGTTTATGGAATTTTAATAATATAATATTTGAAATCCTCTACTCGAAAAACCTATAAAACGATACCCCACATCGGTAGTGGGGTGGGGGTGGTGATAGGGGGTAGTGGGGGTGTGGATGAAGTAAAAAAATATTTTGAGGTTTTAGGTTCTTGTACACAGTACACACACTAAATCACAATCTTTTCTAGTCCCCTTTAATAATGGGTGGGGTGGTAATGGGCGTGGCTAATGCTAAAAATTTTTTGAGACCTTAGCTTCTCTTGTATATACTAAACACCAATTTTATGGACTCTTACCTGCTTCATTTACCTATTTATCCCCATTTACCCCAATTTATCCCCCAACCCTTCGACGGAACAAGATGAAAATATAATCTAGTTCCAGATCTCGTTAAAATATATACGTATACCAAATTTCAAGTCAATAACTTTTTCCAGAGTAAACGTGCGCACAAAAAAGTTACAGGAGACCGACAGACAGACATTTTTTTTCACTCAAACTTAAAATCTCGACGTTTCATGACATTCTAAGCCTATCTGAACAATAAAAATTTTTAAAAATTTTTTTGTCGTTACTATACTTCCACTGGACGTGGAAGTAAATCGAAAAAGGAACTTTGGAAGAAATCTGGGAATATCAAAGAAATCCAAGGAAATCCCAGGAAATCTGGAGGAAATCCGAGGAAATCCCACGAAGTCTGGAGGAAGTCCGAGGAAATCTGTGTAATCTTCGTCAAAGAGGAAATCTGGTGTACAAAATTTTGGGCGCGGTTGACTCCACGGTTTTTCGGATTTTCGAAAAAAAAAAAATTTTCCCAGATATTATGAAGTTTTTGAGGTCAAAACTTTTTGTGGTAGTATCTTACGCAAAGATACATCAGTGGAAGGAACCACACGCAAAAAGTTTGCAAAGGCACGGACACTTATCTTAACCTGCCATGGCCTTTTAACAACTTTCAAAGATGATAAATATTACTACTACTACTAATGATTTAATCTCTCGTTTCTCATCCTTAACTAGGTTATTCCGAGTGGTTGCTCATATGCTAAGATTCAGAAAAAATGCAATGAACAAACCCTATTCTCGAATTTCAGGTCTGCTAACTTTGCAAGAGCCAAATTATAGTAGGCAAGTGATTGTCTTAATGATTCAGGTGAAAGCCTTTCCTTCGAATTGGCTTGTTTGAAAAAATCTAATGCTGTAGCAAAGGGCAGCAAATTACTGTCTCTTGATCCTTATTTAGACGATATCGGTATTATCCACGTAGGGGGGGCGCCTCAAGAACTCCCAATTAGATCATGATTGTAAGCACTCTATAATTATTTATCTTATTTAAAGACTTAATTTAAATGTTTCTAAATGTAAAATAGTAACTTTTACTCGGAAAAGTACGCCAATAATATAAGACTATAAAATAAATAATGATTCTCTTATAAGATGTACAGAGATTAAGGATTTAGGAATATACTTCGATTCATCATTATCATTTTGTACACATGTTGATCAAATATGTAAGTCGTCTTCAAAATTGCTGGGATTCATAATACGCAATACTCATTTGTTTAATACTGTTGTTTTCCTAAAAACACTATATTTCGCATATGTTCGGTCAAGATTGGAATATGGCGCATTAATCTGGTACCCAATCTATGAATGTCATAAAAATAGAGTTGAATCAATTCAACGTAAATTTGTCAAGTTTCTGTCCTATAAAGTTGACCGGACATATCCACCTCAGGGTGCTGATCACATTACATTGTTGAATAGATTTGACTTACTATCTCTTAATACTAGGAGAGTGAATATATCCCTGACATTCTTATATAAGTTAATACATTCTCAAATTGATTGCCCCAATTTGTTGAAATCGTAGCCCAAGCAGGGTCCGATGTATAGTATGGCGCCACCGGTATTGGGGTCTAAGATCTTAGTCAGTTGCACAAACATCAGTTAGGTTGATGCCATGCACTCGTATGGTTCGCGTCGCGTAAGTCGTCGCTTTTGATAAACAAGGAGATTTGTCTCTGCGCCAGAGACGGCTCTCATATAGACATAATATTTAAATGCAATGCAACATCTGAAACATTCAGAAAAACGACGAAATGGTGAAATATTCATCATTGCCAGCTACATTGTATTTTTAAATTTAACCTAAAAACGGAAATGATTCTTACAAAAACATGTAATGCATACCTAGCAAATAAAAAACAATTTTGAATCAAACACATACCTTCCTGTTTTGTTTAGTGTGTGGCGTGTTTATTATGTTTATTTTCATAACAATTAAATATAAAAACCCAATGAGCTGCTGGCAACATAAAACATTTTTTTTCACAGTAAAATAAACCATTTTGATATAATATTAAATAATACATAACAAAGAAAATTAAGTAAAAGTTCCATGTACCATGTGCATCACAAATGCGCACCACGTGATAAAGTGAATTTTATTACTTTCACATCAATCACATCCAGTGGAAGTATAGTAACGGCAAAAAAATTTTAAAAAACTGTCATTGTTCAAATAGGCTTAGAATGTCATGAGACGTCGAGATTTTAAATTTGAGCAAAAAAAATTTCTGTTTGCCCGTAACTTTTTTGTGCGCATGTTTACTCTGGAACCGTTAAAGATATTGACTTGAAATTTGATATACGTATGTATTTTAACGAGAACTGGAACTAGATTATATTTTCATTTTATTCCGTTGAAGGGTAAATTGGGATAAAGGGGGGGTAAATAAGTAAATCAAGCATGTAAGAGTCCATAAAATTGGTATTTAGTATATATAAGAAAAGGTAAGGGCTCAAAAAATTACTCCCATTACCACCCCCACCTCACTATTAAAGGGGGGTGGAAAAGCGTCAACATATTTTTTACTTCATTTGCCCCCTCTACCACCCCCTTCCACCATCCCCCACTACCGATGTGACATATCGTTTTATAGGTTTTTGGAGTAGGCGATTTCAAATATTATGTTATTAACGTTTCATAAATAATTTTCACATAGTGGAGTGCAATTTATTTCTTCTTTGTGAGAGACTTGGATAGAAAACGTGGATGTGGAATTTTAAGGTTTATAAACATGTTGCTAAATTGATACCAATGGTTCAAGGATAGATGAGGATATAGCAACGCGTCCTTGCGTGTGTATCTAGCTTCTACGATTTTCAATTAAAATACCATGCAACCTGTTCGGTGTTTCTATTATTTTCTTTATTCTTTAATAAGTGGGTTATCTCGAGTAGTATATAGATGCGCAGTGGATTTCCTCGAGTACTATGGATGCACGGTGTCTTTCCTCGAGTACTATAGATGCGCAGTACGTTACTCCAAGTAATATGGATGCGCAGTAGATTTCCTCGAATAAAATGGATGCGCAATGGGTTACCTTGAGTAGTATGGATGCGCAGTGGGTTTTTACGTGTAAAATAGATGCGCAGTAGGTTACCTCAAGTAGTATGGATGCGCAGTGGGTTACCTCGAGTAGTTTGGATGCGAAGTTGGTTATCTCGGGTGGTATGGATGCGTAGTAGGTTTCCTCGAGTATAATGGATGCGCAGTGGCTTTCCTTGAGTAGGTACTGTTGATGCGCAGTAGGTTACCTATACGGATACGCAGTGGGATTCCTCGAGTAAAATGGATGCGCAGTGGGTTACCTCGAGCAGTATAGATGCGTTTCCTCAAAGAAAGTGCTTGAAGTAGATTACTTCCACCGTGTAGTCTACGGCACATTATGATTGTTTATATTTTTGTCATGCCATTTTCTACGTATTGCTCCCACTTCCAGTATAAGTGTAGTAATTCTGAAAACATTTATTTAAATAGGCTTAGAATGTTATGACATGTCGAGATTTTAAGTTGAAGCAAAAAATAATTTCTATTGCGTCGGTCTCTGACATTTTGGGTGCACGATTACTCTGAAACCGTTTAAGATATTGACTTGGTACACATATGTATTTTAACGAGATCTGGAATTAGGTTATATTTTGTCCTTATTCTGTTAAAGGGTTGAGTGGTAAATTGGGATAAATGGGGGTAAATAGGTAAATTAAGCAAGTAAGAGTCCATAAAATTTGGTATTTAGTTTATTATTATATAAAAGAAGTTAAAGTCTTAGAAAAATTTTTGGCATTAACTACCCCCATTATCACCCCCCCCCCCCCCCCCCACGCGATTATAAAGGGGGTGAAAAAAAAATGTGATTTAGTGTGTACAGGAACCAAAGACCTCAAAAAATTTTCCACTTCATCCACCCGCGTATCACCTCCTACCATCACCCCAACCCCCACTATCGATGTGGCATATCGTTTTTTGGTTTTCATTTAGAAAATTTCATAAACAATTATTTCCACATGGTGGAGTGCAAATATAGTGTTTTCGTTTTGAGAGGCTTGGATAGGAAATCTGGATGTGGAAGTAGTGATTCCTTGGGCTGCGGTTTTCATTTTAAAATGTTAAAACCGCTGCCCAAGGAATCACTACTTCCACATCCTGATGTTCTATCCAAGTCGCTCAAAACGAAAAATATTTTGATACTATATTTGCACTCTACTATGTGGGAATAATTGTTTATAGAACTTTAATTATATAATATTTGAAATCGCCTACCCCAAAAACTCATAAAGCGATATACCACATCGGTAGTGGGGGTGGGGGTGGATGAAGTAAAAAAAATGTTTGAAGCCTTTGGTTCTTGTACACACACTAACTCACAATTTTATTCTCCCCCCCCCCCCCCATGGTTAAATTTTTTGAGACCTTGACTTTTCTTGTATTTACTAAATGCCAATTTTTGTCGTTGTTGTACTTCCACTGGATGTGGAAGTAAAAGGCATATTGACATTTTATGATGAAACTGTTATTTTTAAGATATCACAAAATTATCCATTTTGCACCTTTCTTAACCGTCTTCACCTTAGTAAATTTTGAATATGTTTTAGATGACATTTTCCATTACTACTGGCGCAAAAATATTACATGTTGCAATATTTTTCGGGTTTACACCATTCCCTTCTTTAATTCTGCTGAACTGTAATAACCCATTTGTACAAAAATATTTTTTATCCTCTCCCAAATATACTGCTACTGCAGTGATGGGTTCATTTAAAGTTATTTATTTGTTTATAGGCTTTTCTCTGTAATTGCTTTTTTAATAATTAAAACGAAAAAGCGATTTTATTGGGAAAAAGAGTAATAATTAGTAAACATAATAAAAAAACCGCTGCCCAAGGAATCACTACTTCCACATCCAGATTCTCTATCCAAGTCACTCACAACGAAAAAACTTTGTATGTGAAAATAATTGTTTATGGAACTTTAATAATATAATATTTGAAATCCTCTACCCCAAAAACCCATAAAACGATACCCCACATCGGTAGTGGGGTGGGGGGTGGTGATAGGGGGGTGATAGTGGGGGGTGGATGAAGTAAAACAATATTTTGAGGTTTCTGGTTCCTGTACAAACACTAAATCACAATTTTTTTTCATCCCCTTTAATAAGGGGGTTAGGGTGGTAATGGGGGTGGCTAATGCCAAACATTTTTTTGAGACCTTAGCTTCTCTTGTATATACTAAATACCAATTTTATGGACTCTTACCTGCTTGATTGACCTATTTACCCCAATTTACCCCCAACCCTTCGACAGAACTAGATGAAAATATAATCTAGTTCCAGATCTCGTTAAAGTACATACGTGTACCAAATTTCAAGTCAATATCTCAAACGGTTCCAGAGTAAACGTGCGCACAAAAAAAAGTTACAGACCGACAGACAGAAATTTTTTTTCGCTCAAACTTAAAATCTCGACGTTTCACGACATTCTAAGCCTATTTGAACAATAAAAATTTTTTTGTCGTTACTATACTTCCACTGGATGTGGAAGTAATTAACTTAATTTGAATATCTGCGGAAAGACTGGTTAATTTTTTTTTTTTATTACAAGTAGGTATTACTTTTTCGAGAGCATAGTTTTCGAGGCGATAAAGTATCGCACAAATGGTACACAATGCACTTTTTATAAAGCATCGAATTTTGTACAAAAAAGTCCCTGAGAGCATATTTTTATCTATTATAGCTCACATGCCAAAGGCGCCCGCGCGCAAACCTCAAAGTAACTGTTTTTCGCGCTGTTCTCCAAGCAGCCCGTTAAAGCAGTTAAATATTATTTGTCCAATGAGAATTTGTGGTCGATTTTTTAATTTATGAATTTCTGATCGCTCTGCACGATGGCGTCCTTCATTTTTCTTAAATATGCGTTTTTTAATGCAAAAAAACATTAAAAAAATCGTACATTTGAACTTTTCCACCTTGTAGGAAGTAATTTTCTTTCTTAAAAAAATGTATCTATTATTGACATATCATTTTGTTTTTATTTATCACATATAAACAATTAATATTAGGACCGAAAAGTGTAATTTTTCATTTTCATCGATTTTTATATAACTGGAACTTGTCGCATATTTTTATTAATTAGTGTTTTTTTCTGTACAATTGTACATACATTTCAATAACACAAAGAATATTTAACTATTTTATTAAGTTTATTTCAACATTTTTTTAATACTTGTAACTCCATTATTAATATTATGCATCGTATAAAAAACAGTTTTAAACAGAAGTTACTCATTATGTTTTGTGTAATTTAAATTTGACTATTAGCATCGCCGTTTTCTTAATTTTTTGTTTGTTAATTAAATCGCCAGTGCCACTTGCAGAGTAGCGTAAAAAGCAGTCATTTTTATGCTTACACGTGAGCACCTGTAGCTCGAAAACTATAGTAGATAAGAATGTGCCCTCGCGGACTTGTTTGTAGAAAATTCCATGTTGTACAAAAAAAAAGTGCGGTTCATTTTCGTATTTATTACCGTTCTCGCTATGCAAGCTCTGAAAGATCAAAAACACCATCCTCGACATTTGTATATTCTTTTTTCTAATTATTTTAAAAAATTGGGAGGTCTTAAACGTACTCATAAATACTATTCCATGAAGCTGAACCGAATAGCAAAATAAAATATTTTTAATTTATCACATTTTTATAAATTTCAGAAATTCAACATTGAACAAAAATCTCAAAAAAAACATTTTTTGAACCCCAAATGGGTCTCGAGGACAAGGAACAATTGCAATTTCGAACAAAACACGATTGTTACAGCGCACAACGTGGCGACTTAAAAGATGAAATGCGACAATAATTGATAGTTAAAGGTTTCTCTTGTTTTTGAATTTTAAGTAAAACCAGTGAAAGAATTATTTATCTCAGATTTTTGTTTGTAAGTTTTTATTAATAAATTTGTCCTAACAGTAGTAACTTGTAAATGTTTTTTATCAGGGCGGCAAGCAACTGTTTGCTACAGGTGCCAAATGCCCTGACGCCGGCACTGATTGCGCCGGTCTACAACCTGCGTGGAGAATTATAACTTAATAAATATATTATGTACCCTCGTTCGCTGGATATCAACGTCCAGTATTTCTATTCGCGGTTCGCGCAAAATAACACCGCGCGGTGGCACCACAAGTCAACGAACAATATGTGGATAGGGACGTGTGGGGGAAGCGTGATGAGCGAGATGAACATATAGTAACGGTTTTGGCCGTTTAGTTGCGTATCTTATAGACTCTTCAGTCAACGCTCATAGTGTTCAATAAATTATAGATTTTTTTCTGAATTCATTGATATCCATTTCAAATCTATGCTATTTGTTTTTCTATTATATTAAATTTATTTAGAAATAAAAAATCACTTTCAAAATAATTTTTATTGATATATAGTAAATACAACGAACTGAAATTTTATAATTTGATAAATTGTAAATTACAAAATTTCAGTTCATTGTATTTCAGTTAATAATGAAAATATTTTCATAAACTCTAAAACTTATTGTTGTATTTTTATGAAAAGTAAAATGTATATGACAAAAAAAAATAATTTTAAACAGGAGTCCCTAGACCTAGGGGGGCAACCGAATTTTGAAAAAAATTTTCGTAAATGCTTTTTCAAAAATTTTTAGGGGTCGTTAGAGGAGTGCTTCTCTAGATGTTAGTTCCCATATTTCATATGGGTCCTATGCGCCACAGACGAGAAAAAAATTATTGAAATTTTACCAGCCGCCGCTGTCCACCACTGATAATATTTAAAGCCAAAAATATCTGAAATGAGTGGCTTCCTAAAACAGAAATATTTCCAGGAAAGTCTATGCTGCCTCCTCCAATGGCTGGATGGAGTCAGACATATTCCGTAACTACTTTGAAAAAAGTTTGATTTCTGCTCTTGGTGACAGTCGTCCAGTTCTAATAATCTATGATGGCCATAGCACTCACGTGACTACCAATATCATAAAACTTGCAGTCAGGGAACAAATTACCATCTTAAAACTGCCCCCGCATACAAGCCATTTGTTACAGCCACTTGACTTGGCAGTATTTAAGCCTCTAAAGGATATGTGGGATGTTAAATTGGTATCCTGGCAACATAAGAATGCGAGGTATAAAGTTCCAAAGGTGCAGTTTTCTACTATGGTGGCAGAAACTTGCAGAGATTTGAAGATTGATGCAATTATTAGTGGCTTTAAGAAAGCAGATATGGTACCTTTCAATGATGAAGTAATTCCAGAAGATAAATTCGAACCTTCTGCGTTGTTACGTTGGAAACAGCAGAAGGCAGTCATCAACCCACAAACACCTTTTTATGATCATGGCCAACCAAATGCAGAAGGTGAGCAGCCGTTAGTCAATTTAAATGAACAGCCAGTTGCCCCCGAACATATGCAGCCAAATGCAGACGGTGAACAACTATTAGTTGTTTTAAATGAACAACAACCTCCTCTCGATTATAGGCAGCCAAATGCACAAGCTGGACAACTGCTAGAAGATTTAAATGAGCAACCACCTAATCCTGTTTCATCAACTTCTTACTCTCTGCAAGTATCCTTTGAAGATCTTCTGCAGACAATTAGGCAAACAAAACAACCCCTAGCTAAAAAAAAAAAAAAACAGGAATTGCTCCTGGTGCTGAAGTCATTACGTCACCGGAAGCTGTGGCCAGAATGTAAGAAATAGAGAAAGAGAAAGCTTCAAAGAAGAAGGGAAAGGCTTTGAATAAGATGAAGAAAGATTCAGAGAAGAAGAGAACTTCAAAAAACCAAGACAGACTAAGAAAACCATGACGCCACCGGCTAGTTCATCAAGTGATGAAGAAGAACCTTCTTACGTTGACACTGACGATGACATGGACGCTGAAAGCGATCTTAATGAAGTTTCAGAAGATGAGAATCAAGAACAATCAAGCACAGGAACATACATAGACAAATGGATAATTGTCAAATATAGCACCAAGAAAACAACACGACATTATGTAGGACAGGTATTGCTTCATTTAACTATTTAAGTATTAATGTCTTCCTGACTTTTATCATTTTCAGGTTACCAGTAAAATTAGTAACGATGAATGGACCGTAAAATTCACAAAACATAATCACGGCAAATTTTTTTGACCAGAATTGGAAGATGTAGATAATATAACTAACATAGATATTATCAAGGTTTTGCCTGATCCAAAATTAGATCGTCCTGGAGATGCTTGGACTTTCGACTTTGACTTCCATAAATTTAACATTAACCTTACTTAATCACATGAGAATGTATTATGGACTTTATGTTTCTGCTGTTTGAAATATAAATATAATATTTTCAGTTTATTGAGAATGTTTAATGAAATATATTTTTTTAATGTTTTGAACTTTTCTCTCGATTCCTCGTACAATATAGTTGTAACTTTTGAATAAATCAATTAATAGTAAAAAATTGTAATTAAAACGATCTTGCCTCCTAACAATTTCAGTAGATTTCATGATTCTTTAACAGTCAAATATGCACTTGCCCCTCCTGTCATTTTTTTTTTTTTAAGTGTGGTTGTAGTGAGTTAGCCGTTGATTAGGGTTTATTTATTTATAGATTTGTTCGCCCAATGTACCAACAAAGAAATACTCAAAATTTGAAAACTATATGATAAAGCATAAATCCCACAATTGTCAACAAATGTCAACTGTCCAAAAACCGGTGTGCACTTGCCCCACTTTACCTACCACTTATTTAGTCCCTTCAAATTAGACAAAAAATCGCTGTTTTATGGAAAATCTTCCCACAGTTATGAGACTTGTAAAAAGTGAAGTATTTGGGTTGTCTAAACATGATTTTCACCCCCCGCAGTTCTAAAAAAGGGTGGTTTTTGAGAAATATACATATGAATTTCAGCGTTTTTTCGCCCTTTTATCTATTTTGAGAAAAAACTGTGCATTTTGGTCGAAATTTTGGTGAAAAATATCAAGGGAGCAAAGTTGTAGAGCATAAAATTTTCTGTAAATTTTGTCTACTTTTTTTTTTAGTTTCGCTGCTAGAGGACGCGAAAGAACTATACATATAGACTTTTGCGCCTTTTTTTAGATTATGAGCCAAAATTATGCATTTTTATGAAAAATTACATTAAAAAAAAATTATTATATTATTATTATTCTATACAGGAATAGAATGTACTTATGTTGATCAATAATATTGCATTAGTTTTTCAACAAAAAAAATGCCTAATATGATTTCTCGAAAAACCGACCCTTTTTTTCTTAATAAAAATGCACGCCACTGACTGAAATAAGTTTCATTTTACTCAAAAAGAAATATTAAAGATCTTTGATACCAATCCAAATTTGGTTGAAATTGGATGATCAATAACCGAGTTACGAAGGTGTTTCCACTTGAAATGGGCCACACTGTATATAGATATTAAAAATTTAAAGAAACTTAACATAAATACTAAAAACAACTGGGGAACAACTAGACAAACAAAGAAACCTTATATAACATGTCTAAAGCCCATAGTTTTGGAGAAAAAGAAAATCATTGAAAGCAAGATTCCTGAGATTTCCTTCAGATTTCCTAAGATTTCCTGGGATTTCCTAAGATTTCCTGGGATTTCCTTGGACTTCCCCGGATTTCCTTGGGACTTCCTCGGACTTCCTTCTAGGTGTACACCAGATTTCCTTCGCAGTTAACCTCTCGCGAAAAACATTTTTTTTTCTTAATCAAGTGAACCAGTTTGTTTGTATTTCACATATTTTGTAAAAATACTCAAGATAATTTAGTAATGATATTTTCAGGAAATCTTTTCATGAAGAAAACAAAAATTGATGCTTTTGAATTTTTTGAAAAATTTATATACGTACTTACATGTTAGCGACCACCTCCATTTTTTTTTTTTTTTTTAATTAATTATACACCATACAATAAGCTATAACATATATTTTTCACAAAACTCTGTCGGAGGAGTAACGCAGTCAAATTGGCAAAGATAATGTTACGTGCTTACAGTGCTTAGTCTTCTTCACAACTGTCCTCATTTTTACAGTTAATTGTAACACTGATATCTTCTGCGAATAATTCAGACAGTTTTACTGATGATTTCGGAATATCGTCGAAAAACCTTGCATATGATAAATTCATCTATAAATAACAGAAAACTAATTTATTTTTTTTATCTTATACATGAATTTATCATATGCAAAGTTTCTCGACGATATTCCGAAACTCAATAAAACTGTCTGAATTTTTCGCAGAAGATATCAGTGTTACAATAAATGAGGACAGTGATGAAGAAGACTAATATTATCATATATCATTAGCATAATATGTTTTTCCTTATTATTAAACACATAATTTTTTTATGTATTACCGTTTCGATGGAGCTTTGTAGAAAATATGTATTGTAAAAAATACATCTAGTTATTTCAAAAAAATACGTAAGCTGCTCCAAAAAATTTTCAGTACGTGTAATCCAAGCAGTTGTTGTTCATTTATATATTTATTAAAATATCGAGTTTCTAACCAATTTATACTCTTTTTCTTTATTTGTTGTAATTAGTATGTAAGTAAATACATGTTTAGTGTTACCCTGGTGTTATAATTTCCGAACCCACCATACAGGGTGTTTACTAAGGGGAGTCTAAGCACGTAACATTATCTTTGCCAATTTGACTGCATTACCTCTCCGATCGATTTTTGTGAAAAATGATATGTTATAGCTTATTGTATGGTGTATAATTAGTAAAAAAATGGAGGTGGTCGCTAACGTCTAAGTACGTATATAAATTCTTCAATAAATTCAAAAGCATCAATTTTTGTTTTCTTCATGAAAAGATTTCCTGAAAATATCATTAATAAATTGTTTTGAGTATATTTACAATATATGTGAAATACAAACAAATTGATTCACTTGATTAAGAAAAAAAATTTTGTTTCGGATTTTCAAAAAAAAAATTTTCCCAGATATTAAGTTTTTGAGGTCAAAACTTTTTGTGGTAGTATCTTACGCAAAGATACATTACTGGAAGGAACCACACACAAAAAGGTTGCAAAGGCACGGTCACTTATTTTAACCTGCCATGGCCTTTACAAGTATCAACCACTGAACTCTACTATATAAATGGAAGGCCAGTATAGGTATATGCGCGTGAACAAAATACGGCAATTACGGCACAGATTAAGTAGTAACGGATTCAAAAACTATAAGCCATGCGTTGACGCAGTAGAGAAATTAATGTCTGTGCTTGAACCAAACGGCTGTCTACGGGAGTTATGCACCGACGCCAGGCTGACGCAATTCTGTGTTTTATTTCTTTTCCATAGATTCTGTAGCGTAAGCCTTGGATTAGATGCAATTTCCAGAGTCGGTGTCACCATTTTATTCTTTGTTTATTCTGTCGTTTGTGTAAAGTTGTTATAAATTGATTATTTTGTGTAATATTTTGTGACTGTTATAAACAAAGTTAATTGAGACAATATGGTGCAATCTTGTATGGTACTGTGTTGCAAGAATCGGGGCAAAGTCCCGGGTTTTAAACAGTTGCAGTAACAATAAGACCGGCTCTGACGTATTTTGCAGTGCGATTGCGCTCCTCCTTTAGGTCGCCATACTTGCGCGAGGTTCAATTTGGCGTAAAAATTGGTATGGATATTGACCTTCCATTTATATAGTAGAGTTCAGTGGTATCAACTTATCAGACTAGTCATAGGGAATACTTCTCTCAAAAAAAGTCTATTAAAAGTCCAGGACGTGACAAAAACATATTTAAAAATATGTATATAAACAAACAAAAGAACATATTTTATAAAATTAAATGTTTAAAATTGTTTCATTATTTCCACAATATTGAAAAAATTCGTTCACAATGTAGAAGGTGTTACTTAATAAAATATCGTAAGCCTTAGTCCTGATATCTCTGGCATTGCTTACTTTTATCACAGAATTTATTTTATTGAGGCATTTTATACCATATATTCTGAAGTGTGTTGGCCAATTGAGAGTCTTGAGTAGGGTTGATATATATCCTCGCCTCTACGAGTGTAGTGCACCTCTTTATTTTTGATGAGCAGATTTTTGTTTTTTGCTCATACATCATAAAATCTTTTTTGTATTATAAATGGTTTATTCAAGTGGAATCAGGAGCCTCAAAATATCGATGCATATTGTAGTACTGATTGTACTGTCGTGAGCAAAAAAAAATAGGACAAATATTTTTTTCTAATGTAAATCTGTCTCTATTTGAATATGTAATGAGCAGCCGAAATAAAACAGTTAGCACTTTTATTTTATTTTTTATTGTAATGCTGTAGTTATTGCTATAGCAAATGATGGATGGTCAATGAGACAAGTTGCACTGCGTTCTAACATTAACAAAAATTTGGTGTTTAACATTTAAAAAAAGGGGAGATTAAATGGCACAATAAGTATAAATCCTGGATCAGGGGACAAAGGATATCCAACTTAACAAGAAACTAACTATTAATATTTCGTTATTGCACCATTTCTATTTATAACTTCTATAAGTCTGTTTGGCATAGAATTACATAACCTTATACAATAATCATCAGTAATAATATTTTCCCATGCATTATTTATTATTTCCAGTAATTCTTGGGCATTCCGTGGTCTTACATTTCACAGTTTTTGGATACTTCTTATGAGTAATCCCCATAACCATGGGGTTAAGATCTGGACTATGACTGAGCCAGTTAAGAACATTAATATTGTTATCTTGAAACCAGTTAGTTACGGTATAAGCAGTATGAACGGAACAATTATCTTGTTGAAATATGAATTCATTATTAGGAAATAATTGTGACACAGAAGGGAGCATAATATTGTCTAAAATCCTAATATACGTTTCACTATTAAATCGTTCCTCGATATGCCACAAAACACCAAGACCACGTGCAGATATCCAAGCCCACATATTAACGGAAAATCTACCACTTTTGTCATTATTAGATATATATTTCTCATCGAATCAAGTATTCGGAGGTAAACACGAATACGACTGTTGTGTGTTAACTGGAAAGTTTTTTCGTCTGTAAAAACTACATTGTTCCAAAAATTTACATCATGCACTAAAAATTCAAGCGCAAATCCTAGTCGAGTTTCTTTATACTCAATTTTAAGTACTTAAGTATTTCTGTGCTGCTGGATGACAGCGTAGCTCCGAATCTCTTACTCGCTGGCGACCAGTACTACTCGATCCAGGAAAATTCGTTTCTCCAGCAGCCTGAATAACTGAGTAAAATGGATTTTCTACTAATGTATTTACCAACTGCAAATCTTGTTGAGTTACTATCCTTCATCGCCCTGATCCAAGATTTCTACTAATCGTACCTTTTATTCTCCACTTTTTTAAAATGTTACACACCGAATTTTTGTTAATATTATAACGCAGTGCAATTTGTCTCATTGACCATCCATCTTCTGGTTTAGCAATCACTCCAGCTTTAACTAAATCTCTTTAAGTATACAAAGAACCATTTTTTGTAATCAATAGTCAGAAATATATGTCGGTATTCACTGTGCTAATAGCTACCATTGCTCTAGCCATGCATTCGATGGAAAAAAAAAACTAAATCTCTTATATGGGGCATATTAGTTTTTGCACACTTGCAATGATTTTTGACAAATAACTGACAATGTCACAAAAATTAAAGTTAGATGTACACAACTAGATTTTAGCAAAAATACATTATAACAGGGGCGGCTCAAGGTAAATTTTCCGCCCGGGCGGAAGCACTTTTTGGCGCCCCTTCCTGAGATTATCAGGGACGTACTACATACTAAAGTGCAAGGATATCGCTTCGGACTCCGTGATCACTACTTGTTAACTTAACACATGGAGTAACATAACTTTAATGGGGAATAATAAATATCAGTTTTTCTGCAATATCTTCCGACCGCCTTAAAATACAAAATTCATATTTTAAGTTTAGTTATAGCCCGTCTGAATATCAGTTGACATAGTATCAGTCAATGAAAAATCTTATAAAAATTATTTTAAGACCATTACAAATAAAAAAGACATTCTTATGTTTCAATAAACCATTCTCGAGTAATTTGTTCACACATCGATGTGCATTTACAATATTTTATTAATATTATTTAATTTGTGATATAAAATCTTTTGTCTACACCATCTAAACGCTATTATAATGAGAGGACCCCCGATATAAGTTTACTTAGAGGAAGATTCCTCTTTTTTTTTTAACTATTTATTTAACGTCGGCCTATTATTATTTTAATATTTCACTCATAACAAATTGGCATTTATTTATTTATTTATAGACAGTAAATTATGTAAGATATGAAATACAAACAGCTAATGTTGGTGTAACAATTTTCTGAATATTCTGAATGAAAAGTGCACGTTGCCGGCCTGAATTTATGCACAATATTTAATGGTCGACTCGGTGTCAATCAATAATAGAGCGAGAAACTCACAGTAGTGAGGTGTCTCATAACTAAACAAAAACGTTTGTGTTGCATTTTTTAATTATTTAGGCGGTGCTAATGTTATTCGACTGTTATGCATTATTACCATTTTAACTGATATAAATACTGATATTATTTGTTATTATTTTCCAACAAAAACTAACTATTATTAAATTAAAAAGGGGACTTAAAGAATTAAACAATCTGTGCCCTCATTTTGGCGCCCCGGGCAGTCGCCCGGGTTGCCTGGCCCTTAAGCCGCCCCTGCGTTATAAGACTTGTCCCACTTTTTTTGCACACAACAGTTCCATCCAAAACGAATGTTAGTCGGAATTCGTGATTTTTGGGGGTAAATTAGGAAATTCCTCCAATCCTCATGCGTAAACTTATGACTTTTTTGTGGCTGTTTTTTTTTTTGCAAAGTTTGACTCCTGCAATGGGTCAGAGTTCAGAGCTGGCGAGCCGTGTCAGCCAGATCATTTTTTATTATTTGTCAATTCCTGCAAACCCCATTCCTAAACCTATTATACTTTTACAAGTCATATTTCTTACGCATTTGGGGGCCAGCCCCACATCCCTGTACCAAAAAAAGGGACTGGCATGGACATTTCTGTGCTCTACTACCCCAATTAACAACAATTCACACATTTTGGGCATAAACTTGACACGCAATTAGTGGTCGGCGGGCTCCTGGTCTATTATACACAGGTCCTCAATAACAGAAACATTATCAAGGGATATGTTATTAATAGAGTACCTAAATATATTGGAGAGGATCCCTATTAGGATAGAAGGACATAGTATGATATTTATTTGCATTAAGTTCCATACCATTACTCTCTACATATAATTCGTTGCAATCTTCAGTAATGGGTATTTATTTTAGAAAACAAATTAAGATCGTTAGTAAAACACTCATGGATGTCATTGAGGAATTTATTAAAGAGCAAGGTTCCCAAATGAGAGCCTTATGGTACACCTGACGTGACTTTTGTATGTCTTTTGATCTAAAATTGTTAACTTGAACAATCTGTGTCCAATTAAGTAAATAGCTTTGAACCCATCTCAAAAGAGAACCATTTAATCTCAAATTCAACTTATCCAAGAACAATTGATGATTGACTCTATCGAAGGCCTTTGTGAAGTCTGTATAGACAGTGTGAACCTGAAATCCATTCTTCGGAGCAAGCGACAGGAAGTCACTGAACATGAACAAATTCAATTCTGTGAATCTTCCCAAGCGAAAACCAAATTGATTGTTAGTGATGGTGATGTTACAGTGTTTTTCCAATCTTCTGACATTACTTGGCTAAATTCATATTCGGCTAATTTAGGTGCATCCAGACCCCCCCACATCAAATCATGGACCCCGGTACCAAATTCACTGGCGGGCCCCCGTGCCTAATAATTGATGAGCGAGAAAATTGTTTTTGTCAAAATCTCTGGTGGGCCCCCACTACGGGCTCCTCGAAGACCAACGGGCCCACGCTACGGACTCCTCGGGCTCCGTGCACCTGTTAATTTCAATGTGGTATATTTTGCACCAACCTTACTTTTAATGTAGCTCATAACAATTCATTAGTATTTAAATCCAGCTGTAGGGAGGTAGACATAAAAAGGTATGTCTATGGCTTTGTATAAGGTATCAAAGGGTCTCGCCGGTTAAGTATATGGAATTGGGCCCAGCGGCTTATTGTACTATTTATTCACGAGTGTTGCTTATGCCTAGATATGTTCAATAAAATATATAATAAATCTCTATCCCCTATATTACCAGAGTTAAGGGGGTATCAACCTTCAACTTTAAAATTAATTTTTTCCAAAACTATTGAAGATAATTAATTGAAATTAATAGGAGAGATTGATATAAAGTAGCTTTATTTTTTATATTTTTTTTTACAATCCTGTTACGTCATTCAGTATATAAAAAAAAATAATTTAATTTTTGAGGGTTCTGTTATTATATCAACCCCTTGAGTGACACCTACCAAATAAATCTATTATTTAACATTAACATAATTATCGTGTGTAAAAATTATTTCAAGGTCAAATTGGGGGAAGATGCTTAAATATATAAATCTAGGTAATGAACACAAGCACACACAAAAAAAAATAAGTGCGAAGACCTAGACCACTTAATTCCTACTCATTTGAAAGCTAATACTTAATCAATAAAATATACCACTACTTTTAGCTTGGTTCTCAATTAGTTTTTTTTTGCTTACGAAGTATTGATTTTATTAAGGCCATTTTAATTAATCCACAGTAATATCTCCTGCCTTTTGGGCAGAACAATTTTTCACCCCCCCTCTGATGAGCAGAGGGGGTGGGGCTAACTTTTGAATTTTTAATGGCACTCTTCACTTTTGATTGCGTATTCTGATTCTACGAAAAAAATTACATAACTTTTGTACCAAACATTTTTTTTCTATCCCCCCTCACTCTGATGAGCGGGGATGGGGGTGCAACTTTTGAATTATTACAAACCTGCAGGCGAGCATCTCTGAACTAGGGTATTTTTAGGAAAAATGTTTCAAACAAAAGATGTCCCTCTCTGAACTAAACAACTTTTGTCTGAAACATTCTTCGCTAAAGTCCCTTCCTGAGGAGATATTACTGTTGATTAATTAAAATGGCCTAACCATATTGTCTAATAAAATCAATACTTCTTAAGCAAAAAGATAATCAGAGATGTTCCCCTGCAGGTTTTTGAAAATTCGAAAGTTACACTCCCATCTCCGCTCATCAGGGTGGGGGGAAGAAAAAAATGTTTGCTACAAAAGTTATGTAATTTTTTCCGAAGAATTAGAATACGCAATCAAAAGTTGAGAGTGCCATTAAATATTCAAAAGTTAGCCCCACCCCCGCTCGTCGGGGAATGGGGCACCTCCCACCCCGGTCGTCGGGGGGTGGGAGGTGGAAAATTGTTTTGCCCAAAAGATGTCCTCTAAACGGAACAACTTTTGTCTGAAACATTTTTCGCTAGTGTCCCTTCCTGAGGAGATATTATTGTGGATTAATTAAAATGGCCTAAACGTATTGTCCAATAAAATCAATACTTCTTAAGCAAAAAAATAATAATAATTCAGAGCCAAGCTAAAAGTAGTAGTATATTTTTTTTATTATTAGCTTCCAAATGAGTAGGAATTAAGTGGTCTAGGTCTTCGCTCTTAATTTTTTATTGTGTGCCTGTGTTCATTACCTAGATTTATATTTTTAAGCATCTTCAATTTGACCTTGAAGTAATTTTTACACACGATAATTATGTTAATGTTAAATAATACAGATTTATTTGGTAGGTGTCACTCAAGGAGTTGATACAAAAATGGCACCCTCAAAAATTTAATTATTTTTTTTATATACTAAATGACGTAATAGGAATGTAAAAATAATGTAAAATATAAAGCTATTTTATATCATCGTCTCCTATTAATTTCAATTAATTATCTTCAATAGTTTTGAAAAAAAATAATTTTTAATATATTAATAATTACTATAACTGGTAATATAGGGGATAGAGGTTTATTATATATTTTTTTGAGCATTCCTAGTCATAAGCAACATTCATGTGAATGAATAGTCCAATAAGCCACTGGGCCCAATTCCATATACTTAACATGCGAGATCCTTTGTAGGTCCTTTTTATAATATTTGTTCATTTTGCAAAGTTGTGACTTGATGTTGATATTTGGTTCAAAATCAATGTTCCTGTCAATTAACCATTTTATTATATCTGCCTTCCCAGAATTTGATGGCGTTGCGGAATTTGCCTGCACATTATTGTAGGATACATTGTCAAAGAGGATTACAGAATTTTTCGGGAAATTAGGGATTAACGTTTGCACCAAACACTTTCCATTGTCTTCAAAATTCATTTCTACATCTGCACTTTTAGATATATTTGCGAACAGTCCTTTCGTCAAATTATCCAATCGATTCTTCTGTGTACACTGTGCATGGGTTTCTTCCAGGTAAACAAAATTCAAAACTCAAAGACATTATGTCGTGTTTTTCAATTAGGACTTTCTGATTATTTTGTGTTCTCCACCTGAATCCAATGCTATGTAATAAAACTCTCAATGTCACATTTGTACCATTCCATTCAAATCTGCCTATGTCGTCTGGTTCAGTTTTGCCAATGCTACATGATGTCCGTGTCTTTTATCTTTATGGAAATAGGTATACTGATATACAAATAATTAATACATTAATAATTTGAATAATAGTTTAAACCAGTAGAATGGAACAAATATATATATATATATATATATATATATATATATATATATATATATATATATATATATATATATATATATATATATATATATATAAGGTATCAGTTGGCATCCAACCTAATGACGTTCTCACTTGGCATCCACCAATATACACACTGATATACACAAAATTTATTTAAAGGCTAGGTTTTACGGTTTAATTGGCGTCCTTATGAATATTTTAATCGATGCGTAAAATGACACCCGAATATAAAAATTACAGGTTTAATTGACTTCCGGCGGCGTTGTCAGATGTATGCTATGCTGCTTTATCGTATTTGCCTAAAAGAAAATTATTACAATCTGCAGTCTGTCAACGTATAAATAAATGAGGAAATCTCAACATCTTTTAACTAAAATTTCATCCTCTGAGAATAGAAACTAATTTATGTCACAATTTAAGTTTCGAAATATGAAGTTCGCATAAAAGTGAATTATTTTTCATTTGCTTATAATTATTATAAAACATAATCTTTATAGGATTTGGTAAACAGCAGAAAAAACAATCTGTGTGCACTAAAAAGAAAAACTATCTTGCAAAGATTGGAAATTAATTTTACAGATAGTTTTTCTTTTTAGTTCTCACAGATAGTTTTTTCTACTGTTTGTCAAATCCTATGAAGTTTGTCTTGGAAATTTACAAAAAAGTAATTTTTTCCCTCTGGTAATGTGCTTTTTCTGTACGACATAGGACAGAATGCTGTAAAGAAATATTGCTTAGAAAAATAAAACTGAATAAGAATCTCAATTTTCAAAACCTGCCTTTATTGGATATTTCGTTTCTTTATTCTAATAATGTAGGTTTCATCCTAGTTGGAGTACATTGGTAATTAAAATTATTTGAGATGATAAACTATACAAATGTGCTAAATTGCTATGGATTTGTTTATTAATATCCACGTATTAGATATTTTTAATTTTTAATGATTATCTAAATGTGTAATAGACAGATGACATCTAACCGAATTTGTTAAAATTTTTCTCACTTGCAAAGTGACCCAGGGCAAAATTAGAGTATCATGTATTTTTAACGTTTATTATTATTTATTTGAGATCTCTTACGCAAATTATTATTAATTAGTCACATTCTAGATTGTGTTAATATTTTAATGCTTTGTTACCTTCAATCGGTAGCAATAATCAAATGTCAGATATCGACAGTTGGGCATTCGCCGGCCACACTGCAGTGGAGACAGGCTGGGTTTAAAAAAAAATGAATGTAAGGTTGAGCGCCAAGTAAATTTTAGTTCTCTGTCAAATGTCTCAATAAATCTAGATTTTGTCCCCCTTCAAACTTATTAAACAGGGACACAAACACAAAAAAAAAATGACAAATCTGCTACTACTATTTTTTGAGTTTATTTACAAATTACAAAAAATAAGTTTCCGAGACTGACACTCAGCTAATCTCATATATATATTATTATATGCCTAAGCTCAACAATATTTACAGATATCTCTTCCAATGAATGTTACGCAAAACTATTACGCAATCTCAACACTAGATATTTAAGACAATGTAATCGCAAGTTTAAAAAATATATATATTTGAACTAATAAGTTTACTAAATAAGCAGAAATTAATTACGTATAATGGTTAAATTGTGGAACCAGAAATTCTATGGTTTTAATGTAGCTTAAGTTTAAGCGCAAGAAAACACACCAACTTAATATTGCTGGAATAAGAAAATGTGTTAGTTAAAGCTAACTTCTGCTGTACACATTACATATTGACTGGGAAAAAAAAGCAATTTTACCTATCTACCTGTAAATTTAATTACTATATTAGATTTAGATACGTTAATCAGAGCGGTGTCCGACCGACTTTATATACAAAAAGAAACAAAATATATTTACGCAAAAAAAAATAAAACTTATAGTATACGACTTAGCTGTCTGTCTGTCACCATCCAGTTAATCGATGTGGGAGTAAAACTGTCCTGTATCGTACTGGATTGCCCTCCAGAGATTATATGGAGGACCAAGGAATATTTAAAATTGGTCCACGCAGGAGCTTCCGAACCAAGGAGAGATAAGACTGCCGTTATGGTTGGTGGAGTAGCCTCCCCATATAAAGACCCTTTATAATCAAGAAAATCTCAAATTAAGAAATAACTACAAAATGTGGCTGTTACATACCTTCAACGAAGGGTTTTGTATTCCTGTTTTCTTAAAAGAAAAACAACAAATTTCCACTGCGACCAACGATTATGGATAGGATAATGTATCCAAGGATTAGTCACTACTAAAATACATAGAAAATGCCCCATTAAAAATCTCCCAGACCATGTGCCACCTGGTATACTTACAAAATTGCCAATATGATCCCTTTAAAAGGTGTGATTTGAAAAATACATAAAAAATTCAAAACTACACTTTAACAGCTTCAAATCACAATTTATTACTGTACGAAAATTAATCCCTTAGAAAGGATGACGCTTGGTCAAAATGTTTTCGTTTCAGTAGCTTCAGCAAAAATAATGAATACCATCTGGCAGTTATCAGCGGAAATTTAAAAAAAAATTGGTACAAAAAGGGATAAATCTTGTAAAAACTGTCCTAGTAAGTGGTGCAACCAGGAATACATTTCTGTAATTTCACATACAAGATCTCTGAAGTGATGCTAATGCCCCAGAGATGTCGCCTCACAGAACATTATTTTTCAATTAATTGTTCACATAGGAATAACATAACAATTAATAACCATATATTTTAAATATGTCCATATATTTTAAATAAAGAAAAGCTACTGCCATAGTAGGATTGATTTATTAAGGAATTTTTTTATCTAAATGAACTTTTAAAAGTAATGGGAAAATTGCGACTAGTTGGAAACACTGTCAAAACGTCAATAATATTGACATCGAATCCGTCAAAACTGGAAATTCAAAATAGCTAGACAATCAAATAAGATAAGATAAGATACTTTATTGGTGCTCATTATACAAAATAGTATTTACACAGGTCAAGAGGGAAAATATATAAAATGATAAAACAATACATGTAAGAAACAAATGGTAGATACAATACAGTAAAACATACTAAAATAGATAGCAATAGAATATGTAAGAAATAATTGGTAGATACAATATAGTAAAACATATTAAAATGGATAAAAATTTAAAAATTATAATTTTGAATAAAAGCATGTGCAGATTAAGTATGTAAAACAATTTTAAAATAAGTATGAGTAAAAGGTGGACATGAAACATTCTCAATTACAGACTATGTTTAGTTATTATTTAAAGATATACATACGGGCGCACAAGAGCTTTCGTAATTATATTGTAAATAATTTGCTGTTTAAAAATTCTTCTGTGCTATAGAAAGCATTTTTTAATAAATACTGCTTGATTCTACTTTTAAAAGATGTTAGCGACAGGAGTTTTATTTCAAGTGGTAAGGCATTGTAGAGATGAATGCCCCAAAATGTCGTACCAACCCTGGTTTTTGATAATCTTAAATAGGTATTATCCAGATCATTCCTGTTACGTGTGTGGTAAGTATGGATTTCGTTACGTTTCGTGTATGATTCCAGATTCATTTTGTAATGCAGTAGACATTGGTAAATGTATGTCCAAGGAACTGTTAATATTTTTAATTCAATAAATTTGGATTTACAGTCGTCTCTGAATTTGAGACCCGCAATAATTCTTATTGCTCGTCTTTGTAAGGAGAACACATCAGCAGTAGAGCTAGCATGTCCCCACACAAGTATAGCATATGATATTACGGAATGAACGAGACTGATATGCAGTGATAAGGGTTTTTCTAGATACCTGATGAGTCAAACTGCGAAGTAGGTATATTTTTCTTGAAATTTTCCTACATACATGATCTGTATGACTATCCCATAATAATTTGCTGTCCAAATAAACACCAAGAAACTTAACTGAATCTGGATTATCAAATTGATCAATTTTTCTAAGACTAAAAATCATGGTCTCAGTCTTAATGATGTTGAGATTTAATTGGTTCGCAAGAAACCAATCTTCTACTTTTGATTCTGTTTCTAGCATTGATACCTTTAAATCGTCTAAGTTAGTATTTCGTGTGGTAAGATTTGTGTCATCAGCAAACAGGATGGTTGAGGTTGTGTTGTCTATCAAAGAAGGTAAATCGTTAATATAAATTAGAAACAAAACTGGACCAAGGACTGAGCCCTGTGGTACACCAGTCTTCATGTCAAGTCGGGTTGATATACTGTTGTTATAAGCAACATACTGTTGCCTATTGCTGACATACGATTCAATAAGCCTGATACTATCTATTGTAAAGCCATAAAAGGGCAGTTTATTTATGAGAATTTGATGTGATACACAATCAAACGCCTTGGTTAGATCTAGAAACTTAGAGCAAATAAATTGCTTTTGTTCAAAACCTAAATTTATCTGACTGGTTAACTTATCTATAGCCTAGGTGGTTGATAATTTATTTCGAAATCCAAATTGACTTGGACTAAATAAATTTTCACTTTCAAAATGATCTGTTATTTGCTGTTTTAAGGACGATTCATAGATTTTAGCTATTGATGGTATGACAGAAATAGGCCTGTGATTTGACGGGTCATTTATATCATTTTTTTTTGTAGATGGGTACAACTTTTGATATTTTTAAGCAGTCTGGAAATATACTATTTGCTTGACTAATATTTATTAATGTTGTTAGAGGTAGTAATATAGAAAATTTAATGGATTTAATTATTTGTGTGCTAATATCATATACATCCTTGCTTTTTTTGTTTTTAAGATTATTTATTATTGTAAGAACTGTTTCATTAGATATCAAAGTGAAATTGAAAGTGTTAGGTGGTGTAAAATTATCCAAAAAATCTGTATATATCCTGTTAACAGTTGGTAGTTCCTTGACTATGTTTGAGGCTGCATTAGCAAAATATGTATTGAAATCATTTGACGTAATTTTATTAGTAATATGAGGAGCATTAGGCTTACTACTATTAATGATTTTCCACATGGCTTGTTGTGGATTGTTGTGTGAAGTTATAAAATTATCGTGGGCTTTTATTTTACTTTTTCGCAGTTCTTTTGTATAGAAAGACCTAAAAGTTTTAAAAGTAGTTGTATTATCAACAGTAGGATGTAATTTAGAATATTCATGTAATAATTGCAGATGGTTTCTCATTTCACGTAGATCGTTGTTGAACCAATTAATTGATTGCTTTTTTTCGGTATTTATTACTTTTGATTTTATCGGAAACATAATATCAATTGCATCAGTTATGACACCGATGAACATTTCAAATCTTTTGTGCACGCTCAAGTCACAGCAATATACAAAACTCCAATCTTGTGTCAAGAGAAAATTATTTAAGTTAGCAAGTCCTTCATCATTTAAAGGACGGTAGTTTATTCTTATATTGTTTGACTTTGTTTTGATATTAGTTTGTAAGTGTATGGCAAGATGATCAGAAAGCTTGGTGTCAACGACATTAACTTTATAGTTGTTGGGATACACATTAGTAAAAATGTTATCCAAACAGTTATTGATTCTGGTATTAGCTTGAGTTGTGGGTGCAAGGCCAAAAGATTCAAATATGTTTGTTAGGATTTGCATTTTGCGATCATTTTTATTTTGAAATTGGACATTAAAGTCACCCGAGACGAAAATTAATTTGTTACTTTTTGTTAGTATATCTAATGCCATTGATATTTTTTCGATAAATATGTTGAAATCGCCATTGGGGGATCTGTATACAGTCATTATTCTTGTCTTTTCTGTATCGACTGCCACTACTTCACAGTCTAACTCATCAGAAATTTCATTAATTTGAGTTATTATTGAGCATTTATAATTTTGTAAGGCATATATGGCTACACCTCCATGGGAATAATGTGTTCTTGAAAATTCAGAGACAAGAGTATAATTTTTGATACCTAAATATTTTAGTTCATCCTGAGTACACCAATGTTCGTTAAAAAGTAGAAAGTCGTAGTATTCATTTTCGCCAAAAAATACTTCCATCTCATTAATTTTATTACGAATACTTTGTATGTTTAAGTGTAGAATATTAAAATTGAAATTATTTTTTATGTTTTCATTTTTTTTGTCTGAAATGAGAATGTTTTCATTCACAGATTTAGCTGGAATATTTGATGTAAAATTATTATACTTGCTGTCAATCGGGGGAAAAATACATTTCTCCGCAGATTGAAGTTTTTCTATATTAGTACTTGCTTTTGATTGCTCTTTTATTATAAAAAATCGTCCGGCCTATTGCTGTTTACCTTATTATATTGATTAATTCTCTGCTTTTGGAAGTCAAACCTTTGATAACCGGTTCCTTTTGGCCAAAAACTGGTCTTATACACTTCTTTTTTCATGGAGAATGGTGCTCCAAACATAAAACTTTTATTTTGAGATTTTTCTGATGGCTGTTCTTTAACAATAAAGTCAATGTCCTTACACCCTGGTTTTGATTTTACAAATGAACTTATATCACCTTCGGTAATGTCCCTTTTTATTCGCGAAAGTAAGAGCCAGACTTTCTTTTCTATTGCCCATGATGGCGACTGGTTAGAAGAGGTTGAGGAATTTGCATTTTCCCCTTCAGCTATTCTCTTCCTCTGGACATATCTTCTTTGTCTTCTGTTTACAACTTCATGAAAGCTCGATTTATTTTCATTTGTAACACTAGAATGCGTCGGATTGTTATCAAGAAATTGACCTCCCTCAACATCCTTTTGTTCTTGATACTTGTTATCTGTTTCTAAATTGATCACTGACTTCATTATTGCTTTTTGTTTGTTTTCTAAAGCAACAAGATTTTCTTTATTTGGTGTGTTCTTCTTTAAAACTTTTGAGAATTGTAAAGGTAATACTGAATTTTCATTTGTTGGTATTTGTGGTTTCTTCGCAGGATGGCTATTTGTTTCATTACTTGTTTTTATTGAAGACTTGTTTTCATTTATTTTATTTATTTCAGATTTCAAACAGTTTATATCTCCTCTCAATGTTTTAAAGCTATTTTCAAATGTTATTGTGAGTGTCTCTACAATTGATTTAATAAGTACATCTTGTGTTGGGTTTGTGTTTTTAAATGTTTCGTTCAAGTTAGTATTTTCTATTTCCAAATTTTTTATTTTCTGGAGATGTGAGGTAGCATCATAATTTTGGCATCTAGGACAGAAAAATTTCAATGCTCTTCCCTCTTTCAGTTGTAGGACTTTAACTTCAGAAGATGTAAGATTCCCACAAGCTTTACACACTGAGTTTTCACAGCCATCACAGCTGAACACTTCTTTATTTTTTGTCTCTTTACATATGTCACACTCCATCACTTGAATTTTATTTCCTTATCATTTAGCTAGTCCACTCTGTACACTTAGAAATTTGTTTTATCTTCTAGAATAGATAAAGTATTCAACTTGATAAAAAGGTAGCTTTTTATCAACTTTTTTATTATTCAAATGAATTATTTAAAAGAAGTTTGTTTAAATATTTATGCAGATAATTGTTTATTTTAGAAATTGACTACACAACCATGTTTAAAAGCATCTATCACTTATTTCAGCAAAAATTTGCTTTTTAAATCCAAAAATTTCCTCAGAAAATCGTAATTTAATGAGGAGAATGTTTTGAACACTGTTTCTTTTCACACTGTTTTTGGGATATAAGGCGAAAAATACTATAGAAAAGATAATACTAAGCGATATTTTCTCGACGCAAAACGGTAAGTGAACTTGTTTTCAATGACATTCTTTTACTCCTTGAACCGTTTCACCACATTCAACAATAACCAAAACATTTGTTTATTACACCAGATACCCATCATGACCATTACAAGCCACTCTTTGAAGACATACAGAAGGATGCAGCCAGGGATGGCAATGATTATTATGATATTATATCCCAGTTATTCAACAGGCTGTCTGAACTCTTATTCGACAAAGTTATTAGGCAATCACAAGCACTCAAATTAAATGTATACAAGGCTCTGAGTACAAAGATTAGTGAGCACAAGATCAGGTGAAGCCACCGAATGAAAGGCAAACAACGGTAAATTGGGATTACACACCTGATCTCGTTGCAGGACCTCCTTGCACAACCACACTTGCGTTACCTACTTATCAAAGCATACAGAAATTGTGTTATAACTTTAATTCAGAAGGGTCTAAAAATACTATGACGTGGCGAGTCAAATATACCGTATCAGCTTTTCAAATTGTTTAGACAATTATAATTTATTCAAAAAATTATATTTTGCTATAAATTTGTAACATTTTCACCCTTTCTTAAATGTCACAATTGTTCAATTAATAATTATTTTTTCAATTACACCCTCATGAGAACTATTGGGCCTCAAAATGACACCATAAGGACAAAAATAGAATATCATGTATTTTTGGCATTTATTGTTATTTATTTGCTACTCTTTTTGCAGAAATTATTTTTAATTAGTCGCAAAAATGTTCTTTATTTTAAATATGAGCAGAAAGTCGATGAAAAGTTCAAAATTTTTTAAAAACTGCAACACTATCTCTATTCTGAAGAAAGTTGGCAATAACCAATAATAAGTTGTTTAAATAATTTGCAGGTTTACTCTTAACTTAACTCAACTCTTAATAAATAAAATTAAAAAACTAAATTGTGAAACTAAAAAAAGATGGAAATGCTACAAACTTGTAACAAAACTTAATTGTTTAAATAAATTATAATTATTTAAATAAATTATAATTGTTTAAACAATTTGAAAAACCTTAAAATGTTAAGACAAACTGAAATGTGAAAAAACAATTTCTATAAAAAAATCTCAAATAAACAATACTCATTCTGAACAATACTTTCTAATACTACGGGAGCCCGCCCTAAGTGCCCATGCATACCCCCGATCCTTGAGGACAATGTTTTTCATAAAGATTAAAGCCTAAGGAACAATTTAAGACATGTCCTAAAAAAAAAATTGGCTGCACTTTCAAAATGGCGTCCGTTAAAAAAAAAATATTTGCAAATATGGGTTTTGTCATTTAACACAAAAACTAAAAAAGATGGAGAAAAACTTTCTGCACAAAAACAAAGTGCATAACATTTTCTACAATTTTGTTCCTATATAATATTTGGCTAGGAGTTACCATTTTCCAGATAAATGATTCAGCTCTTAAAATAAAATATTAAATTCAATATAAAACGTAATACTACGGGAGCCCACCCTAACAGTCCGTGCACCCCCCCAATCCTTGGGGACAATGTTTTTCATAAAGATAAAAGCCTAAGGAACAATTTAAGACATTTCCTAAAGAAAAATCTGGCTGTACTTTCAAAATGGCGTCCGTTTTAAAAAAAAGTACATATATTGTTTTTATCGTTTAATACAAAAACTAAAAAAGATGGAGAAAAACTTTCTGCACAAAAAACAAAGTGCATAAAATTTTCTATAATTTTATTCCTATACAATATTTGGATAGGAGTTACTGTGTTCCAGATATTGTTACCGTTTTCGAGATAAATGTCTGCAAATTACACCCAAGGAACACCTAGATCTCTTACAGATGTATAATAGATGTCAGAAAGACCATCTATAGATGATGCAAATCATCAAAAAGTTAGATGTGTTTATGGCATCGAAATGTCCGCGAGATTTACGTTTATTTTTCATCCTGAATAGACGTATCCAAGATATATTTCCGTAGAGGTTTTAGGAATGTATATTTATTTACCTTCATAATTCATCTGGATTTTTCTTGAAACGCGATGGAAGATATAGATTGCATTTAGATGTCTATTTTTTTATGATAATAAGTTATCTTAAGATTTGGTGTTTTATAAATCATTTTGAAGACATCTAAAAAGAATTTTTTTTTAGACATTGAAAATATATATATTTTTAAACATTTATATTTAGTTTAGCTGCAGACATCTATTGGAAATATTTTTCTGCCTTTAAATTTACCAATTTTTAATACGTTTAAAACACGTTTTTTTTTTAAATATTTATAGATCATTAGTTTTAGATATCTAAAATGAATAGTTTTTACACTCTTATTATACAGATCTAAATTATTATTTAGATTTTTCTGTAATGTCAATTTTTTTACGTGTATACATCCTCTAGAGGACGGAAATCACATATCCTATATTACAATATGGGATATGTAGTTTCGATCCTTTAAAGGACATGTCACTACACATATAAAATTGACATAAGAGAAAAATTTAAAAAATGTTTTAGATCTGTATAATAAGAGTGCAAAAGCTGTTCATTGTAGATACCTAAAACTAATCATCCCGGACACTAAAACCTATTTTGAAAAACATATTTAATGTTGTAAAAACGTTTATTAAAAAAAAATAGTAAGTGTTTACAATATAAAGAAAAACAGTAAAAATATGTAATACAAATAAATAAGGAACATTTTGTAATAAAACATTTAAATAAACTTAAATTATATATGGATTGCGAAAAACCAATAGATGCATTGTTAACGCCACTCAACTTCGTTTGACCAAGCAGCAGTATGAACATTATTCCAAGAAGAATGAAAGAGCGAGTTGATGTTATTTTGTTGATCCGCCTAAAACCCTCTCGTTTGCATCTGAAAATAAAAATAAAAATATAAGTCGAATCTATCACAAACATTTGTTAATAAATGGGCTAACAGATCTGTGACGGGTTTTTGATCTTTTTTAGACATTCTATTTTTTGCTAATTTTTAAGTCTCATCCTATACTACTTCTGAAGTAGTTTCCACAAACACCAAATTACTTGAAGACGATTAAAATTGTAATCAGTATTAAAACTGATTACAGATGTAATCGTCTCCAGATGATGCCAACATGGTTGACGAAACGCGCGTCGGGTATTAATATTCCAAGTGTTTGAATGTTTATGGACATTACTTCACTCAACTGAAGCCTTAGCGTTTAATGAAGAACAAAAGAGCCAATTGATTTTGTTTTGTTGATCTGCCTAAAGCCCTAGTCTTTTCCTCTGAAAATAAAAATATAATTCGAATTTATTAAAAACATTTGTTAATAATTATATACAATACCGCTAACTTATCTACAAGACAACTTTATCCAGCGGTAAAATGATTGGTCCTAAGAACTACTATTACGATCTCCGTGTCCAACTCTACATCAGTTGGCCCACCAGCTGAAACTATAAACTGAAATAATAATACAGCCAGTCCGTAAAGCAAAAAAACACTACGACCGCCATGTTGAAAAAATGACGGTCAAGACTGATGTTTTCCGATTAACTCATTTCCTATTACTTTTACCCTAAAATTAGCCATTACCAATATTGCAGGGACTAAAAAAAAAACTACAATTTGTATTTAAACAATTTTTGTTTATTGTTAATACTTTACGATTTACAGCCGCCAAAAAGGTAAATATTTATGTATCCCTGCAGATTTTTGCAATTATCTCGGTTCTGTTATTCCCACCTAAGAATTAGTTATTATCAATATTGTAGATTATAAAATTACCTAAAACTTTTGTACAAGCATTTTTTTTCTACGATCCATTGTTAAAAAATTACAGCAGAAGTTTGAAGAAGTTTCTTGAATTTCCGAAAAATGTCTGCCCGTTGTTCCAACGTTATTAATACTCATTAATTTTGCATAATCAATAAAATCTATTTACAGAAGTGTTGTTTCTTTAAAAGACTGAATTTCTCCAGTTTTTACTGGCCTGCCACAAAACAATTTTTGTCTATTGCTAAAATGCTTTACGATTTACACTCTCCCAAAAATGTGAATATTCCTACATTTTGCAATTATCTCGGTACCCATAGCTCCTATATAGTAATTAGCTATTATCGTTATTGTAGATTATAAAATTTACTAGAAATATTTTTTTAAATTTTCTTTCACTATCAAATTGTTTACAAATTACAGCAGCTCGAAAAGTTCATTATTTTTCAAAGTTCAAGCTGCTGTGATTTGTAAACAATTGATAGTGAAAGAAAATGGTCCAAAAAAATATTTTTAGGAAATTTTATAATCTACAAAAACGATAATAGCTAATTAAGATGTAGGAGTAATGGATACAGAAATAATTGCAAAAATTTGCAGTAAAGTATAAATTTTCATATTTTTGGACGAGTGTAAATTGTTAGGAACAGAATAAAATTGTCGTGTGAAAGATCAGTAAGAACTTGAAAAATCTAGATAAAATTCATTCTTTTAAAGAAAGAACACTACAGTAAGTAAATTTTATTGATTATGCAAAGTTAATAATGGGTATTAATAACGGGGCAGACATTTTTCTGAAATTCAATAAACTTCTTCATATTTTGAGATGCTGTAATTTTTTTAACGATTGACCGTGGCAAAAAATTGTTTAGAAAAAAGTTTTAGGAAATTTTATAATCTACAATATTGGTAATAACCAATTATTAGGTGAGAATAACGGGAACCGAGATAATTGCAAAAATCTGCAGCAAAACATAAATCTTTACCTTTCTGGCAGCTGTAAACCGTAAAATATTAACAATAGACAAAAATTGTTTAAACACGAGTTAGTCCCTACAATATTGGTAAAGGCTAATTTTAGGGTAAAAGTAATAGGAAATAAAATAATCTGGAAAAACCAATTCTGACGACATTTTTCCACCATGGCGGTCGTAGCGGATACGATATTTTTGTGGAAAACTTGAATTAATTATTGGGGCAACCCACTTCATAGTACATAAAAGAAAAAATCTGTTTTTAGGAATGATTCACTGGTCATATGACAGGTTGACTGTACTGTAATAAAAATATTAAACAGAGGTAAAAAGAAAATTAAAAATACAAATTTGTTAAATTATCCATTGAATTTTCATTGTTTTTGCATTTTTAATAGATGTGTTTTGCACATTTTATTTTTGAAACAAATGGGAGAGGGAAAGTCAGTACGTACATAAAACAATTTTCCTACGACTTAAATAATAGCTAATACTATTATAGATACGTTTTTGAACAAATAATGGTATCTACCCATAACTTACGAACTAGGACGAACCCGTTATTTAACATTTTTGGTGAAAAGTAATCAGCAATCACAAAAGACATATATTTTATACTATAACAGATGCAAGTACCATACTCAATCCGTTACGCAAAAGTGGATGTGCTTATATCTTAAATAATATACAAAATTCTCACAATTTCATAATTTTGGATAAAATTTTTCCTAATCAGAAGTTGTAGAAAAAGTATAGAATTCTACCAGACTATAAGCAGCTATTATTCACACGAATAAATAATTGCAACACTCTTCAGTTCGCGTACAATAAAGATCAGAGTTGTGAATCATAGCCATTCCATTACACATTATTGAAAAATATACTAATCAAGTATTATGTACATAATTTCTTTGTTAAAATACAATAGTCCAAGATCCCAGAGCCGCCAGACCTACGTCATTTTAGCAAAGCTAATATTTTGACAACGTATAGTGTAATATCTAGTTAAGAACGTATGCGTATTTGCTAGCTTGAAAGCGGGGCGCTTTTGCAGGAAACAGGTACAAAAGGTACATAAAAATTTTTCGCTCCTACGTTAAAGTATGTTAGATAATTTATTTTTCAAGTGAGAGGCTAACAACACTGTGTAAGCATCAACCTCCGAATCTTAAGGTTCAATCCCTGAGCGTTCTCAGCTTTTTTTTTTCAACAAATATTAACTTAAGGTGGCGATTACCAAGAAAGAGACAACCGATAGGGAAATATTTATTATTTTTGGCCAAAACTTTTTCCTTAGTACATATATTAAAAAAAAAAAAAACTGAGAACGCTCAGGGATTAAACCTCGGACCTTCAGATTCGGAGGGTGACGCATACACGATGTCGGTAGCGTGTCACTTGGAAACTAAATCAGCTATCATACTTTAACGTAGGTGTGAAAATTTGTATGTACCTTTTGTACCTGTTTTCTGCAAAAGCGCCCCTCTTTCAAGCTAGCAAATACGCATACGTTCTTAACTAGATATTACACTATCCGTTGTCAAAATATTAGCTTTGTTAAAATGACGTAGGTCTGGCAGCTCTGGGATCTCACACTACAACATAAATTATTATTTGTTAGTTTACTTACCTCCAAATAATAGTAGGTAACTTTTCAGCCCAAAATAATATAAAAGTTTTGTGCAGACGCAAAGACACAGGTACTTATTGTTGTAGGAAATCTAGACTAGACAAGACTTGCCGGCAGCACGGGGTACGGGCACAGAGGAAGATTCGATTCACTGCGTTTGCGTAGTAGGGTAGTGTTTCGGTGTTATCCACCGTACAGTAGCATATCTCTCTCTCTTTTACCTTCGTAATTTGGTATAGGGAAAGAGTAAAATAATAAAACTAATTATCGTGTATTGTGTATTACTTCTGATTTGAACTGGAGGATATAATAATTTTTATGGAATGTAACAATGTAACATGTAACTCTTTTAAGTTTGTTTACCTGAATGTGATTAATTATTTTACAGGGGTTTAGAAATCGCAGTTTAGCCGTTTATTACGATAAAAACGAAAAAAAAAAAAATTATGAAGAAAATATTAAGATATAACAATATGTAGCTATATATTGGTACCTAGTTGGTTGTTTTTGATATTTTTTTAAATATGTTTTTACATATTAAATTAGTTTCCCCAAACACCAAAACACTTGACTACTGCAGTCGAATACATCATTCGACGCGCGTTTCGCCAATCATCTTGACATCATCTGGAGATGATTAAAACTCTTGAGCTTTAGACATCTGCAGATGATACCAGCATAGATGGCGAAAAGCGCATCGACTGATAGTATTCTAGTATAGTGTCCAAGTGTTTTGGTTTGTGAACTATTCCTGAAAATTATAAAATTACACGAAACCATCTAAGTTTCGTTTAAATTTAAACAACATTTAGATATAGCGTCGAAAGTCATTATTTATTTTTACAAAAATAGGAAAGTCGTTCACCTCTTAATTTTCCTTAAAATAGTTTTAATGTCTTCTAAATGTTATTATAGAACAATACAAAAAATGAATAAACCGTAAACTTATAGTATAGTTATATAATGATAGTTTAATAATCCAGTTGAAAATTAGACGATATAAACAAAAAAACCGCTGCCCAAGGAATCACTACTTCCACATCCAGATTCTCTATCCAAGTCACTCACAACGAAAAAACTTTGTATGTGAAAATAATTGTTTATGGAACTTTAATAACATAATATTTGAAATCCTCTACCCCAAAAACCCATAAAACGATACCCCACATCGGTAGTGGGGTGGGGGTGGTGATAGGGGGGTGGTAGTGGGGGGTGGATGAGGTAAAAAAATATTTTGAGGTTTCTGGTTCCTGGGTTCCTGTACATGCACTAAATCACATTTTTTTTCATCCCCTTTAATAAGGAGGCGGGGGTGGTAATGGGGGTGGCTAATGCCAAAAATTTTTTTGAGACCTCAGCTTCTGTTGTATATACTAAATACCAATTTCATGGACTCTTACCTGCTTGATTTACCCATTTACCCCAAATTTACCCCAATTTACCCCCCAACCCTTCGACGGAACAAGATGAAAATATAATCTAGTTCTAGATCTCGTTAAAGTACATATGTGTACCAAATTTCAAGTCAATATCTTAAATGGTTTCAGAGTAAACGTGTGCACAAAAAAAAGTTACAGATAGACAGACAGAAATTTTTTTTCGCTCAAACTTAAAATCTCGACGTTTCATGACATTTCAAGCCTATTTGGACAATAAAAATTTTTAAAAATTTTTTTTGTCGTTACTATACCACTGGACGTGGAAGTAATAAACTTTTTTGGAGCTATTGCGAAGAAAACTTATCATAAAGAACATTACAAAATTAGATTGTGTCCTGAATAAAAATATAAATATAATTGAACACGTAAATTTTATGTATTACTAACCGCTTATACTTAGTCTAAACAAATATTTCTTTACTTTATGGTCAAAAAATTGAATCTAAAAAATATAATATAATTCTTATATTGTAATGTTTTAGATTATTATTTTTAGATCTAATATTAGTACATATTTTTTACGGTATAAAATGAAGTCTAAATGATGTATTTCATGATGTTAAATAATTTACGTGAAATATGTCTAAATTATAATATTAGATTAACTGAACAACTAAAATTTATTTTGGTCTAAAATAAAATCTAAAATACGTATATTTTACATCAATCTAAGGAGAGTTTTTTATAATACATTTAATTTACATTTTTTAAAAGATTTAGACGGTTTTAGATGCTTTTTAACGTTTATTAGATGTAATTTAGACGGACCTGTGTTCCTTGGGCAATATTATTATTATTAATTTTTTTCAGTTTATTTTATTTTTTTGTTATGTAAATAATATAAAGTTATATTATACGCCTTACAATAATTGTCACAGTTATTTCCTCTAATTGATTTACCGATATATGAATTTCCATGTTTTCTTAATTTCGGACTCATTTATCTGGAAATGGTAACTCCTGTCAAAATATTGTATAGGAACAAAATTGTAGAAAATTTTATGTTCGTTGTTTTTTGTGAAAAAAGTTTTTGTCCTTCTTTTTTAGTTTTTGTGTTAAATGACAAAAACAACATTGGCAACAGTTTTTTTTAACATATGGCCGCCATTTTGAAAGTACAGCCAGTTTTTTTTTTAGAACATGTCTTAAATTGTTCCTTAGGCTCTATTCTTTATGAAAAACATTGTCCCCAAGGATCGGGCGGGGGGTGCACATACAGCTAGGGAGGGCTCCCGACTATAAGATTTTGTCCTATCTCCTACAGAAAAACTATTTTATAAATAAGAAAAATAACTTTTTTTTTGGTAAATTTCCAAGACAAGATTTCTCAAAATTAAAATTCTGTCAATTAATTTCTACCTCGGTTTGAGCCCAATAAATGAATTGCTCATTTAATCGGCTTTTAAGTTATTCCCGAAAAATACATGTTGAAATTCAACAATTAGAAAGGGACGAAAAAACATAAAACCCTAAAAAATTCCTATCTCGAACAACCTTTGAACTAGTCTCAAATTTGAGGTAAAGGTAATTTCTTATGTTTCAAGTCGTACAAATAACAGTTTTTGACATAATTCGTAATTTTCAAGATATTTCCATAAACCCATTTTTTAATGAATTGCTAGATATAACGATTCAAAAGTCACGATCATTTACATTCAAACTATACAAATTGCGCGAAAATCTTAACAAAATTGTATGACTTTTAATATCAATTTTATTATTCTAAATATAACATGTTGTTTGAATGACCTATAATAATTAATATGAGAGAAATAAAAGTAAAAACCGCTACTCAAGGAATCACTACTTCCACATCAAGACTTTCTATCCAAGTCTCTCACAACGAAAAAATTTTGTGTGTGGAAATAATTGTTTATGGAACATTAATAATATAATATTTGAAATCATCTACCCCAAAAACTCATAAAACGATATCCCACGTCGGTAGTGGGAGTGGATGAAAACAAAATATTTTGAGGTTCTTGGTTTTTGTACACACACTAAATCACATTTTTTTTTATCCCCTTTAATAATGGGGTGGCTAATGCCAAATTTTTTTTTGAGACCTTAGCTTCTCTTGTATATACTAAATAACAGTTTTATGGACTTTTATTTACATGATTTACCGATTTACCCCCAAATCCTTCGATGGAATAAGATGAAAATATAATCTAGTTCCAGATCCCACTAAATTACATACGCGTACCAAATTTCAAGTCAATGTCTTAAACGGTTCCAGAGTAATCGTGCGCACAAAAAAGTTACAGACAGACAGAAATTTTTTTCTCTCAAACATCTCGAAGTTTCATAACATTCTAAGCCTAATTTTTGAAAATTTTTATTGTTCAAATAACAATAAAAATTTTCAAAAATTTTTTTGTCGTTATACTTCCACTGGATGTGGAAGTAAAATTGTTGAATTACTTAAACACTCAACAAGAAAGCTAGAAGAGGTACACGTCGAATTGAAACTAAAATATACTTTACGTGCAACATGTACACTTTTTGACTTAAAGTAAACTGTAATAAAATTTTAATTTTATTTATATAAATATATACTTTGGAAAAAACTTTATTAGTTTAGATGAGTTATAGTTTTACAGATTTTAAATATCCTATGAACTTACATTTAAAAACATACGTATAAGGTGTAGATGCTTCAAACTGATTAATTTTGAAGCACAACGAACGGCATGTGCAAAATAAAAAATATATTATAATTTAAGCTATCAAACTTTGTCGTATAATTTTTTCCATCTCTTTAGTTTTAATTCGACAGCTTTATCTTTAACGATGTCTCAGTAACTCTACAACTCTTTCAAATACGCATCTCTCTACAAGAAATTATTCTTGGGTCACCTACTATACTTTTCTTAAATAGAATCCAATAAGAAATCAAAAAATTAAAACAAAACAAATAAAAATAATCTCTAATAGAATTCTTTAACATTAACATAATTTTGTAGTTTATTACGTATCGACAATATTTTTGCTAATAACTTTTTTCTTACTTCTGCAGTTTAGTAAACTACAGAACACTATTTTACTTAGTCTCGCTGAACCATCCTTAACAAAAAATGTTTACAATAAAGAAGTACAAATTCCGTTACATTTTAATAGTTAGACGAATTATGTCCACTAAGTTTATTTTTCCTAGTAGTAATATATTCAAGCAAACTAAAACATTCCAGATGTTCAACACATGGTATGTATTAACCTACTTCCACGGTGTTGCCAGCTGACTAGATGCCATCTGAACCACTTCTGTGGTCAGCAGGTATTCAAAATGAATATTTTTCGAATGACAGGCACGGCAGTTAGAAGCAAACCGCTGAACTAAAATATTCACCAGGGTGTTAAAATAGGTCATTTGACCTCCAACTTAAAATAAGTTTTAATGACATAATACGACATCTACGAAGCCCCTACGTTAATATCGCTAGTAGGTCAGGTGGCATCCGAATACCTGATGCCATCTGACTCGTGGATGCCAACTGAACCTAAAATTTTACATTGTGAGATGCCAACTAATACCGTATATATATATATATATATATATATATATATATATATATATATATATATATATATATATCCTTCTATCAAAGCTGAAGCAATACATAATCCGTAGCATCCTGAAGCACCGGTTTATAGAATAGATAGAGGAAAAGTGATGACATATTTGTGTGTATATTCATTATGGCATAGCCGATTCTGTAAGATATACAGTGATATTTTAAAAAATAAATATTGAAGTATATTTACACATAAACCTCACTATCCTGAAGCGTGCATATTTTTGGTACCATCCTGAAGGTAAATATACAACAACCATGTTGCCGTACTTAAGGCTGTTATTCCGCTAACTTATTTGCAGTTTTAAGCACAGTACCAGATGATTTCATATTTTGTTACCAACGAAAACAGAATAATTTAACTTAAGAAGTAGAAAACGACAATTACTATGTGGACCTAATTTTAATTACTTTCGAACTCATATTTTGAACATGCCAGACGGATATTTTGAAAGTTGTTCAGAATTCGTTTACTAACACAATGATATGAACATTTTTTTCTCTACGTGCGATATTTACGGTTTTAGGAATGAGCCGATCAAATGCAATATACTCTTCGTTTTTGCGAAGAGTATAATAAGTTACATATTTGTTGAAATTTTAACAAAAATGAAGTTCAACTTTATTTATTAGGTACCTATTATTACTATCAATCCTTTTTTCTGAACTGAGTATGTTGTTACTATTAGAATTATCTGTCTCATTTCTTTTTTTGAACGAAAATTAAGTCGCAACTTTTTTGCACTATTATTATAAATCCTATTTTCTGATGATGAAAACTATTGTTTACTTTAACTACTATATTAATTGTGGTGTCAGTTTAAATAACTAAAAAAATAATTTTTTAATAATACATAGATAAAAAAAATCACATATCTAAATGACCGATTACACTCTACACAATCAGTTGATGTCATTTTAAATAATGTTGCACATTCTAAGGATACCTCCTTTAATTTTTTTCTTTCTGCAAATATCAGTTTTATTTTATTATATAAAATTAGTAAAAACTGGGCCGTTTAGATTTTTAATTTCTGTCATATTTCGATAATACCAGTAACTATCAAAATTTCAATTTGATTCGACTTTGTGCCCGCAAATAATTGCGCTTACCAGAAATATAACTGATACGATTAACATGTGTCGATGAAATACATTATAAGTACTTTTCATTTTCGTTTCTGCTGAGAATATAATAACCAAACTAGCTACAAGTTTTTTAAATAGCGCCAGTCCTCAGTTTAAAATTGCGCTAGTGCCTATCTCTATATTTTTTAAATAGTGCGCACATCTGGGTTTGTAATTACAGCCAAGGTTTTAGACGCTTGTACTATTTTCAAGAAATCCACGTAACTTTTTCACACCCTGGCTAAGTCATTACTTAATAAATAACAGAACTAGGAGTTCCCATCGGCATCTTTTTATAGTGCAACAAAATTTACAATTTCTTACAGTGGCCAATAACTTTATTAACTTTATTGGTGAGGATAAACATTTTACAATTATTTTCTACCTTTTAATTATCCTTCCTAAAAACTTCGTGTTGAAGTTGAATGAAGCACAGTTAAAAAATAAAAAAACGAGTTAATTTGGCGAATTTTTAATAAGTTGTAGATTAATAAATAAAGATATTTTACGGTTAAAGTGCTAAGTTGACTAGTTGGATGGATAGTACTGAGTGATAGACAAGTTGGATAGTACTGAGTGTCCACCTAGTACGCGGAAGTCCAATATCTCGCTTAATAAAAGAGTAACGCTATTTCTTTTTTGCAGGCCTTTTAGTCCTATAGAGTAGCACAAACCAAAAATAATTTCACTTGTACAGGGTGTTCTGCCTTCCCTGGGCCGGTATCAACTTCGTTGCTTTAAATGGTGGCATATATTTTTTTATCATTTTTTTAAATTCTACTCTTTATTTTAGTATCACATTTCCCTCTACCTAAACTTCATATTTTAATTTATAAACCATTCACCATTAACCATTTAACGCTGTATTTTCGGAAAATTAAAAGATAGAGGCATAATTTTCTCAGGTAATCTAGTCGAAGCCATGTACTTTTAGAAAAAGTATTGAAATATAAAAAAATTATATAGGGTTCTCATAATTCTATGCCAACTTTCGTCAATTTGAATAGTAAATAAATCGGGGTTTTTTTTCAAATGGAACACCTGTACGGCTATACGAAGCACCGATAAGAACTCTATCAATTTGCCGAAGCATTCCCTATTATTAAATTAACTAGTTTTCCTTAAAAATGCATATTTATTGAAAATTATAAATTTTGTCGTTTTTAAGCCGAAAAATCATAGCCGCTTGTTAAAAAGTTCAAAGTTGTCACCTAAGTTATCTTTGTTCTTCTAAGTCAAATTTCTAAGAAAATGAATTTTATAAGAATAATTATTTATTTTATTACTTGATTATGCAATGTAACAATTAAAAATAAACTATGCCGTAATTCATGTATGAAATTTTATTTTATTTACAATACAAAAGTACCTACTAAATATTAGGGGCATAGATTAACTATTTTAGATATATGTTATTTAATAACAAAGTTCAAACACAGATATATTATGAAGTTACGTAGAGGCAATTATTATAGTTTTGAAGTTATGGTTGGTGTTTAGACGATATTCTGCATTACAAAAAATGCTATTTGACTGATATTATCAAACCCGAGGAAGTTTAATTTTTATTGTCTAGGTACCAACTTTGTAAATTAAAATCTATTGTATTGTAAATAAAATAAAACTCTTTTATTAACTGAGATATTAAACTTCCACGTACTAGGTGGACATCCGGTATTTAAATTAACGAAACCTTTCTTTTGATAGAAAAATACTTTTCCATTAAAATAACTACGCAATTTGGTTCATTTATGTACTATCCAGCTAGTTGACAAACAATCCAAGATATATCGCTAAAGTATTAACCACGAATGGCACACAAAATATAACCAACTGTTTGGTTAGTTTCTAAATTTTGTGTATAATTTCTTTGAGGTTCATAGCAATTCATATTTTCGTTTATATGAAATAAGCAGGTTAGCCATCTGAAACTTAAATTATTTTATTGAAAACGTGTACTGTTATGTAACAAGGACTAACTTTTTTACCCCAAAAACCAAGTTTAAAGTAAAAAAAAAATTGAAACACCTAACCTACTAACTTTGAGACTTAATAGTAGATGTTACCACTTAAAATACATGTGTTATATGTGTGTTACAATATTAGAAATAATACGATGCTCTCTTAAAAACCTTTCAGACAATAAGTAATAAACGGTGAACATCAGTGAGCCTTCCGAAAACGCTCCATATATCATTAATTACTTCCACATCCAGTGGAAGTATAGTAACGACAAAAAAATTTTTAAAAAATTTTATTGTTCAAATAGGCTTAGAATGTCATCAAACGTCGAGATTTTAAGTTTGAGCGAAAAAAAAAATTCTGTCTGTCTGTCTATTGGTCTGTATGTCTGTAACTTTTTTTTGTGCGCACGTTTACTCTGGAACCGTTTGAGATATTGACTTGAAATTTGGTACACATATGTACTTTAACGAGATCTAGAACTAGATTATATTTTCATCTTGTGCCGCCGAAGGGTGGCCGGTAAATTGGGGTAAATAGGTAAATCAAGCAAGTAAGAGCCCATAAAATTGGTATTTAGTATATACAAAAGAAGCTAAGGTCTCAAAAAAAATTTGGCATTAGCCACCCTCATTACCACCCCCACCTCATTATTAAAGGGGATGAAAAAAATATGTGATTTAGTGTATGTACAAGAACCAGAAACCTCAAAATATTTTTTACTTCATCCACCCCCACTACCACCCCCTATCACTACCCCCACCTCACTACCGATGTGGGGTATCATTTTATGGGTTTTTGGGGTAGAGGATTTCAAATGTATTATTAAAGTTCCATAAACAATTATTTCCACATACAAAATTTTTTCGTGTTGTGAGTGACTTGGATAGAAAATCTGGATGTGGAAGTAGGGATTCCTTGGGCAGTGGTTTTTTTTTAAGATAACACCTTGATAATTTCAAAAAAAAAATAACTTGAAATTATCATTGTCTTAGATTTTCTATTTAAAAAATTCTCCGAAAACAGGTTCGCATCCCATAGATCTACGCCTATGTAAATATATTTTAAAAACGTTTTGACACGGATATACATGTAATGGATTTGCCATGGATATAGCTTTTAATAAAACGAAACAATGTCCCAAATTATAAATAAATTAATAAACACATTTCAGTTACACCTCGAAAACCATATAAAAAATTAAATTTAAGCAACCTGTATCTCAAAAGTTAATATTTTTACTAATTTATGGATTCTAATATTTTCCGTATTAAAAAGTGATACACCCTTTTTATAGCCATGTAGACAAGGTATCAGTTAATAGGTAACGTATAAAAAATTTGAATAACACTTAGTTTTTGAAAAAAATTTTAAATTTACTAATATTATCAGGGTTCACTTGTTACCATATAAAATAATTGAAGTGTAACACTATTTAGTTTTTGAGGAAAAAAATAAAATTTAATTAACATTATTAAGGCCGAATTAAGCATTTTTTTTCTCTTACGGACCCCTTGTATGTTAAGAATAAATAACAATGTTTTGAAAAGCATTGCTGAATTATTATATTATATTGTTTTATACTGTAATATTAAGTACCTATATTATATTATTATATTTTATATTCCGTCAACCTGAAACCGTTCCGTTTTCTTATTATGCATTGTTACCACTGATCCTTTACTCGATCCCATCAAACATAGTTGCCAGAACTACTTGCTTCAAGTTAGTACGTAATATCATCAAATATATACGAGCTTACATAAAGTAGTAACAAATCTCTGACGTGGTCGATTTTCAGCACCTCAGAATGTTCTTTGTCTCCTGGGTTATATGTAAACATAGAAATAAGTTCTGTTTCGTTTCAATTAAGCAAAATATTGACCCGAGTTTTTTTTGGATTCGGACGCAATATCATATGTTCCATAAAACTAAAAGTATATTTTTAGTTCCATCAGATTATGTTTGGGGGCGCATAGATTTGTGAACAGAAATATACTTCAAATATTCTCTATTCAAAAATCGTATAATGCTGCGTCCGACATTTGACAACACCGGCACTAATAAATATCTAGTCATTCTTTCATTCTTACTTGGAAAGCCAGTGAGTTCGGATAAGTGTAAAATTCTTGTGGAAATTTACATAAGTTTACAAGTAAATATGTTTCATATTTAAACAGTTATCTTCTTACTTATAATTCGAATGTTTTTATCACAGAAATTTATTTTCAGGAAATGAAATTAATTTCAACGGAAAATAATTTACAAATATTTAGTTTTATATATAATCATAAAAACAATACCTCCTCCAAAATTAAACTGTTAAGCCATTACTTTGTGGTAATTAATCATGGTGATATAATAATGAAACACCAACATTTACTTTATTTCTTATCGCCAAATTACTTACATTACCGCTCGTTGAATAATATATCATAAGTTCATCGAATATGGTCAAATTGTGTGGTTTATTATAAGTCTAATAACTATAAATAGAACCATTATTATACCTTTTTCTTTGATAAAAAGGGGGTTGAAATTTTAGGTTTTTTCGGAAACGGTTAGATCTAGATGCATGAAATTTGGCAGAAATGTTTTTTGGTGAAATCTATTAGATCGTGTGTAAGACGAAATTTCTCTGAAATCGCGTAAGTCAGAAACGTGATTATTCGAGCGATGGATGGATTTCAGAGGAAATAAGAAGACACACACGTATTCGACGGTTTTCAAAAAGAGACCCCCGAACGGGTGAACGGGGAGGAGGACGTTTTTAAGCCGTTCTGCAACGGTGATACCCAGAATCATGAAATTTGACAGAAATACCTTTTATTGGAATCTATGCGCAGTGGGTTTCCTTGAGTGCAATGGATGCGCAGTGGGTTTCCCCGAGTACTATGGATGCGTAGAAGGTTTCCTTGAGTGCAATGAATGCGCAGTAGGTTTCTCCGGGTACCATGGCATGGATGCGCAGTGGGTTTCCATGAGTACTATAGATGTGCAGTGGGTTTCCTTGAGTACAATGGATGCGTAGTGGGTTTCCCTGAGTACCATGCGTACCATGATCATCAATCTTAACCAAACTTTTATTTAAGAATGTTGGGTTATTCCTTTTGATGTGTTAAATTTTGTTTCGTTTAGAGTCGTTTGGTTAAGATTGTTGGGTTGTAGGAACATGGTTTCAAATTCATGTCACCTTAAAATGGCTATAACTTTGCGAGGAAACATCGTAGATGACCATTCGAAAGCTTATTTTAAACAGGAAGAATGTTGCTAAATGATGTATTTATTAGAAAGAAGCTGAAAAATTTTTTGAGTTCTAGACATAACTTCAAAAGTTGCTAAAAAAGCCATTTTTTAAGTACCTAACCTCAAATATTTCAAAATCCTGATGTAGTGGGCCAATTCTGAGGCCCTATTCGGATTCAGTTCAAAAAATTACTTCGGAAATGACCAGCTGCTCAACAACATTCATGACCTGTGTTATTGAACTGTCAAACTGGTTGCCATAAGTGAAAAGATCCCTAAGGGATCTTATCAGTGTAATTTTGTTTTGATTGGTTGTTTCAGCACACGTGATTAGACATTGGCGAATTTAATAGGATGTTGCTACAACTGATTTCTTGTTGTCTAAAGCTTTAATGATTTTGTGATGAAAATCACACAACGCAGACTTATTGCTTTTGTTTGTAGTGAAACAATGTTCAGCAGGAAACAGTAACAATTCTGATGTAAAAAATCTGATAATTGCTCCTTGAGATGAAGTTCTAAAATTTTAGAGAAACTACATAATAGACTAATGGCTTCGTAATTATTATTATAGTCATTTGCATTTCTCCCCTCTTGTATAATGGAGAGACTACGGCTCTTTTAAATTTACTGGGAAATATACCTTCCCCTATATGACATAATGGACCGCTTATCGCATATTTGCATTTTTTATCCAAATTATTAGAAATATTATTTGAAGACTTTAAATTATTTACAAGGAGTTCAACATCCTTAGTTGAAACTGGAGATGGATAGATAGATAGAAAATAAATCCCCTCTTTTTCCAATAACATTTGGCTTCTGGTTTAGAAAATTAATTAATTAAATTGATATTAAATATGAGCGCAAAAACTTTTATCTTCATAAAAACAGATTTTAAAAATTCTAACGTGGTAAAATGTGGAAGCCATCTTTTTTTACTAATTTTGGGGTGCTGAAAACGAATCCGTTGCCCGTTTTGGCGAAAAATCTAGGGAACACATTAAAAAACAACCCTTATTTGGGTGCCATAAAGTGAAGGTTCTCCTGTTCCCAACCAAAAGTCATTTAAATAATTAAATAATTTTTTAATTTAAAAAACAAGTAATATTTTCTGAATAGTGATATGCACAGTACACACCTTACACCCCAACCCCAAAAATGTGAGAAATATTCAGGGGTGAGAAATATTCATCTGAATTGACTAAATCACCTTATTATGATAAAAAAAAACATTAAATTGGGTGATTAGAGATTTCTTTTGCAATTAAAACCAATAAAAACTCTAAAAAGATAAAATCCGCCACCTTAATTGGTGGGGATGGGTGTAAGAGTATTCAGAAGTAATCACATTATAACCTGATAATAGCCATTTAACGAGGAGTAATATTGTAACTATACACCGTTCTTATGAGTGGAGAAGGGTGAAGGAAACGAGGGGGAAGGGTGATGAATTTAGAATTTTTGCTTCTTTTATTACTTAGTAAACTGATTATTTTGAAAGAATTTCCTGCACTAAAGAATAACTTTTTGTTGCATGTTCTAATATCAATTTTAATGCCACCCCCAAATAAGAGTTATTTTTTACGGTCTTCCTGATGTTCTTAGCCAATTCGGATGACAGATTCGTATTCGGCACCCCAAAATTAGTAAAAAGATGGTTTCCACACTTTACCTCGGATGGACCAAAAAAGGGCTCTCCCCCTCGTTCCCCTCACCTTTCACCACCCATAAGAATGGTGTAAGTTACAATATCTAATATACGGTTATTTATTTATTAAAAAAAAAAACAAAATTCCTTATTAAAAGGCTATTATCAGGTTAAAATGTGATTACTTCTGAATACTCTTACACCCATCCCCACCAATTAAGGTGGTGGATTTTATCTTTTTAGAGTTTTTATTCGTTTTAATTGCGAAAGAAATCCCTAATCACACAGTTTGTTGTTTTTTTTATCATAATAAGGTGATTTAGTCAATTCAGATGAATATTTCTCACACTTTTGAGGTTGGGGTGTACGGTGTGCATATCACTATCCAGAAAATATTACTTATTTTTTATATTAAAAATTCTTTAATTATTTAAATGACTTGGTTTGGAAAATGAGAATATTCACTTTATGGCACCCAAATAGGGGTTGTTTTTTATTTTTTAATGTGTTCCCGAGACTTTTCATAAACACGGGTGACGGATTCATTTCCAACAGCCTAAAATTAGTAAAAAAAGATAGCTTCCACGCTTTACCACGGATGGGCCAAAGAAAGCCCTTTTTTAACATTGTTCTTTACAAAAAAGTAAATCCGAAAGCATTTATTATCAAACACATTTGTACTTCAAGAAATGTATTTTTTAACTTTCAAGACTAAAACGCTTATCATTTGAAATATGTGCAAAATGCAAAAGCAAGAAGAATATGCTCTTCCCTCTATTCTAAGGTAAACTCATCGCTTCCTGAAGGGGTAAATAAAAATGAACGTCTATCCAAAATTCCATTGATCTCCTAAATTCATAATTTTATATTGCAAATTTGTGGCTACTTTTAGTGCACAATTGAGAAAATGAGTCTAAAATAATAATTGACAGAAAAATCATATTTCGAATTCTACTGACATTTAGAAATATCTGACGGCTATCGATTTGTTCTACTACAAGTGCAATAAAATTATTAGGGTAAATATGACAACCGCGCCGGACAGTAATATACTAAGTTTCACAAAAAGTAGTCATATCGGACGCAGCATTGTATTGAAGAATGACATTATTCTCGGACGCAATAACGTGCTGTTTTTGAAAGGACGCAGTATTGTCTTGTATATTAAACTTTTTTATTTCTTGAGTTATTACAATTCTAAAACCAGATGTTAACTGAATTTGATTAGCAGATTCAATATACTTCACTAGATTTGAGCTAACTAACGTATTTCTGGGAGACGCAGTAAGGTTGGTTTGTGAAAGGACGCAGCATTGATAGCAGGATGTATATATATATATATACATATATATATATATATATATATGTATATATATGCATATATGTGTATATATATGTATATATATGTATATATGTATATATGTATATATGTATATATATATATATATATATATATATATATATATATATATATACGTATTTACCGCATTAGGAAGCCCGAAATTGTATGTTTTCCAGTTGATAGGAAGCCCGTGACCGACTTACGCTGCCCGACTTCGGGCTTAGTAAAACTTACGTGTATATTCAGCGATAAAATATAGTATGGGTCATTGACAGTTTATCTCACTTCTTAGGGGGGTTATTGAAGTCATTGCTTACCTTTCCACATATAATTTCAGTTCAAATAAATTACAGTACAAGTAATTTAGCGTTTTTACTGATATTTAAAAGGGCCCGTTAAAGTCGTTGTGTCCCTCAAAAGATACAGTTTTAGTTCAAAGAAATTCCGCACTAAGGGCGCCTACGAGAGCTGTATATACACTGTGGATGTAAGCCCGATTATCGGAAGCCCAGTATTTTAGTTGCACTATACGTGGCCCATAAACTTGACAACAGTGTATCTGATAAAGGAACTCAAAGATCATGGTATAATATGATATTTGAGGAACTTGTAATGAAAGAAATCGAAGGTGCTCTTAAATTCGCTTTTATTAAAATCAAAGTGAAATAATTAAATTAAATTTTAAGTTAATTTTAACTAATAATCAAATACAATTTTTTCATCTAATTCAAACAATTACAATTAAAGCCAAAATATTGAAAAGAAACATATTGGAAACAACAAAGCGCCAATTGTACTTTAAAAATCCATTTCAAATTTCCATCGGTGCCAGTGACACTTTCAACTACTGGATCAACAAATAAACGTCTACAGTTTTGCTATTTTTTTGTTCACTTGAAAAAATTGTGGAGAATAAAAGAAAAATAATTCAAATGGTAATCAAAGACATTTAATTATTTCTTCTGTTTGAAACAATTACAATACATTTGATCTAAATGAAAATAGTAAAAAGAAACACATTAGACGCATAGTACAGTATCTAGATGTTTTAACTTCGGAATAATGTCATATTGAACAGATTTCGTTCATTTTTGGCAGTATAATAGTAAATGGTTCACAGAAAAGTTTCTATATTGTGCGGGGGCTTGCTAATTTATAGGGGGTGGATGTCACCCCCTCTCAGGGGGTGGCACTTTATATATATATTTACATCTCCATATAAATATGACTTCCGGTATATGGTGCGTATATATGGCTTCCACCAGAAGGAGTAGAAATATATATATTTTGACTCATGTATATATCATCATTTGTGATTCACATCTTAGTTATCAATTAGGAACAGTTTTCATCACATGAACAAATCGCGATGGATATGAGCTCCGACATAGACTGCAGTGGATACTGCTTCCGACAATATATGGCTGATTACATTCTGCAGATATATAGCTTCCGAAATATACATTATTTTAGGATCTGCAGTGGATACGGCTTCCGGCAGCGTTGCCATGCATTTAGCCTATAGACTTTAAATTTTGCTTTATTTTCATGGTTTTATATCTACATAATATGCAAGTGTTCATGGATAAATATGAATAGGTATAAATGAACAAAAACTTTTGAGCTAATGGGTGTTCATGTTCTGAATTTAGCTCCTACTTGATTTGAAATTAGGATATACCAATTGTTATTAAAATTATTTATATATAGGGTATTTTAGAACCAATTTTCTAAGAATTGGAAAAAGTAAACTGTTTTTATTTTCCAAATTACAAAAATTTAGTATTAAAATCTATTGAGAATAAAAGTATAATTTAGAATAATTTACTATTTAACATTTAATAAGAATAATTTACAATTTTTTATTTTTTTATCGAAAATTAATAAATAAATACATCGTCAAATTAATTTCCCCTTTCAATTTATCAATTTATAAATAAATAAAAATTAGTAAAAAAAAAAAAGACTTTTAAATATTATACTCATTCACGTTCATATTGAATGAGCCGTATGTTTGAATAATGTATTGATGAGTGAGTAACGGGTGATCTGATCTGACTTTCATGGATAAATTTGGTCGGCTGGAAGAAACCACCAAGTTATGACTTAGACGATCAATGACAAAGAGAAGTTAAAGATCTTATCTTTATTTTGACGTAAATTTCATCCTTTAAATCGATAACATAAAATTTTATAATTTGAAATTTCTTGATACGAATAAGGTCATTAAAAAAATGTTAGATTGTATATAAATAATAAAAATAGTATAGGAGCAAGTACCAACCCTTGAGGTATTCCATGTTTTATAGTGAATTCTTCTGAATAACTGTCATTAAATTTAATACATTGTTTTCCTATTTTCGAGGTATGTTGTAAGCCACTGTAATACTATCACGGCAATTTCTTATTTTTTAGATTCAATACAAGTAGATCTTTATTATAATAATATAAATAATATAAAATATGTTATGTTGTAAACGTACTTTATATAATAAAAAAAAATCTCTTCTTAAATTCATCTTTCTGACGCTGCACAGTGGGGCAAATAGCTCATTTTTTGGACAAGCGATAATTCCCAAGCCTGGAATTAATGAAATTTAAATTTTTTTTTTTAACTCTTCGTTATAAAATTGCCTTTAATTCTATCGAGCCCGAATTTTGAAATTTCAAAATTAAAGGACTTAAATTTTGAAAGTAAATTAAAATTTTATCACAAGATTGTTTAAAATTATAAAAAATTGTTACTTGGGGGGTTTTTTTTGGTATCTAATCTCATTTCTGATCCTCGAATTTTGCTATTCAAAAAACCAAGATAGCGGATCCGATATGGCGGCCATAATATTTTTTTAAATGAGATGTACATGCGCAAATTGATAAAAATTGTTACTTAGGGTTTTTAAGGGTTTCTGACAATGATTATGAAGTCTAAATTATGTAATATCATAATCCAAGATGGCGGATTCAATATGGCGGATCCAATATGGCGGCCACAATATTTTTTTAAATGAAATGTACATACGCAAATTATTAAAAATTGTTATTTAGGAGTTTTAGGGTCTGCTAAACATGAATCTAAAGTCTAAATTACGTAATATCGAAATTTAAGATGACGGATCCAATATGGTGTCCGTACGTTAAAATCGAATGATAAATCAAGAAAGAAATTGCCAAAATTTGTTACTCGGGGGCTTAATTCGCTAATCTTGTTTCGGATATTTTAGTTTCGTCACTTTGGAAACCATAATATCGGATCCAATATAGCTGTTATAAATTTAAAAAAAAAATAAGACGTACATGCAAAAATCATTAAAAATTAGTTCCTAGAGGTTTCTGATTCCGCAGTTAAAATGTTGTAATTTTGAATTCTAGGGTTGCATTTCCAGTATGTGCTAAAATGAAATAATTAATCAAAAATTAACCTTAAATGTCCAATCATAGAGTAGTCAAAAGACAAATACTATTAGCTAATACTATTAGGCAAGAACTATTAACTTTAATTCTAATATTTGGTCAAGTCATAAAATGACAGAAAGTAAGTAAGATATTGTAAGCCATGAACTTAAAATAACCTAATGCTTCTAGTCCTAAACAGACAGCTAGAAAAATACGATAAGATATAAATCTAACATAATCTAATACGTAAAATGATGAACGAGTAGAATCTTCTACTTACGGATACCATATTGGATCCGCCATCTTGGATTTCGATATTAAGTAATTTGGAATTCAGATTCATGATCAGCAATCTCTAAAACCCCTAAGTAACAATTTTTAACAATTTGCGCATTTACATGTCAATTAAAAAAATATTATGGCATCCATATTGGATTCGCCATTTTGGATTACGATATTACGTAATTTAGATTTCAGATTCTCGATCAGAAACCCTTAAAAGTCCTAAGTAACAGTTTTTAACAGTTTGTGCATGTACATTTCATTTAAAAAAATATTATGGCCGCCATATTGGATCCGCTATCTTGGTTTTTTGAATCGCAAAATTCGGGGATCAGAAATGAGATTAGAAACCAAAAAAACCACCCAAGTAACAATTTTTTTTGAGATTTTAAACAATCTTTTGATAAAATTTTAATTTACTTTCAAAATTTAAGTCCTTTAATTTTGAAATTTCAAAATTCGGGCTCGATAGAATTAAAGGCAATTTTATAACGAAGAGTTAAAAAAAAAAAAATTTAAATTTCATTAATTCCAGGCTTGGGAATTATCGCTTGTCCAAAAAATGAGCTATTTGCCCCACTGTGCGCTGTATCTCTTTAAACACTAGGCTTACAATAAAAACCGCTGCCCAAGGAATCACTACTTCCACATCCAGATTTTCGATCCAACTTACTCACAACGAAAAAATCTTGTATGTGGAAATAATTGCTTATGGAACTTTAATAATATAATATTTGAAATCCTCTACCCCAAAAACCTATAAAACGATACCCCACATCGGTAGTGGGGTGGGGGTGGTGATAAGGGAGTGGTAGTGGGGGTGGATGAAGTAAAACATTATTTTGAGGTTTCTGGTTCTTGTACACACACTAAATCACATTTTTTTTCATCCCCTTTAATAATGGGGTGGGGAAAGGTAATGGGGGTGGCTAATGCCAAATTTTTTTTTGAGACCTTAGCTTCTCTTGTATATACTAAATACCAATTTTCTGGACTCTTACCTGCTTGATTTAGCTATTTACCCTAATTTACCCCCCAACCCTTTGACGGAAGATGAAAATATAATCTAGTTCCAGATCTCGTTAAAGTACATACGTGTACCAAATGTCAAGTCAATATCTTAAACGGTTCCAGAGTAAACGTGCGCACAAAAAAGTTACAGACAGACCGACAGAAGTTTTTTTTTGCTCAAACTTAAAATCTCGACGTTTCATGACATTCTAAGCCTATTTGGACAATAAAGATTTTTTTTTAATTTTTTTTGTGTTACTATACTTCCACTGGATGTGGAAGTAAAACGTAGGAAATTTTGTCGTCTTCAACTTTGTCTCGAACATCCACTACGTGGATTTGGAAATAAAACAAAATATGGAATTAAAATCGACAGGTTCGTTCAATAAATGGAACTTAAATAATACACATTTTTCTGAAATCGATCGGGAATGTCTACATTTTCGGCGCGATTTTAGAGCGAAAAATGCACAATTCCAGTATTTTAGTCCGTTGCTAGGAAACTATCAGAAAACAGACCGGAAAGGATCCGTTGCCAAGCAACGATCAACATTCCCGTACGGTTTTTTATATATATATATATTTTAATATGTTAATATTTTTGATTTTTATACGTTTAAAATAGTATTGATTGTGATTTCAGAAATTTTTTTTTTTAAATGTTTATATTTTTGATTTTTATACGTTTAAAATAGTATTTAATAGTATTTAATAGTAGTAGAAGTGGTTCGGACTCCACTATAAGCTGTAGGGCCTCGTTTCTCTTTACCTAACACAAAATCATTCCGGATTTTCAAGGAGTTACTTCGGTGACTTGAGAAGCGGTTAAGAAAACATTTTAAGAAAACATTTTTAAAACATTTATTGTGATTTCAGAAAAAATAGTATGTGTACTTCGGTGTGAAAGTACATTCCCAGACTTCGATGCTTGTTGGCTAGCGCCTCGGCCAACAATTGCATCGTCGTCCGGGAATGTATCACTTTCACACCTAGATACACAATATACTATTTTAATGGTATGATCTTGCATTCTAAAAAAATAGCATACTTATGTAAAATATCCTTAAATTTACTATAATAATCATTGTATTCATTTAATACTACTTTTTATTAGTTTAAATTGAAAAAAATTATAAACGTTTTTTTTTTCTTTGATATTACTCAATATTACATCTGACTAAATGTACTGTCGTGAGCATTGAGCAAGAAAAAATAGGACAACAATTTTTTTCTACCGTAAATCTGTCTCTATTTGCACACTTGCAATGAATTTTGACAAATAACCGCAATGTCACAAAAATTAAAGTTAGACGTACACAACTAGATTTTAGCAAAAATATGTTATAAGATTTGTCCCATTTTTTTTTGCGCACGACAGTACCTACCCTATACTTAGAATGTAAATTTGATGGGTTCGTAAAATGAATAAATAAATAAATAAATCTTTGAGGGGGTTCGAACCTTCGGTGTGGCGCTGCCTCTGAAGTAGTTTCTACACCAAAATACTTGAATATTGCTCGACTCGCGTTTCGCCAACCATGTTGGCATCATCTAGAGACTATGAAACTGAATTTACAAACAGTCTTAGTGTTCTGTAGTATTGATGCTCAAGAATGTTGTTGCATATTTATTTGTTACTGATTCATGTAGTTTTCGTATCCTTAATAAAAAAAATTTCTAAACGATTTTAACAAAAAACATAAGTTTCTCCAGTCCGACACTGTATTTCTGTAAAACATTGCTGCGTGCAGCCCAAACTACCACAAAAGCATGTACTAAGTTTTAGCTACTTGGGAAAATGGTTAAAAAATATGACAGCTTAAAAATTTGGCATAAATTAGAAAATCCTCTGTATATTAATAACAGCGAAGGCTCCAGAGGGTACATATGAAAGAGTTTTGGAATCAGCTCGACCTCCTCTATCGCCAATTATGTACGGAACATTTAGCATAACGAATTAAAATCTGAGTCAAAATTTCATTAAAATTAAAAATATTTTTTAAGTTAACTCCGTAGATTTTTCATACTATCTAACGAACTTTAATCGTATTACAGTTACACAGTCAGTGTTTTACAACTTTTTAGAAGCTTTTATTTAACTTGCAATTGCAATGTTTGTTTGCTTGTATGTTTGTTTAGGTCAAATCTTGCAAGCTGAATTTCGACTAGTTCTAATTAAGCTGGAGCATTGAAATTTGAAAAATGCAACATAGTATAGCCATTATCGGTATAAATCCAATATGGCGGACGTCCCAAGATGGCGGATCGGCTTTTTAGTCACAACCCTCTTGATATGGGTATCAAATGAAAGGGTTTGACGAGCAAAATACGATAAACAATGTGACGTTATTCTAAATTCAATATGGCGAACGTCCCAAGCTGGTGGATCGCCTTTTTCTTCACAACCCCCTTGATATGGGTATCAAATGAAAGGATTTGACAAGTAAAATACGACAAGCTATGTGACGTCATTCTAAATTCAATATGGCGGACACCCCAATATAGCGGATCGCCTTTTTCTTCCCAACCTCCTTGATATGGGTATCAAATGAAAGGGTTTGACGAGTAAAATACGATAAACTATGTGACGCCATTCTAAATTCAATATGGCGGACATGGGAGAGGTGGGAAAGCGGTGGGAAGAGGTGGGGAAGGAATGGGAAGGGTTGGGAAGATATGGGGTAGGGGTGGGAAGAGACGGGAAAGGGGTGGAAAGAGGTGGGAAGAGATGGGAAAAGGGTGGGAAGAAGTGGGAAGTAGTGTTAGAGAATACGGGAGAGGGAAGGTGTGGATGGCGGTGGCAAATAAAGGGTTATGTCCGTCTGTCTGTAAAATAAATAGACTAAAAAGTAAAAAATAAAATTATATATAAGAAATATTTTTAAGAAAAAGCTTTTATTTGAAAAACTACCAAAAAGTAAAAATATTTTTTTTAAAATTAATACACCTGGAAACCAAAAGCTTTGGGGGCGGTCAATTGAGCAAAGTAACTATGTAATAGCCCCCTATATGACCGTCCCCAAAGCTTTTGGTTTCTAGATGTATGAATTTAAAAAAAAATAATATATTCACTTTTTAGTAGTTTTTCAAATAAAAGCTTTTTCTATAATTTTATTAAATTTCTTTCTACTCCGCTATTTATGCGATATTCTCAGTTGAAATGAAGTGTCAATATATTTAAATTCCAATTTCGTATTCCCATCTATGATTTCGAAAAACCCCATGCGTAAACCTTAAGTAAAATATCAAAAAAAATGTTTTTAATTATTGTTCTAAAACACATTGAAAACGCCATACTAACTGAAAGATATTTTCACTAAAAATTCAAAATATTTATGATTTCGCATAACATATGTCTTAGTTGTATTTTAATAAGTATTTCTAAGCAATTGTAAATTGGTACTTGTCCTATAACAAAACAAAAGTCGTTGTGGTGTAGCGAGTAGCAACAACGAACACTTTGCAGAGTCATTTGGAACGTTAAAAACACACAAGATCATACCTAATTTTCTAAATGCCATGTGATCCAAGGTTGCCAATATTTACCGGAAGCAGTATCCACTGTAAAACTGATAGTATATTATACGGCATGGAATATACGGGAACCGTGGCGCCTTCGTTGATGTGGCCGCCTCGTCAATTAAAATATGCGGAAGAGTTCAAAATCCGAATATCTGACTTCCAGCTGAAATTAGCACAGCAGACAACTGAGGCACCATGGAGACGTTTTACATTGGTTGCGTTACGGCTTCCGTATACGGAAGCCGTATCGCAGTCGGAAGTCGTATAGCATGTAAATGGGCTATCATCGGAAGCCGTATCCTACGCAGTCTGTATATATATATATATATATATATATATATTTATTAGAGCTGAAATAGATCAAATTTTAAGAAGAAAAGGTTCTATGCAATTTTTCACATAAATTGATAGTTTTTAAGTTATAACGACTTCAAAATTGCGATTTAAGCTTAAAAAAAAAGGTATTTCCAAACGGTTTCGTCAAGTTTCATAAATCTATGTAAATAAATAAACAAGAGAAATTCATTATCAGTTTATGAGCTTTATTTTTGGTCTCCACGCATTTTTCAATAAAACTAATATTTATTGAGATATTTGGAAAAGGAAAAAAAAATTACGTTTTATCGAAAATACCTTTTTTTCTAAAGTAAGTGCTGTATACAAACCAAAAAAATTGAGCATCGACGTCATGCTATATATTAATGAGAAACAGTGTTTGAAATTCCTTTTTTTTAATTGCTGGCTAAAAACAGTAACAAAATGGCGACGTTTGTTATTAAAAAAATGTGTAGACGCACATTGTTTCGGTCATAACTTCTTTGTTTTTTATGCTAGAGAAACAAATAAAAAAATAGTTGAAAGCTTAATTAATAACCTATTATTCTACCTATTAGCATTCTTGACGTAGGTGTCACAGTTTCTGAGATATTTAGAACTTACTCTAAATAATTATCTTATGAACATTTGGATGCCAATTGTAAACTTAAATATCTTCGAAATTATTAATCCTACATCAATAAACAAAAAATATAATTAATTTCCAGTTTGTACTTTCTGTAATTGGTTTGTAACATTTTCTCGGTAAAGTAATACTTTCCGAGATACTTGACGAAAGCCGTTTGGAAATTACCTTTTTTTTAAGCTAAAATCGCAATTTTGAAGTCGTTATAACTTAAAAACTATCAATTTAGGTGAAAAATTGCATAGAGCCTTTTCTTCTTAAAATTTGATTTTACTTCAGATCCAGTAAATATATATATTTTTCAATGCCACCCCCTATAAATTAGCAAACCTCCGCACAATATAGAAACTTTTCTGTGCAGCATTTATTACACAGTCCCACAAAAAAAAAAGTTGTCTGCGCCGGGGTACTGACCATACCTATCCCTTGTATTTTGAGCCGGTGAACACGAATCTGACCTTAGTTTTTCCCTTATACGTCAAGTTTTTTTTTACCAGCAAATAAATATATAAATATTACGATTCAACAGACTTTTTTTGCTGTATAGATAGTTGTGTAGACGCACATTGTTTCGGTCATAACTTCTTTGTTTTTTATGCTAGAGAAACAAATAAAAAAATAGTTGAAAGCTTAATTAATAACCTATTATTCTACCTATTAGCATTCTTGACGTAGGTGTCACAGTTTCTGAGATATTTAGCTCTTACTCTAAATAATTATCTTATGAACATTTGGATGCCAATTGTAAACTTAAATATCTTCGAAATTATTAATCCTACATCAATAAACAAAAAATATAATTAATTTCCAGTTTGTACTTTCTGTAATTGGTTTGTAACATTTTTTCGGTAAAGTAATACTTTTCACATACTTGACGAAAGCCGTTTGGAAATACCTTTTTTTTAAGCTAAAATCGCAATTTTGAAGTCGTTATAACTTAAAAACTATCAATTTATGTGAAAAATTGCATAGAACCTTTTCTTCTTAAAATTTGATTTTACTTCAGATCCAATAAATATATATATTTTTCAATGCCACCCCCTATCAGGGGGTGGCATCCACCCCCTATAAATTAGCAAACCTCCGCACAATATAGAAACTTTTCTGTGCAGCATTTATTACACAGTCCCACAAAAAAAAAAGTTGTCTGCGCCGGGGTACTGACCATACCTATCCCTTGTATTTTGAACCGCTGAACACGAATCTGACCTTAGTTTTTCCCCTATACGTCAAGTTTTTTTTTACCAGCAAATAAATATATAAATATTACGATTCAACAGACTTTTTTTGCTGTTAAAAAAAACGGACGTGTTGGGGAAAAACTAAGGTCAGATTCGTTTTCAGCGGCTCAAAATACAAGGAATAGGTGTGGTCAGTACCCCCGCACAGACCACTTTTTTTGGTTGCCACTGTGCCACACTCAGTGTGGCACAATCTCACGCAAAAAAAGTCATCTGCGTGGGGGTACTGACCACACCTATCCCTTGTATTTTGAGCCGCTGAACACGAATCTGATCTTAGTTTTTCCCCAACACGTCAGGTTTTTCTTTTAACAGCAAATAAATATATAAATATTAGACTTTTTTGCTTTGAAAAAAAAAAAACTAAGGTCAGATTCGTGTTCAGCGGGTCCAAATACAAGGGATAGGTATGGTCAATACCCCGGCGCTTTTCTTTTTTGTGGACCTGTGTTATTATACTGTCAAAAATGAACGAAATCCGTTCAATATGACATTATTCCGAAGTTTTGCATATTTTTTACCTCTGGGTACTGTACTAAATTGGCCTATGATGAATAAAGTATCATTAGAACAGATTAAAAGAAAAGAAACCCAAAATACCTTGATTTTTAAAAGTATTACCCATTAAAAAATATTGTTATCTTATCGAATTTTTTCGATTCTAGTTGAACGCCTGCACGGTTCTCTTAAAATGTTGAATATTCTAATAGAAGCGCTGGCAACGATGCCGGGCTTCGTAAAATGCACCAAATACATACATACATACAAACGGGCTTCGTATAGATAGTTGTATGTGTTGGGTTTCGGATAACCTGAGAAATATATATTTTTGTTAATGTTAAATAAAGTTATCTCTCTTCTATTGCGCGGTGTATATAAATGTTTCCATGATATATTTGGTACGCGTCTAACTACAATAAAAGACTCGGGCTTCTGAGTGCCTGTGCAACGTACAGGGCTTGGTATTGGTAGCCGGGTACGTATATATATATATATATATATATATATATATATATATATATATATATATATATATATATATATATATATATATATATATATATATATATATATATATATAAATGTACTATCTTGATTTATTATTTTATTAAATTTATTTTTATTTGTTTTTATTAATTTTAAATTTACTCTTTCCCAGGGCCAAAAAGTAGGTTCAAATGTAATTATTTAATCTTGTAGAATAAAAATATTTTATAAGAAATACAGATTTATTAGATTGAATTAACAGTGAGAGCAATTGTTTCTCCTAATGCCCTAACCGAAAGCTACCTTATAAACTAAATTCTTAGTTGCTAAAATATTGTCCAAATTAAAGTAAATGAATTGTCTTTTTAAAATAACTTTTGAATAACACAGGCTAAGTCTTTATTCCAAATCGTAAACTAAAATACCTTGTTTTCTTTTGAGAAAATGTTCGTTTAATATTCTTTAAAAAGGATCCTTTGACTTTTGACAAATATTCGTCCTTTCTTCTCAATTAAACATTTATTTATTCAATTCAATATTTATCTTTATCTGAACAAATCTTCTTTTTATATCAATCATATATCTTGTTCTTCTATTTTGTCAAATCTTTATATTTTTCCAAAAATATATGTATTTTTACATTTTGTCAAATTTGACTTTTTTCGAATAATAATCTCATTTCCCATTTTTTTTTACAACTTGATTTTCTTACTTTAATTTCGTTGACTTCGAAATAGCTTATATCCTATAGTTTTACATATTCTTATTCTAATCTTAACTACTAAACAATTTTATTTAACCTATAACTAAATACATGTCAATATATATATATATATATATATATATATATATATATATATGAAATCGGATTTGAAGGAAACAACTACTCAGCGGGCAAATACCCCGACCTGCATTGAATTAAACCTTCAAACCGTGATCAGTAACCAACAATCATTTGTCTGTTCCTAACCAGACATAGACCGGTTTCGAACTTATTATGTTCTCATCAGTATGCCATAGGTCATGGAACAGACAAATGATAGTGGTCAACTTGCTAGTCTTATACAAACTGAATCAAATGAAGTGACGGTGAGAGGTAAACTCTCATATGGTCAGATGCTACTATACGTCTGACAAATGTCACTGACGTATAGTGACTTGCTTTTTTGCAAGTACCAAGAGCGGCGACCTCTAGCCTTAGTGGGCTATACTCACTGTTTATGAAATCGGATTTGAAGGAAACAACTACTCAGCGGGCAAATACCCCGACCTGCATTGAATTATACCTTCAAATCGTGATCAGTAACCAACTATCATTTGTCTGTTCCTAACCAGACATAGACCGGTTTCGAACTTATTATGTTCTCATCAGTATGTCATTCAATTCAATGCAGGTCGGGGTATTTGCCCGCTGAGTAGTTGTTTCCTTCAAATCCGATTTCATAAACAGTGAGTATAGCCCACTAAGGCTCTCTTGGTACTTGCAAAAAAGCAAGTCGCTATACGTCAGTGACATTTGTCCGACGTATAGTAGCATCTGACCATATGAGAGTTCACCTCTCACCGTCACTTTATATATATATATATATATATATATATATATATATATATATATATATATATATATATATATATATATATATATATATATATATATATATATATATATATATATATATATATATATATATATATATATATACAGGGTGTCGCGAAACTCCCGCCTTCCCCTTTAGGTGCTAATTCTCCATGCAAAAATAGTAAGAAAAGTTCCTATAAACATGTGTCCGGAAATACTTCCTAAGGGAGCTACGGCCCTCTAAGGATGGCGCAAATAATGTTTTTACTAATTATCTCGGAAATGATTTGGAACAACTTTATGAAACTTGGTTAACTATTTTCTGTTATTAAAGGTTATTGTTTTACAGTATTAGCCAAAATCAATTTTATCCTGGGGCGGAGAAAGGGGGGTCGGGGTTCTTTGTTTCTACATATTAATTTTTCCATTTGACATTTTTAGTATTTTAATCCCAGATTATGATTCCCTGGTTAATTCTGCATAAAAAAGGGCCTCTTTACAATTAGCCATATGGCAAGCCGTCTTCGAGTAAAAGCGGTCTAAACGAAATATTGCGTATTCGTTTGTTAAATGTGCATTATTTATTTTTCAAAGTAGGCGTAAAACAATAACCTTTAATAATCGAAAATAGTTCACCAAGTTTCATAAAGTTGTTCCAAATCATTTCCGAGATAATTAGTAAAAACATTATTTGCGCCATCCTTAGAGGGCCGTAGCTCCCTTAGGAAGTATTTCCGGACACATGTTTATAGGAACTTTTCTTACTATTTTTGCATGGAGAATTAGCACCTAAAGGGGAAGGCGGGAGTTTCGCGACACCGTGTATATATATATATATATATATATATATATATATATATATATATATATATATATATATATATATATATATATATATATATATATATATATATATATACATATACATATACAGGGTGTCGCGAAACTCCCGCCTTCCCCTTTAGGTGCTAATTCTCCATGCAAAAATAGTAAGAAAAGTTCCTATAAACATGTGTCCGGAAATACTTCCTAAGGGAGCTACGGCCCTCTAAGGATGGCGCAAATAATGTTTTTACTAATTATCTCGGAAATGATTTGGAACAACTTTATGAAACTTGGTGAACTATTTTCGATTATTAAAGGTTATTGTTTTACGCCTACTTTGAAAAATAAATAATGCACATTTAACAAACGAATACGCAATATTTCGTTTAGACCGCTTTTACTCGAAGACGGCTTGCCATATGGCTAATTGTAAAGAGGCCCTTTTTTATGCAGAATTAACCAGGGAATCATAATCTGGGATTAAAATACTAAAAATGTCAAATGAAAAAATTAATATGTAGAAACAAATAACCCCTACCCCCCGTTCTCCGCCCCAGGATAAAATTGATTTTGGCTAATACTGTAAAACAATAACCTTTAATATCAGAAAATAGTTAACCAAGTTTCATAAAGTTGTTCCAAATCATTTCCGAGATAATTAGTAAAAACACCTATTTTTGCGCCATCCTTAGAGGGCCGTAGCTCCCTTAGGAAGCATTTCCGGACACATGTTTATAGAACTTTTCTTACTATTTTTGCATGGAGAATTAGCACCTAAAGGGGAAGGCGGGAGATTCGGGACACCCTGTATATATGTGTATGTGTACAAGTGGAGATCCCTTAGTGATATAAAGTATATAAGTGGTTATAACTTAAAGACTATCAATTTATATGAAAAGTTGCATAAAACCTTTTCTTCTTAAAATATGATACTCTTTCAGCTCCAATGTTTTTCATTTTTTTTTATTTGCCACCCCCTGAAAAGGAGTGGCTTATAAATTAGCAAGCCGCGCACACTATAGAAGTTTCCAAAAATGAACGAAATCTAATTCATATGACATTATTCCGAAGTTAAAAATCTCTAGTTACTGTAGTAATAGTAAATTTATTAAACTTATATTTAATTAATTAATAAGCAGAGACCCAATACAATGAAAATCTAGTCCAGTGTAGGTCAACCTTACTAACTAGATCTGGGTGGCAAATAAAAAATGAAAAACATTGGAGCTGAAAGAGTATCATATTTTAAGAAAAGGTTTTATGCAACTTTTCATATAAACTGATAGTCTAAATTATAACCACTTGAAAATTGGGATTTAAGCTTGAAAAAGATGTATTTCAAAAAGGTTTTCGTCAAATAACTCGAAAAGTATTCCATTGAGCGAGAACATGCTGGAGAATAGAAAGCTACTAAACTGAGGATGAATTTTGTTTTTTTCTAATTTTTGTAGAATTAATGGTTTCGGATATCTAAATGTATAAAGACATAGTAGTATTTAGTTTAAATGTTAAATATATCAGAAATGAAATTAATTAGCGTTTCTAATGATTTTTTGGTTATTTCTGTAGCATAAAAACAAAGAAGTTATGACAGAAACAATGTGCTTCTTCGCAGTTTTTTAATAAAAACGTCGTCATTGTGTTAATGTAAGTAGTCAGTAATTAAAAAAAAATATGTTATATACGTACTTACCCGTTAGCGACCACCTTTATTTTTTTACTAATTATACACCATACAATAAGCTATAACATATATTGGTAACGTAGTCAAATTGGCAAAGATAATGTTACGTGCTGTCACCCCCCTTCGTAAACACCCTGTATCGTGGGTTCGGAAATAATAACACCAGGGTAACACTAAACAATAATGTACTTACATATGCACTAATTACAACAAATAAAGAAAAAGAGTATGAATTGGTTAGAAATTCGATATATTAATAAATATATAAATGAACAACAACTGCTTGAATTATACATATATACATATAAACAACGAGATGTATTTTTCACAATACATATTTTCTACAAAGCTCCATCGAAACGGTAATACATTAAAAATTATGTGTTTAATAATAAGGATACATAATAAAAAAACATGGAATGCTAATGATATATGATAATATTAGTTGTCTTCATCACTGTCCTCATTGATTATATCACTGATATCTTCTGCGAACCTTGTATATGATAAATTCATGTTTAAGTTAAAAAAAAATAAATTAGTTTTATGTTACTTAGAGATGGATTTATGCAAGGTCGACGATATTCCGAAATCATCAATAAAACTGTCTGAATTATTCGCAGAAGATATCAGTGTTATAATAAATGAGGACAGTGATGAAGACAACTAATATCATATATCATTAGCATAACATGTTTTTTTTTATTATGTATTCTTATTATTAAACACAATTTTTTTATGTATTACCATTTCGATGGTAATACATAATGTAGAAAATGTATGTATTGTGAAAAATACATCTTGTTATTTCAAAAAAATACGGAGGCTGCTCAAAAAATTTTCAATACGTATAATCGAAGCAGTTGTTGTTCATTTATATATTTATTAATATATCGAGTTTCTAACCAGTTTATACTCTTTTTCTTTATTAAGTACGTAAGTAAATACATTATTGTTTAGTGTTACCCTGGTGTTATAAATTCCGAACCCAAGATACAGAGTGTTTACTAAGGGGGGGTGTAAGCATGTAACATTTATCTTTACCAATTTGACTACCTTCGATAGAGTTTTGTAAAAAATATGTGTTATAGCTTATTGTATGGTGTATAATTAGTAAAAAAAATAAAAAAGGTCGCTAACGTGTAAGTACGTATATACATTTTTCAAAAAATTCAAAAGCATCAATCTTTGTTTTCTTCATGAAAAGATTTCATGAAAATATCAGTAATAAATTGTCTTGAGTATATTTGCAATATATGTGAAATACAAACAAATTGGTTCACTTGATTAAGAAAAAAAATTTTTTTTCGGATTTTCGAAAAAAACATTTTTCCCAGATATTATGAAGTTTTTGAGGTCAAAACTTTTTGTGGTAGTATCTTTCGCAAAGATACATCCCTGGAAGGAACCACACGCAAAAAGGTTGCAAAGGCACGAACACTTATCTTAACCTGCCATGGCCTTTATTATTTATTTATTTACACTTTTACGTCTAATATGTCTGTATTGCTTTGCTTTATAAACACATGTTGTTCACTTTTGACACTGAATATTTATTGCTTTCTTTAACGCAATGAAGCACTTGAAAGGGTCTTTTAGGTACCTATATAAATAGGTCTATTTCCGTCGACCGTCAACTAAGGCACAGCTTTACACTTTATTTTTGGTACTATTTAAAAAACACTAATAGTAATTTTCAGTTTATTAATTGTATATGAACTTTTTTTCCCTATTATGACATGTCACGTTACGCAAAATTTCTTGGCTCACCGGTGGCTTAAATTTGATTGAGTTTACCGAGGTTTTAACCGATTTTTTAGCACTTATTTTGGGAGGGTCTTTCGATGCGTCTATACACGCCGTTTGTCAACTTTCGAGTGTCAACTGCTCACAGCACTTGTTATTATACATAAAACAAATTAAAACAATAAAATTGCTGCAGCCAAACAATTCCATTCAAAATTTATTTTGACTCCGCTATAAGCTTTCAAGTAATTTTTTTGTTTGTTTCCGTAACATAAAACAGTGTGCATCTTCACATATCCTCAATTAATGTCGCCATTTTATTACTGTAATAATGATAACTTTATTTCAAGTAAGCCTTACTGGTTACGAAACGTCAACAGCAAAATACAAAATAAAACTTTACTTTTATAAAATTTTAAATAATATAGAGTACATCAAATATTTAAAATTTTGTATAAAAGAAATAATTGGAATAAGACTACAAAATATTTAAAAATTACAATAAACGATAAGTTAGTTATTTGTTTCTTAAAAGCTTGAAAAGGATGGACATAGTTAGGTTATATACAGTGTGCTATTTAATATCGCAACACTCTATGGTAATAACAAACACCCTATATGAGGTATCGAGCTAAAATTTTGTATAGAGGTATTTGAGATAACTGCGAATCTAATCCCTGTCCACTTTGCCGATAAAAAATTGCCGAACAGTTGATATTGAACTTTTGAACCCATCTAGGGGATCTTAGTAGGCCTTGAATATGAGAATAAGAAATTTTCAAAATTATTAAATTGAGCTCCTTGGGTACTATGCAAAAAATATATAAATGAAATCAGACAATGCTTTCCAAAATAACAGGGTGTTGCATTTTTAAATAGAACACACTGTATAAAGCTTTAACAGGATGGCTAAAATTACACATTAAATTCACGAAATTCTTTTAGTGTGTAAAAACTGTGGGTGCAGAGAAAATAATGTAATCTCTTTTTATATTTAATTTTAATTAAGTTATTATTACCATTTATAGATTATAGGATAATTATTCAGTAATTAAAAAAAAATCTCAAATACCGTTTTGCATTAATGAAGAACATTACCTAGCTGTTCAAATTATTCTGCCTGTTTAAAGCACTTGCTTTAGAAAAAAAATTTCATCTGCCATATTGGAGCTGCTATTTTGAATTTTTTTAATTCTGCTTTGGCGACCACAAAAACATAAATATACTACATTTCAAAAATAAATCAGCAATACTTCTTCAATTACTATTTTTTTTTATTTATAAGAGCAATTGTTGAGACCATATAGAAACTGAAGATGATATCTTTTACTACAAGAATCACCTATAAAGTAATATATGACATTGTTTCTAAATTTTTCATAATTTTTACCTCTAAGTACTACTGTAGTAATTAGTAATGGGCCTTTCTAAGTATTTATTTTTGTAGTCAGAATATTTAAAGAATATTTTCAAACAGTTCAACATGTTTCCATTTTTAACCTCTAAATATGTGGAAAAGCCCTATGTAATACTTAACTAATATAATTTAATAAAATTGTCGAAATATTTTGTTTCAGCGTATAAGTACTGCTTCAGGTGAAGGCAAGCACTTTTGTTATCCTCACTTCACTTGTGCTGTTGATACGGATAATATCAAGAGAGTGTTTAATGACTGCCGTGATATCATTCAACGTATGCATCTCCGTCAATACGAACTATTATAACCGCCCACCTCATTTTACAGCAACTTTGGTCTCCAGCGCTTTCTCACTAAATCTATTCCAGTTTTCATACATTTGTCAAATAAAATGAATAATTAATATATTCATAGTACTGCATATGCAACATCTAATTAAATAACAGTAGGACCAATTAATACAACGCAATGTTTGTTTTGTTACTGTTTGGCCAACAATTATTTATGTTTATTTGACAAATTTATTATTAATTGACAAGGTGAATCTCCAGATGATGAAAGTACAAATCAAAAAATTATGTAGCATGCAATTCATAAATTTTTCATGAACAATATGTAACAATTTGAGGTTGGAATTATGTTTAAAATCATTTTAGTTTTTAAATCACTTTAATGGGATCTGACAAATTGTATGTTCATGAATATATTAATTTGTGAAATTGTGATAATGTCTCAAATCAATGTTTTTAATTAATTTGTATATCAGTCAATAATATTTACGTAATGTGTTTAAAATATTAGTAGTTAATGATAATTTATATATTTTTTTATGTTATCCTAATTTTACATTAATTTTTATATTTATTTTTGTGAGCAGAAAGATAGTGCAATATATTTATATGTTTAAGTATGAATGTAGGACAAAATTTTTATTATTTAAATTTTATTTTTATTTCCATCTCAGTTAAGAAAATGTCTACTTAAGTACTTTCGTATACGTATCAAAGAATAGATACAATCTGCAAATGTTGGTAAATAAACTACCAGTAAATTTTGATAAACTGCCTTCTTTACTAAATTAATCGTTTTTATAAAATGAAAGCCATCAAGAGTTTGGAATTCAAAATTTATTTTATTCCTTGAAAGTAATAAATCCATATTTACATATTTATTTACAATTTAAATATGTAAAAGCATTGGAGAAATGAAAATATTACAGTAAGTTTAGTAAATAGCTTCTTTTCTTGAAATTTTTATTTTAATGAGCATATTTTGATTTTCTCTCTTAAAATGAGCGTTGTCTGAAATGAAGTGTTACACATCTACTGTAAATATTGTTTTTATTCGAAACATTTGATTTCAGAGAAACAAAATATAGGGTGCAAAAAGCTAATTTGTTTGCCAAAGTAATAATTACTCTATTAATTATATTTATTTTTGTTTAATAACTAGTAGGGAAGCCCTGCAACTGTCTATATGCACTTCCATCAGTTATTAATCAAACTTTTATTTTTAAATGATATTTCCCAATGAATCGTTTTTTTGCTGTTCAAAGAGAAGGTCGCAAATATCTATATATCCTCAGAGGTGCAACCTGGTACATAGAGGTAAGTTAGATTAAGTTGTCATATTTTGACCTGATCTACATGTAGTTGTTCCATGGCCACTTATAGGCTATTAACTATGTACAAAAAAAAAGAGGAAGTAAGTTTTATTGTTTCATCCACTTGTTGGTCACCTAAATATGATAAATGCTATTAGAATTGGGGGTGCATTTTTGAAAATGAGAGAAAAGGGGTGGTTTTTTGATTTTTTCAATTGAACTGAAAAATCAAGCGAAATTCAAAAAAAATGACAAGAATACTTTTTTGTAGAAAATTGAATTTACCATCAAAAAAACTGTTTTTTTTTTTTAGACTAAATGTGAGAATTTTTTACATTTTCTCATAACTTTTTTCTGAGCAGAGTGCTAGAAAGTAGAGATTCCAACCGTTGAAATAAGCTCTGAAAAAAGGTTCTATGATGAAAATTGACTGAGATATTGCCGTTCAAAGTTGACTATTTTTTGTTGTTTTTTACCGCTTTTGCTTTTCTTCATAATTATCAATGAAAATTATTTATTTTTATTGAATACAATGAAATTTCAACAGCCGATTCCTTTTTTTTATTTGCAACAATTATTATATTTTACAGATAAAACATATTAATTACCACTCAATAACCTTGAAATTGCATTATGCCCAGTAAAAATAAAGTTTTTCATTGATAATTGTAAAGAAAACGGTATATATAAACAAAAGCGGCAAAAAAACGACAAAAAATGTCCAACTTTGGACGGCAATATCTTCGCCAATTCTCATCGTAGAACCTTTTTTTCACAGCTCATTTTAACGATTGGAATCTCTCTCTACTTTCTTTTCTCTCAAGCAAGCAAGCATTCCTATACCCATCTCCAGGCCCCCGCATCAAATCATGGGCCCCGGTACTAAATTCATTGAACATTGACTTAATAAGCTTCTGCAAAATGATAATATTAAAACTCATGGCATACAAACTCGCAATCAAACAACTCCCACCAGTATTACATACCCAGAAGACCATGCAATGTTATCTGGAAAGGAGATACCACCAGAAAATAAGTCTGCTAATAAAGAACATGGAAATGGTACTATTAAGCCGATAAACAACATCAATAAACCAAAAGCCAACTGGTCAAACAAGTCAAGTCAAGTTGAGAACTTTCGTAAACCAGCTTCTGTTATTGGAACTCTGAAAACCAGACAATCAAACTGTAAACTGGTAGCTGCTGTAACTTATAAGAAAAGTTCAGTTCAGGTAAAACGCTTAGCTAATGAGGTAACTGAGGCCGACCTCTTGGAACATCTACAGAACCACTTTGGCAATGAGACATTTTCCATTGAAAAGCTTAAGGTCCATTCTGGAGATTACGCAAGTTTTCGAGTGGAAGTACGAGAAGCTATTGCAAATCATTTATTGAATCCCGAACTCTGGCCTCAAGGTATCATTGTAAATAAGTTTACATTTTTTCGGAAAGAAAGAAAGTGGCACTATCAGCAAAGAAATTTCGAGAGAAGAACTTATAGGGAGTCCAGACCTTACTACTAAACACATAAAATCAAGTAAACTAATAAAAAAAGATACAAATATACTTCATATTAACATACAGTGCCTGAGAAATAATATTCTGGAACTTGAAACTTTCCTTAAATATGAAAAACAACCTATAATTATATATGTATTACAGAACATTGGTTAACTTGTGAGGAGATTGAACATACACATATAGATGGTTATAATTTTAATATCTAGTTTTAGTTGCAATGTAATCACTCATGGAGGGACAGCTATCTTTGCTAAAAATAATCTCAATATTAATAATGTGCCTAAATCAAATCATTTTTTAAATACCTTATTAATTGAACTACATTGTGAAATAGCAGCCATGGAAGTGCATGACCCCAACCTGCTTATCATAACTATTTATAGATCGCTCTTAGGGGACTTTGAGATCTTCTATGATACTTTGCTAAAGGTCCTAGACTATGCGACTACTTGCAGACACACTTTGGTAATTAATGGAGACTTTAATGTCTGTTTTAATAAACAAGACAATAAAACTATAAAATTAATTGACTTAATGTCAACGTATGGACTAAAACCCATCATAACTGCAAACACCCGCCTAAACAACTGTATAGATAATATTTTTACTAATGCTCACATTGATGACTTTGAAACCTCTAGTTACGATCCACATTTATCAGACCACCATGCTATAACAATAACCTTACGCAATCACACTACCACTGCACCTAAATATATAAAAATAAGACCAATAACTACAGGATTGCAATTACTTAAAAACTCTATCACTAATATTAACTGGGACTTTATTTATGATAGGAAAGTTGGGGTAAACAATAAATTCGATAAACTGATAAATATTCTGGTTACAGGAATGAACACAGCATTTGCTGAAAAAACAGTAAAGGCTACAGCTGATAATACACCTAAAGTTAACTGGTTTACTAATGAACTTAAGACAATGAGACAAAATCTTAATTTTATTATCAAAGCTGCAAAACATACTAATAGCAACGCATGTAGGGATGTCCTTAGATGATATCGAATGCAATACAAACTTGCAATTAAAAGAGCAAAGTGCAGGGCCTATGAAGCTTACATTTGTGAATCGGGAAATGTGCAAAAAGCAACTTGGAATGTGATTTATAGTCACAGGCTCACCAAAAATACAATCACACAACGCTTTCACCTGATGAACTAAATAATTACTTTATTAATGTTGCAAGGCAGGTAATAGATGAGTTGCCGACTCCTATGTATTCTAACTCAGAATATATGGAACGCTCTGATATTGGAAAAACCCAAACTCAATTTCAATTCGAGAATATCACTTACGATGAAATCTATGACATTATCTCCTCGCTCAAAAATACAAACAGTAAGGACATCTTTGGAATAAATACGACAATCATCAAAAACATTGCTGACTACTTAGTAGTACCACTTACTGATCTGTTTAACATGTGCCTGCAAAGTAATACATTTCCTGATATTCTAAAACTCTCGAAAGTTATACCTGTTCACAAAAAAGGCTCCCTAGCCAGCCAACTTTCGGCCAATATCTATAATTTCACTTATTGGAAAATTTTTTGAAAAAGCCCTTAAATCCAGGATTAATAGATACTTTGATATTAATAACTTATTTAATAAAGCACAGTTTGGTTTTCGTACGAACCACTCGACTACAATGGCTATAAATAAACTAACTGAAATAATATCAGCTAGTTATGATAAAGGCGAATTTGTTGGAGCTCTATGCTGTGATTTAACTAAAGCCTTTGACTGTATATCTGTTGAAATACTCATAGAAAAGCTGCATTACTATGGGTTTCACAATAATTCACTACAACTTATAATAAACTCTTTATCTCTCCAACAGGAAACAACAAGTAATTGTTAATGACATACATTCCAATGTTGATATCATCGAACATGGTGTTCCTCATCAGGGTTCGGTGTTGGGTCCTATCCTGTTTATAATATACGTCAACGATATAACATCAAGTGTACCCAACAATGACCTTATACTATTCGCGGATGATACCACTGTAGTATCCAGAAATAAACAGCTTTCCTTACTGCTTAAAAATATGGAAGATGCACAGTCGAAGGTGACAAACTGGTTTGCAACTAATAAACTCAGTCTCAACAGCAGTAAATCTGAGACCATTATCTTTACACTGCGAGAGGCTAAGGAATGGAATAATCCTCAGTCAGTTCACTTTTTGGGTGTACACTTAGATCTTAAACTTACATGGGAGGCACATGTGAATCATGTAGCAAAAAGCCTGACAACTAATATCTTTGTCATAAGAAACTTGATATGTCTCACCTTTGTTTTAATTTTACCTAATTCCCATTTACCGTAGTCTATTATAGTGTGTCTAACAAAATGCCCTGAAAGACTCCTGGGCGAGAAGAATGTGCATCCGCACCTTCCCTTGGATCTTCTTTATAATTCCTGTTTTTTTGGATTAGGATAGGTTTAGGGTAATATATGTATAGATGTGTGCTGCGTGTATATGATAGATAGATAGATAGATAGATAGATAAGATTTATTCCAACATACCACCCTATTAGGGTATAGAACGTGTCAACATTTAGTAATTTACAAAATATATAATATTGCAGTCATAAAGATTAAAAATTAGAATTAACATATAACACAGTACACAGTAATAAAAAACTTATAGCGATGCTAAAGAACTAGAACACTACTACATAAACACATTAAAGTACGTATTAAAAATAATATACACTACAGTATACACAAACATATATATATATAAAATATATACTTACATATACAAAATATCACAATGATCATTGAAGAATTCTTCAATAGTATAGAATGCTTTATTTATGAGATGTGTTTTAATTGTTTTTTTTAGTTGGTTTATGGGAAGATTTCTTAGTGATAAGTTAATTTTGTTCCAGATTCTCATAATATTATTTTGAACATTTCTATTTATAAAAGTATATTTGGTTTGTTCAGGTACAAGGTTTTTTTTATTTCTTGTGTTATAACTGTGGCTAGTCTCATTGCTGTTAAAAAGATTTCTATTTTGATAAATAAAAAGAACTGCTTCATAAATGTACATACTAACTACAGTTAAAATGTTATTTTCCCTAAATATACTTTTACAACTTTCTGTTTGTTTCATATTAAAAATGTTTCTCAAACAACGTTTTTGTAAAACCAAAATTCTCTGAACTTCCACCGAGTTTCCCCAAAAGATAATTCCGTACTTCATTTTCGAATGTACATAAGCACGATAAGCAGTCAGTGCTGCATTCAATCCGACACTTTTATTTATTGTTTTTAAAGCATAACAGTATCGCCCTATGTTTTCGGACAACTTTTCAATATGAACTTTCCAATCTAGCCTCTGATCTACATGTACACCAAGAAATAGCACGCTTTCTGTCGACTCAAGGTTTGTATTATTTATGTTGATTGTTAAGGGGTCATTTAATCGAGTATTAAAATTAATTATCTGTGTTTTGTTGACGTTAAGGACCATGTGTGCAAATGTGTTTATCAAAAAAAAAAAAAAAGAAACTTGATAGGAATTGTAGCCCAGCCAGTACTTAAAACTGTCTACCATGCACTAATCCAAACTAAGCTAAGTTACGCAATTTTAGCCTGGGGCCATGCACCTTCGGCCTCAAGATTATTCAGTCTTCAACGCAGAGCTGTACGTTTAATTGATGGGCTAGGATATAGGGAAGACTGTAAAAAGAGTTTCATTGAGTTAAAGATTCTGTCCTTTCCATGTTTATTTATACTTGAATGCCTTCTGTACGTAAAAAATAACAGAGAGCGGTATCTAACGCATAACGATGTACATAATTATGAAACTAGAAGTAATTCCAGTATTTACTTAGATTATCATAGAGTATATAAATCACGTACAAGCATTTCCTATTTTGGAGCTAAATTTTTCAATTTCCTCCCAAGTAATATCAAAAACCTGCAACCAAGATTATTTAAAAACAAAATCAAGGAGTATTTGCTCAATAAATGTTTTTATTCACTAAATGAATTTTGTAATAATAATTTTTCAGATTTTGTAATAGGAACTTAAAAGATACAACTATTTCCATTTTATATTTTACATTAATTGTTTATTGTTAGTTTGTTCACATCATCTTTATTGTAGTTTATCACTTTTATTACTTTACTTACTAATTTGACATGTGTAAACAGTTTATTGTATTAACACGAATAAAGAATTGAATTGAATTGAATTCACTGGCGGGCCCTCGCGCCTTCGGAAGCCAACGGGCCCCGCGCTTAATAATTGATGAGCTGGAGGGGGGGAATTGGGGAAAAATATTCTGGCCCTTCTAAAGCCAACGGGCCTTCGCGATTAATAATTGATGAGCGGGGGGGCAGGAATTTGAAAAAAGATTGCCAAAATCTCTGGCGGGCCTCTCGAGAGCCAAGGGGCCCTTGCGCTTAATAATTGATGGGCGGGGAATTTAAAAAAAAAAAATTTTCAAAATCTCTGGCGGGCCCCCACTACGGGCCCTCGTGCTTAATAATTGATGAGCGGAGGGAGAAATTTGAAAAAAATTGCCAAAATCTCAGTACCCAATAGGCCCCCCCCATATGGGGGGGCTGCTTATCTCTGCTCAGAAAGTTTTAAGCAAAAATGTAAAAAAAAATTTGCATCTTTTGCAGATTTGTTTATGCTTACATTTAGTATAAAAAATGGTTTTTTCTAAGTTGAAAAAAGCCATTTCAATGAAAATTTTAATTTTCTACAGAAAAGTCTTGTAATTTTTTTGAATTCCACTTGGTATTTTTTTCTATGCCCTATTTTTATTAACATCCTGGTGAAGTTTAGCTAATGCTACTCTACCACTTAACTAGGACGGCAAGATGAGATACGGTCATCCGTTCAAGTGACGGACTTGCCCGGCATCCTTAACTTCGCCGATCGAGGTCTTCTCACTGAAACCGATACCGTACCTCACCTCACACCTATTTGAGTGCTCAAAAATTTAATAGCATTTTGTGATTTTATCATATTTAGGAGATCAATAAACGAATAAAACAATAAAAACCTTTAATGCAATCATCAGTTGTACTCATCTGCAGTAAGCAAGAGATGTATCTCGAAGAGTTCTTCAATTTGATGATTGTCGCTTTCTAAATGGAAAATAATAATAAATATAACAAAAATTATTACTACAAAATGGTGACGTTTGATCAAAAAGATTATTCTTAGACTTAAACGTATCTACTTATTAGACTTATTTATACATTTTTGAGGTAGATGATTCCTAAAATATATTGAGGTTAATTTAAAGGCAACATCTACCTAAAAAGACAACTGATAAAGTGATCTGCAACGGAGCAACTCTTTCAGAGAGAGAAAAAGAGAGAGAAACAATTATGAATGTTAAATTTCACATTCTTTGCTTACTATAGACGAATAAAGACAATGGTGTATGTAGTTTAGTTAGTTAGTTTTTTCTGATTTGTACTTTATCTAGTGCACAAGTAACACAAAATGGTAAAAAATATTAGTTAAAAATAAAGCCATCATCATTAAAATTGATGATTCTGATGACTGAAAATAAAAACTTATTTGTACGGTGATGAAATTTTGTTAAATTTGATCGTCCTTTTAGACGTTGAGTGCAAATTGTCCGATATTTGTATATAGTTATTATTGCTTTGTATATAATTATTATCGCATTTCACCCTTCGTATGCTAGAAATATATGTGTAAAATTATGTTAAAATTCTTTTAGGTCAAGTTGATGTATAAATCAGCGAAGAATATTAAGGTAAAAATACTTTTAAAGATAAATTTAAAAGCTTTTTCTGTGACCCAACATGCAAATTAGTGTGGAAAATGGCATTTTACAATACCACATGTAGAAAAAGTTACTTTCCTCACTTGTGTGGGAACTATATTTTTCCATATGCTAATAAAAATTCAAAGAAATCTAAATTTTATTTACATTTAATATTTACATTATTTTCACAAGAATCACATATTATTTTAAAAAAGATTTATTCGAAGGTATTGAACTTGATGGTATTTGTGGCTTCACATCACTAATATTTTTCTGTGATATAGTAACTTTAAACGGAATCACCGATATATCCTTTTGCAACTGTTGAAGATTTCCATCCCTCAAGTCTTTTTTGACCTGAAAGGTCCCGACCAGCATTCACAAATAAGATTGCAAATGTTCTACGAAAGCAGTGTCCAGTATAATTAAAAGAATTGGATAATTTAGGGTGTTCTGCTATTTTTCTAGGTATACTACCCAAGGTTTTCACAGTCGCCATCTGTCTTGCTCATTTTCCATTTTTGTAATTTGCAACAAATTTTCAAAAATTAGTATTTGATAAAGGGGAAGATGTATGAAATTTTAGAATGCTTGAAAAAGTGATTTACTTGTAATTTCCATATGCAGAAAATGATTATAACAAAAGAAATTCAAAATAATATTTAGATTATGCCATAATTTGTAAACACAACCAAGTGACTGCAAACGGTTTTTTATTGGCGCGACGTCACCCATTAATAGGATAATTTGGCCAAAGTAAATGCAGTGGACGTCTGCTAACGAACAAATTTCGGAGAATCTTGAATGTAAAATTACCATGTTTGTAGTGATACTCTTCTTTGTTCGCATTTTTATGTGTTTGATGTCATTAAACATTTATGTTGTTTAATTTTCACAAAATAAAATAAATTCCTGATTGAGGTTATGTCCGAATTCCTCAGAAGACTTTTTGATTGCTTGTTATAAACACGTCCTGCCTAATCCCAATATAGTTGTCTGTATCGTTTTCAATAATTACTTAATGTCCATAAGTAATAAAAGGCATAATGTAATATTAGAACTTTTAATTTATTTACATATTTTTACACTTACATTAAAGTGATCCTCACAACAACATAAAGGCGTTTTCTCCATTAATTTGACATTTTTCTTAGTGTCGTGTTTCATAGCAGTGCACCACTTTTCTCTAACTGTTGGTCTTGGAACACTAAAAAATATTTTATCGGCAGTTTTTATCGTCAAATTTTTACATTTAGACAATGCAATATTCACTAGCTCATTAACCAAGTAATAACACAATAACGGCAAAAACAAGAACTTGGTAAACTAACCGAGACCTTGTAAACAATAAACAGTAAACTGACATTTGACAAATCATAACCACTGAGCTCTATTACATACTGAAGTGAGTTCGAACAATAGGAAACTATTGTTTTCTTCTGCAGAAACTTTAGAGAAAAGTTATATCACCAGGTTATCTGTTTCCCTCGCACTTGTAAAACGATGTGGTCAGGCAACAGGGAGAGGGGATCTGCTAATATAGCTTGCCTCTTTATTGTTTCTGGCCACCCTTCTCCCTCCCTATGTGAGTTATTGTTTCTGCCCACCCTCCTCCCTCCCCATGTGAGCACACTCCAGTGTATATAGAGTCCAGTGATCATAACGGATCATGTCACAGTTCCTGACGTCAAATAACTGTTGTTTTGAAATAATATCCAAATTCTTCACCGAAAAAAAAAAAAAAAAATCTCGCAGTATTAACATTGAAGAAATCATAAATTTTACGTTTATTTAACATTTTTTTGGTGCTTTGTCGATTTTCATTATAAAAAAAAATCGTGCAACTTTCCCATTGCAGAGCAGCATATTTTTTTTGTAAAATTCGATCCAATTCTCTTGTTCCTGTGTAAAGGAAAATGTTCCCAGTGTGTGTTTTAGAGTCTAGTATTGTAAGCAATAACATCAAGTTTTTATATTCAATATCATGTAGCTGCGGCTTTCAAAACTTATCTCTTCTATAGGCCCCCACTTTTGTATGTTTACCTTCTCATTAGGAAAATTCCGTCTGATGCTTCTTGTAGAAATTTTTTGGAGAAATATGCCAGGAAAACATGTTTTGTGTACTGATTGCGCCAATTAAAAAATCAGCTATTCTCTTAGTAATGTCTTTATTTTAAAGATAAAGTTGTATGCATCTGTATCTTTCTGGCAACAAATCTAAGATTGAGTTTTATGCAACCTGTTCAATATCTAGTGGAATATCTGAAATTTCTTGATAGTCATTTTCTTCCTTACCCATCATATTTAGAGAAAAATGAACAAATTGCAACAACGAAATTAAACATGATGAAATTTAACAAAAGTCAAATTGACATTAATGTAATTCGAAGGAATTATAGTAATAAATCTTGTTTCAGTAAAAAAGTTTATGCTCCTTGAAAAAATAATATGTAATACGTGTGCAGAAATGTCTCATTACGATACTCCTGCGATTGCACCATTCACAAGTATTCCCCATTCTCTAGTGTTCTATTCGCAGATAACAAAAGGTTTGCAAAATAGATAAAGGCAGACTCTGTTGAGAAAAGGGTAGAGACCACAGCCGAAATCGCTGAATTAACATCTGATTGGTTCGATGTTAATAAATTGTGGTAAATCAAATAACTTGTGAATCACTACAAAGTCTGTAGTGATTCACATCCTAGAATTTGTAAAATTTCTGGTCCCAATATTAGACAATGGCTTTACCTGGCATGACCACATTACAAAACTGTCGGCTAGACTATCAAGAACAAATATTTGCGAAAAAATGGATAAAAATCAATATACAGATCCCGGCTCTGAGGTAGTTATAACGTCAAAACCAGAATTGGCTCCAGACTGTATGAAAAATATGACCATTTTTATGCACAATAATACCAAATAATTGTATCTACTGAATTTTGTAATATTTAAAGGTAAATGGCTCCTGCTTGTAGACAAGCTATACTGTAATGTATTTATTTCTGGCTGAAACACTAGCACAAACACAATCACTTGGTAATAATAATAATAATAATAATAATTTACTCGTCACTAAAATTTCATACACAAAAGGTTGCACAAAATTTATCAGACGAGTCCAAAATCCTATAACTATGCATTATTATGATAATAAAAATATATTATTTGTATTTGTTCTAATTGGTGTGAAGTTAAACTCCTACTCATTGAATACCCACTTGTGCTGTGAAAAAAATAGTTCAATGTTTGTTAACATAACCAGCGTCTATTTGGTATATTTAAAATTTCTCAAAAACTGCAATTTACTTCCATAATGGTATTTTTCCCGGTATTTTTAGATAATGTTCTGTGCAGATACTCAACGATAAAATAACCAATTCCTCGGAGCGAACGATGAACCATACATATTTCCAGTATTTTAGATGTGACTCTCCCTACTCACTTTAGTTATGGCATTCGATTGTAGAAACTGAAGTCAATCGGATCATTTTGGTCATTCCAAAGTAACCTTATTTTGTGGTGGTATTTTTTGTAATGCTACATGATTGGAGCTGTTGTTCCCATCTCTAATTGTTACTGCATAACACGTATGAGAAATGTTAAATTATGCGACTACAGCACACATTAGTTGCGTGGCTAATAATAGTGCTTCTGATACGTTTACGTTACGGTGCGTCCTTAAAATGTGCACAGTAGAAAATAACGTTTTATATTGTGAATTGTTTAGTATGTATGCAAATAAATAAATTCTCCACATAGAAGAAATTATTTTACGCCAAAAAAATATTAAGATTGTAATAAATAATTTATTTATGAATTTTATGACCAACCTTTTATTTCTTACCACAAAAGTATTTGTTTTTATATAAAAAAAATTATTTATTTGTGCATATGAAACATAAGATTCAAAACATTATATTTATCTGTGTGTGAAGGCCATCTCTGAAATAACTACATGGGGCCAGGATCTGTTAATATAATACCATTTCATGGTATAATGATAAATCGTTGAATTCACTAGGATATGTTAAAGCTCACGAAATTTTTTTCTATAGTTGTAAACCATGGTTTATTGTATTTAACGTAACACTATCATCATCAATAATTTACTGCAATTTAGTTCATATAAGAAAGCACTTCATAACTATACCAAAAATTGTTATAACTATGAATATAATACTTCCACTATATACAAAATGGAACTACTTTTTGTTTAATTCTTTTCCAGTCTTAGTTAAACAAACTCCCGTTAATATTTTCAAGAATAAACTGAAAGCTCATTTTTAGTCGATGCTTATTATTACAACATAGGGAACTTTAACTATACAATTAATTAACTTTTTGTTCCTACTTACATGTGAATTTTGTTTGTAATTATTTTACAGATTCCATTTTTTTTCCTTTATGGTGTAATGAATGTTCATTTTAAACTGTTATATACATTTTACCAATTTTTATATTATAAAGGTTGTTTATTATATTCTGTAACTGACATGTCATCTCACCATGGTGAATCTATAACCAATAAAGAAATCTCACTTGTATTCTAATGTGATCTTTACCACACCAGTATTACAATATATCATTGACATTTCATCCAAAAATTTTATTGTTTTTTGCAAAACTCTTCTACTTTTCTTGAAATCATCAAATAGAAATCATGTGCCTGATTTTATTTATCGAGCAAAATAAACGGTGTTGGGGAAGTCCTTTAAAAAAATTAAAGTTGGTGTAAAAAGGTTACTAGAGTGCTTCCAATTTATCAAGCGGTGCACGTCACTCGTAAAATGTGACATCATATTAACTCCGATTACATGAGTTCAAAGTAGCTTTAAACTTTATTCATTTTGCTAGGAACACTGAAATTAATTAAATTATTCACAATAATATTAACATTGAAAAATACACTCACTAACCTTCACCTAATTATAAAACTTCCACTGATTAAACCAACAAACTAAAACGAAATCAATTCAACATACAACAAAATGAGAACATGACGCAAGCTTAACCGAATTATTCGAACCAACTTGGTGATCTTTATAATTATGCATACGGAATTTGCACGTTGACATAATTTTGAATTGGTACTTTTGCAGTCAGAATATTACTAGTGATAACGTGCTCCGCTTAATATATTGGCATAGTATTACTATAGTAATATACAACTTTATATATATTGAGGCTTTGAGAAGTAAACAATTTTTTTTTAAACAACTTTCGTCTAGCTATATGCAAGAAAGGTAGCATCTAGAGATCCTGTCGGGCTTCCAGAGTAAATGCAGTTGAATTTGATAATGGAAAATCAGAAATCTACATTTCTATTTATTAAATATTTTTTATAATGTTTATATTAATGAATTCCTTATTTATTATTTTGTCCTTTGATATATTTATTTAAATAGATACTTATTCGCATAAATGACAACTTTAACAATTATCGGGCTTCCATTCTAGAGCTTTTAGTAAAGAAGGCTGTTAATAGTCATATTTTTTACTAAAATATTCAAATAGTGTGAGCGATGGAGACTTTAATTTTACTACTGTAGTGCACAAAAAGAGTAAAGTTCATGTCCACCAAAAATATTAAAATAAGGTACGATATATTTTATGTTTTCAACCCTAGTGTTGTTATTACATACATTACATATATGGTCAACATTTACATCTGTATTTATAGTATGTCATTTTTCAAAATAATGTTTTTAAATTTACTTCACTGACATATCCTTTTTTGTTGATGATTCTTTACATTAATTTTTCTAAAATGTTTTTGTTCTTTTTTGGTTAATGTATACGGATGCTACTGTAGATACTTATTTATAATTAAATTGTAACAAATTTCTCTTTAATACTACTTTAATATTGCGAAGTTAGAATAATAAGTTTCTGTATGTCAAGCAATCCTAAAACTCCCTATTTTTATATTACCTTACTTTGATGCTTCCGTACGACATAAAATCTTAGTAAATAAAATATTTGCATCTTTATTTTGCACAGAATTGTGACAAGGTATTAAGATGTTAAAGGCATATTTTTGCGCATAAGACGCTACAAGCCGCGATAAGCGGAGCCATTCGAGCGAATAAGCTGCGACGTCTCGCTTAAAGCGGTATCGCGTGGTCTCACTAGGACGCTAGAAAATGTATAAGCAGAAAATAGTGGGGATATGACATAAGAATTCGACATTTTTTTGTACTGCTCTATTGCATCGTCTTTTTAAAAACATTGTTAACAAGGGAATCACTAATTCCTGATCCATATCCAAGATAAAACATATAATTTCGTCTTCTGAAGAGGTCATATTTACTTCTGGCACTTAAACAGAACGTTATAGGTTAGAGATTGTTAGAACTAAACTGTCAAAACAAAATCTAAAAAGACATTCATTTTTGCGGAGAAATATATGATGACGTCGCTCTTCAAGGCGCTTAAAACATTGGCGTGAGATCGCAAAAATGTGCCTTAAGATGATGATTTAATAAAAATATTCTGGGACCATATAGAACCCTGCACTATACGAAATATAGTGAATAATACCTTATTTTTGAGAATGTTGATTTAATTTGCTTAAAGTAAAAAGACAGTACAGTAGAACCTCGATTATCCGGCTACATTGGGACTGCATGGTACATGGATAAAAGGCCTTTAATAAATTATGTAACAGTTAGGAGGCTGCTGGTAACAATATTTAGGAGTATGGAGTATGGGAGATATTGTAACAAGTTACGGATTAAGGCACGTGAAAAATTTTCTGATCAACTATTTTCTATTTCTATTTTTGATTTTTTAAAACTATTGAACACAAAAAATATCCTACATGCTTGCTCATATCGGATAGGTTGTCTGCTAAATATGAACTATGTTGGTGCAATTCTGTGACGCATTATATCATCATTATATATCGTTTATCCCATAACACAAAGAAGAAAAAATCATAAAGAAGTTTATGTCAATTTATTATTCTTTGGAGGAAGTAGATATACAATGCTTCCAATATATATATATATATATATATATATATATATATCAAGCGTTGCACGTCATTCGTAAAATGTGACATCGTATTTATTACAGTTCAGTTACATGGGTTCAGAGCTGTTGAGAGTACCCAATGAAAATACTTGAAGTACCAAATACCAAGTACCTGACAAAGTACTTGCTGCTGCAATTCCCAAGTACTATGACCTGAAGCATTCAAATACCAAATACTTGTCGAAAGTACTTCAAGTAAATCGCAAGTACCGTATTTCAAATATTTCAGATTATTTGAAGTACTTTAATAGGTACTTCAAATCTCAAAGTAGTTCAATTACTCTAAAGTATTTCAAATACTCTGATATATTTCAAGTACTCTAACATATTCCAAAATGCTCCACAGTTCTTCCAATACCCATAAAATTTTATATTTATTGAGTTTTTCTTTTATAATTTGTTATTATTATTAATTTTTTAACAGCTTTCTTCAACTCGGCATCATTCAAAAACAATTAAAAAAAAAAAATATTACATAAATTTAAAAACAAACAAAAATAAATACTGCTGCGGTCGATTTCCCTTCAAATGTCAGGCAAGTCATAAAGAAAACAAATTTATATATAAACATAATAACTCTAGGTAAGTACAAGTACAAATAAAAAAATAATAAAATTAGGATCTATTTCCATTGGCTTTCAAAAGCACCAAATTTTCGAAATTTTTATCAGTTAATGCATTTCTTCTAGGAGCATTTATAATTTCAGCAAATGAAAAGAGTCTTTCTACAGGCGCTGATGATGAAGGCATGTATTAAACCAATAAAAAAAACTGTTTTACTGTTGCATATTTATCTAGAGAAACAAGTTGGGTGTCAGAGTCATTTAAGTATTGAAGAATTTCTAATTCAATTCTTTTTTTATCACTAGTTTTTATATATGTGGCAAAGGAAAATAATCTTTCGACTGGAGCCGATGAAGGTAGGCAAGTATTATAGCGATAAGAAAGGTTTCTGATGGACGAGTATTTATTCAAGACACTTATTTGGGTATCAGCATAATTTAAATATTGAAGTAATTCGAGTTCTATTCTTTTCTTCGCGCTGCTTTTTGTAGTTTCAGGATTGGAAATTCCTGCCGAAAAATCATCTCAAAAACATTCTTATTCAATTGATGTCGGCTTATAAGGTTCGCTGATGCCGCTCAGTACATCATCATTACTATTAGATTCTGATTCTTCTTGGCAAACCATTTCTATAATCATTTTTGGAATCGATTCACTTTTTTTTTTTTTTTATAATAAATTTTATTTTAATCCAAATTTACAAATATTTTTTTTTAACATTTCAGATTTTAACAAAATAAATGCACCTGATTTCACAATGAAATCGTTTTGTGCCTTATCATTTTACTAAAAAATCTTTTTATATGAGATTAATTATATATAATAATTAACAAATAACAAACTAACATTTTTTCTAAAACTAATCTAAAATTACCCTAAAATTATGAATTTAATTAAGTGACACTAAAAACATGGAATTACTCTGAATTATGAATTTAATTAATTGAACTAAAAAATGATACATCAATTATGAGAATATTTGCTCAAATAGATTTAAGTTATTTATAACAAATATTGACAACTTTTTACAAAACAGGTTATAATTGTAGATTGTCTTTATGTTTTCAGGAATAATATAAATTTTGGGACCTGTGAAGCTAATAGATTTCTTGTATAAGCTGGAGTTTGGTCGAGAGACAATAAGAGCATTCCGTTCATTTTGTCTTATACTATATATATGGTTTGTTGGAATTCTTAGCTCCCTATTTTTGTAGATATATTTCGCTACATTAAATATGTATAATCCATTTATGTCAAGAACTTTACTGTCTAGAAAAAGCTGTTCTGTAGAATATCTTCGATTTTTCCAGAGTATTACTTTAAGTATCCATTTTTTAGTAACTTTTAGGTTACTTAATTGACTGTTACATGTCCCATATTATAATGCCATATGTAAGTATTGATTCTACTAACGATTTATATGTCATTTTTAAGATATTAATTGGAAGAATATTGCGGAGTTTATAAAATACGTAGACAAGTTTTCTTAATTTCGTGTTAAGGTATTCGGTATAATCATTCCATCTCAATGTCTCATTTATTATCAGACCCAGATATTTAATGTTTGTAGTGTTCTCAATTACATTTTGGCATGTACAGTTTATTAAGTCACATTTTGTGTGGTATTTTAAATTTTTAATTTTCGGCTGTAGTCTAGAACTTGCTAAATGTAATGAATTTTGTTTTTGTGCGATTAAGGCTTAATAGATTGTTGTCCAACCAACATTTAATTTGATATAGTCCCTGTTCACTTTTTTTGGTGACCTCAGACCAATCTGTACCATGAAATGTTAGAGTAGTGTCATCAGCATACGCGATAATGTCCCCGCCTGTATCTAATTCTAGCATATCATTTACGTAAAAGAGGAACAATTCCGGGCTTAAAACTGTTCCTTGTGGAACGTCGTATTTCACTTTTTTTGGACTGCTTAGTGTTTTATTAATTTTTACTAATGCCTCACGATTAGATAAATAACTTTTTAACAAGTTTAATGCTACTCCTCTAATTCCATATTTTTCCATTTTTTTCCAACAATAATTGATGTGATATACTATCGAAGGCTTTAGCCAGATCTAGAAATATGGCGATAGTTTTCTTATTTTTATTAAGGTGTTCATGTATTTTATTTGTAAAGTGAAATAAGGCGTCTCCTGTGGAATGGTTTTGTCTAAAACCAAATTGGTTTGGTGACATTATTTTATGAAACAATGAGTGTCTCTGTAGTCGAGAGACCATGCATTTTTCATATATTTTGGCTATGGTATTAACTACTGATATTGGCCTATAATTATTTGTAACAAGTTTGTCACCACTTTTAAATATGGGAGTAATAATAGCTTGTTTTAGTAAGTTTGGAAATTGTCCATTTTGAAATGATAAATTAATCAGATGTACCAAGATACCAAGAATATTAGATTTAATTTTTTTTAGAGTTCTTGTAGTTATTTGATCTATCCCGGGAGACGAGTTGCTTTTCAGATCATCAATTATATTTGATATTTCCTCTGTAGTAACTGGTTTTAGAAATATAGAACTTTCAATATTTGAGATTTTGTATGTCATATGTGCGGTTTCTGTCAGCGGACTTGATTTTATGTTGTTAGCTAAATTTTCACCAACATTAGAAAAATATTCGATAAACATTTCAGAGAATTGTTTTTCATTTGTTTCCACTTCATTATTTTGATTGTATATTTGATAATTACTATCGTTATTATTATTTTCTAATACCGAGTTTTTTATTATTTGCCAAACCTTTTGTATTTTTGTTTGCTTCATTTAATTTTTTTGTGTAATAATCTTTTTGACTTTTGTAACAACTTAGTTAAATAGTTTCTATATTCCTTATACTGATTCCATAACTGCTCATTATTTTTGTCTCTCCAACATTTCTTTTTCATTTTATCTCTGTTTTGAATTGATGTAATTAGTGCATTTGTGATCCATGGTTTAAATTTCTTATGTATTTTGATATTTTTTTTATATTGAGTACATTTATTTATATGATATTTTAATTGTTTAATGAAATTAAAATCGTCATTTGTGTAATCTTTGAAATTACCTAACAATATTTTAAGTCTCTTGAGGAGTCCACTTTTGCAGGCATCTAATATTTCATTCCCGTATTTCAATTTTTCAGTTTCAAACTTTTCAAATTTTTTTAAGAACTCAACCTAAACACGGCAATAAATACCCATAAAAGGTGTTATGTTCTCCTTGCAAATATTCGAACTCAAATTCTTTGAAACACTGATCTAAAATTCGCAGTTCTTTAAAAACTGTTGGCAGTTTTTCTTTACCTTCTATCTTCTATTATTTGTGAAACTACATTATAGAATTCCAGCGCTTAGCTCCAGGATAGCTAAGAGTATGTTTAAGAACTTTTTGTATAATTTCTTCTGATTTGGGTCATTCTGACTTTTTACAGAGTATGGAACATTTATTTATACAATTTGTATGTTTCGTTAGTAGGCTACGGCTCTTTTGGAAAATATTTTTCACAATCAGTTTTAACTATTAAGTTTAAAGTATGACTAGCCCAACGGACATGTTTTGGTAAATTAGGACGACCCAAATTTTCTCCTGAGCAATCGTCGACATCCACGAACAAATTATATTCTTCATCTGAATACTCGTTGCCGTCATAGGAAGTGTTTTCATTACTGTCTAAGCCAAATCGTCCAAAAGCCTTTACGAAATTGGATCCATTATGTGTAATATTGGCAACTAATTCATCATTATTGATGTGGAATTTAGAGTGAATATCTTCCATAATCTCTGTCATTTTATTGTCATTATGAGTTCCGCAGAATATTCTACAAGAAAGGGCTGCAGAAAGGCTGGTGTAAGTGATAGTAATTCAATGGATTATTAGGTCATTTATTTCCTGTTGAATGGATACCATAATTTCTTTAGAAAATTAGTTTGTTACATAAACCGATAAAGAATTTATTATTTTTTTCAATTATACGTGTAGTACAGTACCCAAAGGTAAAAAATATGTAAAATTTAGAAATAAGTTGATATTTAACTTTTGAAAAATAGGAAATTTATGTTTTTGGATTGCTGATTACGAATCTGAAGTCAAAATTAAAAAATTCAAGATGGCGGTTCCAATAAGGCGGACGGATTTTTTTTCTAAAGCAAATGTTTTAAACGGTGCATTTAGGTGACAGTATTTTTAAGAATTTCTTCTATTTGCTGGATAATTACAGTTACAAAATGGCGACATTTTATTTTAAAAAATGCGAAAACGCACATTGTTTCGACCATAACTTCTTTATTTTTTTTTACAACACAGAAATAAACAAAGAATCATTTTAAGGGATGGTTAATTATCTTTACTTCTGGTCCTTAGCATGTTTAACGCAAGTGCCTTAGTTTCTAAGATATTCAACATTTAAACTAAATAGGTTATTTTTTAAAAGTTAGTATGCCATCTTTAAACTTAAATATGTCCGAAACTATTAATCCTACATAAATATAAAAAAAAATCATTCTCAGTTTGTAAGCTTTATATTTGATCTTCACCATTGTTTTGCTAAACTAATATTTATTGGGATGTTTTCAAAGAAAAATAAATGATTTAGTATACACCCTCAGATATATTAAAGTCTTCATAATCCATCTCTGCTCTCCTTTTTTATTACCATTTATCTTACATATTTTAAATGAATGCTTAGCCACGTCCTATTTTCCTATTCAATGGAAACAGGCTTATGTAATACCGTAACCTAAAATTGCTCGCCCCACGAAATTTGGTCACTTAAGTTCTGTTAGTGGTTGCCTACTTTCTCTAAAATTTTAAAGAAAATTATGGAGTCTTAAATTAAACTGTTTTTAAATTCTAATATCTTGCTTAAAAAACAGTCTGGCTTTAGGTCAGGCTACAGTTGTGCCTCTGCTCTTCGGACATAACTGATGACATTTTTAGACGATAAAAAAATTAGCGCTTTAATTTTACTTGATTATTCGAAAGCCTTTGACAGATTAAACTGTGATATTTTACTAAATATGTTACAGTTTAGAGGGTTTTGTGATAAGAGTCCTAGATTTTATGGCCACATTTCTTTCAGATAGACCACACCAAGTAAAAATTTGTAGTAAGATTTCTAATTTGCTGCCATTTAGATCCGGAGAGCCGCAAGGCAGCATTTTAGGTCCAATTTTATTCACCATATATACCTCTTGTTTTCATGAATCCTTACAATTTTGTAGTTATCATCTATATGTGGATGATACACAATGGGCACATTTAGTGATATTTAAATCACAATTTATTTTTGCATTTTCTGTAAATATTTAACCCTTTAAGTATATAGTGAAAAAATTAGGCCGCTAGCGCTAATATTAAGGCTAGGATTTTGCAGAGTGAGAGGGAAATATGCGTTTATTTTCGGTTTTTTATAAATATTTAAAACATAAATGATATAATCTTTAAAACAATTTCAGATACTTCCCATTGCTCTAAGGAATACAACCATATATAGTTTTTATCATTAATTTTGTATATAGTCACATGCCATACTTTAATAATGAAATTAAGGACTATTTTCATTGACAAACTACGATATTTAAATATAACAGAAATTTATAATAAAAAATACATATAGTTGTATTCGTTAGAACAATAGCAAGTATCTAAAGCAGTTTTAAGATTGTACTATGTGTAGTTTTTTAAATATTTACAATAAATCGAAAATAAACGCATTTTTCCCTCTCACTCCGCAAAATCCTAGCCTTAACTGTAATATTTGATTTTCAATTCGTAACATATTTGAAAAGCCCGATAGCGCACGGATGATGTCACGGAACCCGCTCGACTGGCTTTGCGAGCAGCGTTGCCAGTGTCAGTACATTTGTACTGAAATCGATACTTTTAGAGCACAATCAGTACGTCAGTGTTACTTTCATTGTATGGCTACATTTTTTTGTATGTCGTATTTACTTATTTTGCAACTTTGACGACAAATTTTAAAATAATTTATCGTGATCCGTGAAATGAAATACGGCAGGATCAAAAGAACATCATGTTTTTGTTCGCAAGTTAGTTCTGGATTTTCCATCACTTTCTGTTGCTCTGTATCTCGCTTGAATAAGTTATCTTTGCATTTAAAAATGTCTAATAGTAATGAATGCATGGCAATAGGGACCAACCTGGGTTATCTGCAAGGAAGTTAAGTATTTACAGTCTATAGGAATTGTAAAAATGTTTGTGGTCCTTGAGAATTATAGTGCACTGAGGGACATTTAAAAATTGAATACTTATATTGCATATACTAATAAAAAAATTAACAAGTGAATATTGCAAACATATTTTTTATACACAAAACAATTAAAAACTATCTGAGTGGCGAAGTATTTTTTTATATTCATTAAAATTCCTAGATATCGTATAAAAGATTTAATTAACATCTGTACTTTTTTCATAAGATCATTACTTTTTTTGTTTCGATACGTTAAGTACGTTAATTTTTCATGCACTGGCAATGCTGTTTGTGAGTTATTCGGTCTGTTGTGCTTGCCATATGAAACTATGTGAGTGCAGGCTAGCGGTCGACCCATAGACGACCGCTGGCTGTAGTGCGGGTGGTTTGACGTAACACTGCGTTTTCGTGCGCTCTATTTTCATTATTTATTTTGAGGGAGGAGTTGAAAAAAAAATCTAATATTTTGCACATTTACTAACTACAAGGTGTACTTTCGAAATATGAATAAAAAAAAATTGCTAAAATTATACTGTTCGTTTCGGCCTGAAGTCTTAGAATATGCCAGTAATATGGTTAATAATGATTGAAATATCCTTTATAATATTTCCAATGATCACCTTTTAAAAAGCAATCTTAGTAAATCATTGGTTATTTTGTTTGGGAATAAAAACATTCCGTTATGACTGAGGCGTCTTTAAAATTGTTGATTCATTAATACCTTATCTCGACAGTTCTAAAAGTCTTGGACTTGTGATTGACTCTGACTTGCATTTCAAGAGTCACGTAACTTACATATTAAAAAAAGCTTATTAAAAATGGATTATTTGGGAGAGGAAACAAAAACCTTATTATGCAATTCTTTGATACTATCACATTTTAATCATTGTGTCAGTGTTATGTTCCTTGCCATAGCGACCTGGAAAAGTCAGGGAATTTGGAAAATTTTATGAAGTCAGGGAATTTTAGTAATTTTCATAAAAAGTCAAGGAATTTTTTTTACTGCAATTTGAAAATAATTTTTCAGCCCTTGTAAAAATCATCAAAAGAAATTTTGAGTTTTGTACTTCTAGTTTCGTTCCGATTATTTTGTGACGCCACAGTCTTCCTACCACGCTCATCTATTATTAAACCTGGAAAAAACCTTCCAATAGTCCTGGAAAAGCTGAAAAAGTCAGGGCATTTAAGTTTGAAAAATTGCTATGAACCCTGTGATAGTGTTGATACTAGACGGATACAAAAAGTGCAAAATTCATGCCTGCAACTAATTTTTGGTATGAGATCAAGACAACATTTTATATGACTTAATATGTACAATCGTTGCAAGTTACACGACTTATTTTTTATAAAATCGATAAGTATAAATCTCCCTCCTATCTCCATGACAAATTATTCTTATCGAATTGATATACATAATATTAATATTCGCAGAAAGAATTTACTTACTATTCCACACCACAATAAGCAACTTTTTAAAAGATAATTGTTTTACAATGCTCTCGAACATAACTTTTAAGCACAAATGCAAGTAGTATCTACTTGAAAAACAGTAAGTTAATTTACCCCTGCATGTATACACTTAACTTTAATATTATGTCTTCTTCCTCATTTTCCTCTTCCTTTCTTACTCTCCTCTTCATTCTTCTTTATCTCACCTTATCGTGACATATTGAGGCCTGTATGGAAGATAGTCTCTGCGCACGGAGATGATTGAATACTGGCCTTTTGTCTCTCAATTGCCACAGAATGTTTATACTTGCCATTTGTTTTATTTAATTTCTGTAATTTTGTTGGACAATAAATGTATTATTATTATTATTATTTTTTTTTTTTTTTTTTTTTTTTTTCGCTCACGCGATTCTGGACAATTCTCCCGTGTCTCCGACATTCTCACGAGAGAAGCGCCAGCGAATTATTCACAGCCACTCCCCGCATCCCGCAGGGTCAGTGACTGTAAATTCCAGACTCATGTGCCCTAAGCAAACGGAGGGACCCCAGGATAACTGCCTTCTGCATTTGGCCTGCCAACCATTCGGCTGACTTTTGGCAGGCTGGTATGGCCTTTAATTCCGAGAGCAGCGTAGGTCTTATTCCACCGAGTACACCGATTATCAGGACGACCATCTTGACCGAGTAGTCTGGGTATAGCGCTCGGAGCTCATACCGGAGATCTCGGTATTTAGCCCGTTTTTCCCCCTCCACCCCCTCCTTATTATTATTATTATTATTATTATTATTATTATTATTATTATTATATAAATAATGTTATTAAATATTCTGTTCGTGTTTGAGACATATATTGTAAGTAAGTATAGTTTTTATGTAATTTTTGAATTTATTGCAATTTAACAAATGTAGATTGATGGGTAAAACATTATACAGTATAATGTCAATACTGCTATCCATTCTTGCTTGTCTTGTTTGAGGTACTAGTAAATTAGTTTTGTTTCTTGTGTCATGCATATCTGTTAATACGGGAACCAACAAACTGAAACAAAATCAATTTAACATACAACAAAATGAGAACATGATGCAAGTTCAACCAAACTATTCAAAGCAATGTATGGCAATCTACCATTTAAACAAAGTTTTTATGCAATATCAACTTAGGCAATCTGTATATGCATCGGAATTTACTTTGATATAATTTTGAGTTTTATGCCAAAATATTACTAGTGATGACGTGCACCGCATGATATATTGTAATTATTGTAGATGGTTATCTTCCTGTTGTTAAGTTTGCTATCATGCAATGCTTTGTGCAGGTAGTAAGAACTAAATCGATGGCAGAAAATTTCGAAAACAACTGGTTATGTATTCTCATATAGTGCTGCTTTTTTACTATATAGGCAGACTAAAAGGACAATTATTGTATGAAATACTTTATTACCCAAAACATTCATTATGTTTGTATTTTTTTATATTTTATATATCGAACTAAGGGTTGGCAAGTTGGCGACCGCCAAAGGCGCATGGGTTTAAGGAGTGCAAAATTTGGTTCGCTGATGCTATTCTTCAGGTCAGCATCCAATGAAGTGCGTCAAATTCAAAAATGTCAAAGGTGCAATCTACCCCAGTTCCAGCTCTGCTTATATGTAGTTAAATATACTTGCTCTGGGTGTATTTCTCTTAATTTTTCATTTTCAATTCGATCTAATCAAATATCATAAGTCAAAAATAAAATTACTATTTATAGTCACGTAATATATGATAAGTTCTTTAAATTTCAAAAAATATATACTAGGTATGTTTCTTTATTTTATTAGTGTACTAAATAAAAATATAAGGAAATGTCTATTTATACATTTTAATAGAATTTATTCAAAGGAAATGTTAAATCTATAAAAATAAAAAGCTTCAGAAGGACCTCGGTCATTAACCTATTGAATTATTTATGATTTGAGAAAGTGCTTTATTATTATTATTGTTTTAAAGAACTTCAATTTATTTATCTTACCAAAGTACAACTATGTTATGTTACAAGTAATATAACCTTATTCGTCCTAAATAAAGCAATTGATACATTTTAGTTTCTTCATCTGTGTTGTAACAAAAGAAAACACAACATAAATATCATTATCAAAGATAAACAAGTTATTTTATTTTACTGATGAACATCATAAATTTACGACTACAAAATCTATGCAAATTGTCAAAATCAAAGAAAAATCATAAAACCTGCCAAAGGGATAGTTCGAAGAGAGATAATCCACCGACTGAAAGCAACATGTGAGTATAGTCAGTACTAAACTATATTTGTTCTTCAATGTGTGGAATGTAATGTGTGAATGTAATGTGTGTGTGTTCTTCAACGTGTTATGTAATTTATGGATGCCCCACTACATTGTAAGTAGGATGTCTTCTTTTAAGGATATGATTCTATATATGCAGTTAAACAACTAATGAAATCATTTGTGGTATTTGCGACAGTTTTATTATTTATTATTAAAATATATGGAGCTGGCCAGCCTGATACTTCAAATGTACTTATAATGCACAAGCAAGAATAAACATATTTTTTAAGATCTTAGATAGAAAAGTAATATCTCCCCAGATGGCATTTAATGACTGGTGCAAGGCTTAGGTGATCCCACCATACCACCTTGGCATCAATACAAATTTTAACCTTTGTTTATCGTTAGTGTTCACATTAACCCATTTCTTTTTTCGCATTAAGACCAACTTTGTAATATAGTGGCCTGGCCAGCACGATATAATTAGAAGATCTTGCAACTAGAGGTGAATTCTCATGCATCCCATATCTATACGATGATCCGGAAGTTTTTCTATTGGTGGAATTATTTGAAATTAATTTGGCAGGCTGTTCAAAAGTTTTAACATTCATCTGATGTATAGATATTAACCTCACTTTTATTGACAAATTGTGTTCTTAGGGCGAATTCAGGGTGTATTAAATAGGTGATGCGACAAGAGCCCGCACAGTGGCTTCATAAGTGCTTACTTTGTACATAATGTAATAGATGGCAGCAGCAATAGGGTCCGTCTTTACTTACGCAGAGAAAGATAATTTTGCAGATTCTGTACATACGTGCATACAGTGTCGCATATATTTCCGGCCTTTCATTTGTGTTTAGTGAAACGAGTCCAGTGACATCTGACATATATGCAACACTACATGCAGCATGGCAATTCGTCTATGGGGCATCTGCAGGTGACGTCACAGCTAACCTCAAAAATATATATATATTACTTAAGATTGACACGAATACGTAGCTATTATTAAAATTTCTGCCTGGCTCCTTTACTTCTAGCTCAACGTAATGTTTATGAAGTTTTAATAGTTTGTCACAATAAAATAAAACGCATCTTGCAGGTTAGGAATCTAACCTATAATTAGCAGTATATTTTTATTAATCAACAATATTGAAAAAATATTTGCATGAATTTTTAAATATTTGCTTGGAGCCAGTATGGCTCCATGCTAAAAATCCGTATACAAACATTAAATATGAGAATAAACTTAAAATTTGAGGTTATGTTAGTTATATGATGCACATGCCCTATTTATACACAGGTAATTGTAGGACCTTCAAGCTCGCGCCAATCTACTAAAGATAGATAGATAGATACATTTATTGATGTTAACGTACATAGTACTTACACAGGTCTTAATAAATAGTATATAACATATGATCAAAATATTGATCAACGTAATGACATAATATTTATATCATTGGTCACTTAACATAGATAAAAATATAGACAAATGAATTAATAACATGACTACATACATATAAAAGAAATAAATATATACAAGAAATACTTATAAAGAACAATTACGAATAAAAAACAAAAACAAATTATGGCTCACTATTGATAGAGGTGTAATTTAAATACTCCTCATATGAATAAAATGCCTTTCTTATTAAAAGGCTCTTGACATTATTCTTGAACTGACTAGAGGGCAACAATTTATATTTAGTGGGCAACACATTGTAAAATTTTAAGGCAATGAAATTCAGGTTTTTTTGGCTTTTGGACAGCCTGCAGTATTTTGGAATTAACATATTGTTATTACGTGTATTATAATTATGTATGTCACTATGGGCAGAGAATTTTTCCAAATTATTCTTAACATACATTACACATCCAAGTATAAACATACAGGGAAAAGTTAGTAATCCATTATTGACAAAGGAAATCTTACAGTCATCTCTGTATCCAATGCCATCTATAATTCTCACAGCTTTACGCTGTAGCCTGAAGATCCGGTGCCATGAGGATGAATAACCCCATTCCAAGATGGCATACGACATCACGGAGTGGCACAGAGCATAATAAGCCGTTTTTAGGATAGGTTTAGAGACACAGTCACCTAATAGTCTTAGCAGATAGATATTACTAGACAGTTTCCCTGCCACTGAATCAACGTGATAATTCCAACTAAGACTGGGGTCAATGGTTACTCCCAGAAATTTAACAGATGCAGGATTATCAAAGTTATTATATCTTAGGGACAGAACCATTGTTTGAGTTTTAGACATATTTAAACTAAGCCCATTATGAGAAAACCATTGCTCGGCCCTTGACTGTGCAACAAGACCCTCGTCAATGACCTCATTCAGTACTTTGCCTGTATTAGACATTGTGGTGTCATCTGCAAAAAATATAAAATCAGTGAGTGGTACATTGACTGATAAGTCATTAACATAGATTAGGAAGAGTAAGGGACCCAAAATTGACCCTTGTGGCACTCCTATGTCTATGTACATTTCTTGGGATATATTATTGCCACATTTAACTTTTTGTGTTCTTCCTTCTAAGTAGGATTTAATTAATTTGATACTATTTAAGTCAAAATTGTACTTCCTAAGCTTCCTAATTAATAGATTGTGCTGGACACAACAGATTGTTAGTTTCAAAATAGTCTGTAATTCTAGATTTCAGGGCTCTCTCGAATATTTTAGAAAAAATGGGTAATAATGATATGGGTCTAAAGTTCGATATGTCCTCAGGGTTTCCTTTTTTATAAATAGGGAGTATGAGTGCTTTTTTTAGACTGCTAGGAAATATTCCTTCTGTGATAGCTAGATTTAATAGTTTAGTTAAGGGGATGACAATAACATCTTTAATATACTTAATAAGATCAACATTAAAATCATAAATATCCTTGCTATCTGAGTTCTTTAAAGAGCATATTATTTCCCTGACCTCTATATAAGAAACAGGTGTAAGAGAGAAAGTGGGACCTGCCACGTCAATACTATCCAGATAGTTAATTGGGTTAATATTATTTTGGGGCAACTTTTTTATAAGGTCATAGGGAATGTTTATAAAGTAATCATTTGCTAAGTCAGGATCGATTTTAACAGAATTATTTGTATTTGCCACATTTCTTTTATTATTTATAATTTTCCACATTTCTTTTGATGAACAGTCTGAATTTTTTATTACATTGTCATTAGCTTGAATTTTGGATTCTTTTATTTTAGTTTTATACGTATTTCTGAATTTATTACGATAATTTTTAAGCTCTTGAGTAGGGTTAAGTGAATACATTTCATTCAACAGTGCTAGCTGTTCCCTAGTTTCCCTTATGTCATGCGTAAACCAACTATTTTTAAGCCTATTACTATGATTTGTTTTTTTAATTTTGCGTATAGGAAACGAGTTATTAAACGCATCCGATAATAGACCCAAAAATGTATCAAATTTTTTATTAGCACTGCAATTATCATTAACAAAATCCCAGTTTATCTGGGATACGGCTTCAAAAAACTTGAATTTACCCAAATTATTGATTGTCCTAACAACTATGGTTTCAGGCATTGAAACTTCGCTGCAGTTAGGAAGTTCTAATGAGAAGCCATGATGGTCAGAGAGGCCGGCTTTGACTATAGTTGTGTTTGAGGTATGTTCATTGAAATTTAAAAAGATATTGTCAAGACAATTATTCCCGTGGGTTTTTCCATTGACTGTGGACCTGAAACCATGTGTTGCTAGAAAATCACACAATAATGTTGCATTCTTATCATCTGTGCCGAATTTGACATTAAAATCACCCGTTAATACTATCTTATTTTTACTGTTGATCATCAAAAGCGCCTTTTCTAGTAAGTCCAAGAATACGTCTATATCTCCATTTGGAGATCTATACAGAGCAAGCAAAAAGATATTGCTACTATATAATTTGACAGCAGATACCTCAAAGTGTAGATCAACTGACAAGTTGTTTACATTTTCTATTACATTAGTTTGTATATTCTCTTTCTTAAGAATCATTACACCACCATGAATGTGATTAATTCTACAATAGGAACCTGCCACTTTAAAACCTAATAAGCTAAAACTATCGATTTCCCTTGGTTTTAACCAACTCTCGCTAATACACAACAAGTTAAAGTTTTTGTCCGCTAAGAAGGCTTCCAGTTCATTGACTTTGTTAGTAATACATTGAATGTTAATGTAAAATATATTCAAAAGATCACCTAACGTGGCTCCGTCATAACTAGTATGAACACCATCTTCTATATAACAAATTGGATTTGGGATACTCTCCTCCTTTAAGTCACAAATAGGTTTAGGGATAGGCTTGAGTGTAAAAAAGAGTTATTATTTTGATTACTAGTTCTTATATCATTTGGTACAATGTCATGAGGTTCTGATGATTCTACTCTGTCGAGTGTTAAGTTAGCTCGAGAGCTCGCCTCTTCATGTGAATTGAGATTAGAAATAGAAACCATGCACTTATAAAGCCATTATTTTCATAGGAAAGTGCCGTACGTCGGACTACCTATTTAATACACCGTGGGCGAGTTGTACCAACCAAGTTCAAGCCAAGTTCAGCTTGATCCAGATCAAAAGCCAAGGTTACGATTGTTACGACAATTTTGAATATTGTTGAACAGTTCAAAGTGTTCGAAAATTATTCTTAGTTACTACAATTAAGCTTAAATATCACTAAAATATACAATTATCAGTTAAAAAAAATTTCAGATCTATGTGAATTGATATTTTCCTTTATCCAATGAAAAAAAAAGTAGTTGTTTTTTTTTGTAAATGGAAGCTTTTTTAAAATAATCACTCACTTTTTACTTTGTTTTTAATTCTTGTAATTTTCCTTTATTTGTCTTTGCATTTCTTGCCTATTAAATAACCTACATGACTTAAAGGAGTATAATGTCGGTTAAGAGTGTTAATCTGCTAATTGCATAAAAGCAAATTTTACAGGAGGCTAGAAAAACTATAGTTTTACCAAGAAATTATTTTGGACGAAAATTTAAATTACACTTTTTTATGTATATATTTTACGTATTTCTTAATGAAACATTATCTACAATATGCATAAGTTTTTTTTAGGGAGATAGCAATGTTTCGGTGATACAAACTAAGTTCGGGAGGTAGCAGGTATACATATCGCATAAGAGAGGTGTAACAAGGCCGCTATTTTTAAATACCATCAATAGTCTTATTTGAGCATAAAGTGGAGTTAGCAGGTTAACACTCTTAACCGACGATAAGCTATCAGCAGAGAACCTTGAAGATTTAACCTTTAAATAAAAATGTTTCTTTTTTAGTTTTTATTTTTAATATAACAAAAAACAATGCTAAAGTACATTAATCGAGAAACGATAGTGCTGGTAAACAAAAGAAAACTGGATTTCTGACGTTTGAGGTTATGTTACCAAACGAGATTATTGTGGCAGCAATTTTAAATTATGAGGATAATTGTAAATATTTGTGAAAAATTTGGAAATCCCCGGAATTTTAGAAACTTTCTTGTAGTTTTGGAAACTTTCGGGAATATTCAAATACTCTATAGGAAACTTTTATTTTTATCAAAACTTCATTCTGGAAACTTCCGAAAATTCCCTGGAAACTTGTAATGAGAAGTTTCCTTTATCCATTTGGTCTTTTTTTTTACTGTTAATTTGATCATAACCCTACACTCCCGAAGTATTGCTCTATACTCCTGAGACACCCTGTATAAGTGTCAGCATTATAAGCAAGGCGTGCAGTTATGCATTGGTTTTACCAAGCATGCGGACCAACGCTGATACATTATGAGGTTTAACCTCGCACCTAGATAATCGAGATTCTACTCTAATCTGAATGAAAACTCCAATCCATCATTATTTTAGTACCACATTTCACCCACTTATATTACAAATTATTTTTTTGGTGCATAGAAACATTAGTGGAGGGCAATACAAATTTAAAAACAAAAGTACCCAATTTCCCAGATATAAATTGATGTTCCTTGCTGATGCTATCTAATAATAATAGTTTGGTTATTTACTAAGAGATTTGTTAGTAGTGCATAGAAGGATCAAAAATTGACACATTAACTGTAAAACACAAATTTAAATTTTCGTTAAAAATCAGATACAATCTTGTTCTAACCCCGTGATATGTTTAGATTTTTATTAAAGAGAAAGTTTTTAGTTTTAAGTCAAAGTTGTAATATAAATATATTTTATTGTTGAAGAATAGAAATTTTGCCAATTTTCATATAAGTTTGGCACCTTTATCCAGCCCAAAGTAAATTGTAAAAGAATATTTTATTCTATAAACAGTGGATAAGCAAAATGTAGATAATCTATCATAAAGCTTTAAGTAATAAAAAATACGGGCTCATTGATGAGTTTTCAAATTTTGAAAAATTAATTATTTTAGAAGTAAAAAAATGAAGAAAGAAAAAGTGAAGAAGGATAAACATTTCCTTTTCATAAATATGATTTCTACAAGATTTTGACTGTTACGGCATTACTGTAACGTCAACTGCATTTTTGTAAATGGCACAACATGCTTTAATATTTGTTCATGAAGTTTATAGCACATCTAAAAGCCATGGCTTTAAATTTATCAGTTTTTCTATCGTCACTCGTGTGTTTTTGCCACAAATTCAGAAAAATACAACCTCAAATAATCATAGGAGAGAATTGATGAAAGCAGTAGACCAATTAAACTATTGAGTGAAGAGTCCTATAAGAGACGCAACTATATGGGTAAATGCGTTCCATATTTCCATCTCGCTCATCTCAATTCCCTGCACTTCCCTGTCCATATTGTTGCATATATTGTTCGTTGAATTGTGGTGCCACTATTGTCATTTAGCAAAAGCAGTTATAAACTCGCAAATACAAACGTTGAATGTTCATATCGTGTGAACGAGGGTACATATATTTATTAAAAGTCCTAATTCTCTATCATGTTGTAAACTCGCCCAATGTAATCACTTGCATTTATTTCCTGATACACTAAAAAAATATTTTATTATGCCATTCGATTCAGCTCCATGGGAATAGTATTTATGAGTACTTTTAAGACATCCCAATTTGTTTTAAGCAATTAGAAAAAAGAGTATGCAAATGTCATGAGTGGTGTTTTGACCTTCCAGCGCTTACGTAGCGAGAACGGTAATATATACGACAAAAATGCACCACACTTTTTTTGTACATTGAATTTTCTATAAACAGAAGAATTCAGAAAAATTTGAAAGAATTCAGGGAGCTTCTAAATCGCATGCATGATTTTTTTGAATAAATTTGAATCGATTTCTGACATTTTTCGAATTTTGGCAATGGCTAACTGTCAGATTTAAATTACACTAAAAATATTGAGTAATAGTCTAGGTGCCCGCGTACATAAATGCAATTTATACATATCCTCGTATAACTTCTTGTGCGGCATATTTGCACCTAGTCTATCACTTTTTTCCTCTGCGAGAATTTTCGTAAACGCGGCGTTCCTCCTCGGCATGAAAAAGACGATTTCCACACGTCGGACTGGAAAATCGGCAAATATATTTTGTCCGACAATTCGAAAATTGGATTCTACATATTTTTATTAAGCAATCTTGAAAAAATCAGCTGGTTATCAATAAATGTTTTAAAGTTAGGTTATGTTATATTTAGGGTGGTAGACACCCTTAACGTTCCAAAATTTTTGTCAGACAGTTTGTAGAAATATAATAATAATAATAAGACCTTTATTTAGTATAATAATACTATTACAACCAAATTACAATGGTTAATAGACAAGTTTTGTAAAATATAGACTGAAATTAATCATAAGCTTAAATAAAGTTACAACATTTTGTTAATTAATATCAGAGTAACTAATAAATTTATACAAAGCTGTTTTAAATTTATTTAAAGTATCACAATCAGTTATATATTTGGGCAATTTATTAAAATCAATCATTGCACCATTTGTTATGGACTTTTGCGCACTTAATGTTCTTACAGGAACCACATATAAATCCTTTTTCTGCCTGGTATCATAGTCATGCAACTCCGAAACAAAACGTATTGTCCCACTCAAATAATCAGGGACAAGTTTATGGATCATCTTATATACAAACACCATACATTGGACATACGATATAGTTTTCAGATTGTTGAGCCTTAACGTATCATACATTACTGATATTGGTGTATACCTACTACATCTTAATATGACTCTTAAACATTTATTTTGCTAAATTTGAAGCTCGTTTAACTTCGTAATATTGACAGAAAATAATATCGTCGCACAGTACATAAAATGCGGTAAAATAATTGAATTATATACAGTTTTTCTTGCATATAATGAAAGATCTTTACTAATTCTACTTAAGAAATATCTTTTTTTTGAAACTTTCTTTATAAAGTAATCAACATGAATAGTAAAGCTTAGTGAACAATCGATAATTACACCTAAGTAATTACATTCAGGTACAAATTCAATCACTTCATTGTTTATAATGATCGCACCACCATCAATATTAATGTTCTTAATTTTATTTTTATTACCAATCACCATGGATTTGCATTTATTTATATTAATTTTTAATTTGTTGGTACAAAGATAATGTTCTAATCTAGCTAGATCTTCATTCATTTTTTCTATTATATTTAAATACTCTGTACCTTGAAGTGACAGTAAAGCATCATCAGCAAACAGATATATTTTTGAGTGTTTCAGTATTCGATATATATCATTAATATACACTAAGAATAACAGAGGCCCAAGAACACTACCTTGAGGAACCCCATAATTGTTTATTATCTCACTTGATACAACATCGTTAACCTTGACTTTTTGTTTTCGATCCTCTAGAAATGATTGAAACCACTTTAACACTTTATCAGTAACACCATAAGCGATTAGTTTTTCCAACAATATCTCCCTATCCACAGTTTCAAATGCTCGCCTCAAATCTATAAAGACTGCTACCACTATTTGTCCATCATCAATCGCTTCCTTCCAGGATGTTATAACGGCTTGGAGTGCAGTTTCACACGAATGACTAGCTCGAAACCCAGACTGCATGTTATACAATAGTTTATTAACCTCAAAGTAACTTGCTACTTGATTATATACAGCTCGTTCAATGACCTTATCTATCGCTAAGGGTATGTTAATTGGACGGAATTCTTCCACTTTATTTGTATTATTTATTTTTGGTATAGGCAGAATGGTTGTCATTTTTAAATTGTCAGGTACCACACCATACCCCATAGACGTATTTACTATGTCCAGTATTACATGTCCACACACTTCTGCAATATTTTTTAAAATGTTTATATTTAAATATTCATCAGCACAACTAGTATATTTAAGCTCATTTATTATTTCACTTAACTCATGCATAGTTAACATATGAAACTTATCCAATTTATGTTCTGTATAGCTTATTATATTTCTATCCATATTATCACCCTGTATACTCTCAATAATTTCTCTAATGCTCTCTACATAATATCTATTAAACATTCTAGCCTTTTCTTCATCATTCGTAATACTGCCATCAGGAAATTCCATTGTTTTAGGTATAACAGTTTTAGGTTTATCATTCAGAACATCTTTTAATGTTTTCCACATTTTCTTACTATCCATTTTATTTCTGTCAATCATTTCTTCATAATATAATCTCTTCTTTTTCTTCAACAAGTTAGTTTGTTCCTAGCTGTCGTATACTTAATCCAATCGTCTTTATTCTTGGTGTATTGAAATCTTTTATAGTTTTTGTCACGTTCCTTACTCAATATTTTTACTTTATTATCATACCATTTGTTATTTTTAGCTATTTTTAATTCTTCAATGGGACACATTATGTCTATAGCATTATTACATATTTCCACAAATGCATCATAGCTCCTATTCACATTACTACAATTTAAATTCCAGTCTGTCTTCATTAGCTCATTTTGTAATGCTTCAAGCTGATCAGCTCCACACTTTCTTCGAAACTTATTCAATGGTCTATCTCTATTCTGTACACCTATTTCCATCTTACATTCTATTATACTATGATCAGAAATTCTAGTATCAAGTGCTCGTACAGAAACATCATGCTCTTTGTTTGTTATTACTAAATCTATAGTTGTGGATGAATGTAATGTGGTTCTTGTAGCAAAATGAACTAATTGAGTTTTTTGATTCCTTTCTATAATTGTCTTCATTTTCCTAGCATAAAATGAATTTTGTTTGACATCAATATTAAAGTCCCCTGTCAGAATAAAGTATCGACTCATTAGAGCTTCCCGTTCCAAAATGTTTTCCAAATAGTTAAGAATTCAACCATACTTGAAGATGGAGACCTATATATAACCCCAATGTAGATGGAGTAAGTACCAACTGTTACTTTAGCTATAATGATCCACCACTTCTTCTCTACATGTTCCTTTAAATATACAGCACAATTGTACTGGCATCTAATATAGGCAATTACTCCACCACTGTATCTTGATTGTGACTGCTCATTATATAGTTGATAGTTCTCAATGTAAATTTCTCGTTCACTTATATCATTGGTGATACGTGTTTCCGACAATAAAACGATGTCAGGATTATTACTTGAAATTAAGTTGTTTACTTGATCATAATGTGGTAAGTAGCTCTGACAGTTCATATATAAGATCGTTAGTGGTTTGATTTGGTTATTTGATTGCTATATATATTTAGTTTTGGATTTTATGGATGCAACTTGTCTTAAATAGGCTGGACATTGAGTATCTACAACACTATGTTTTATATCAAGATTCAATTTTAGTTTTTCCTTTGCTTCTTTACAATTAATACATTCAGGGCTATCATTCATGCATTGCTCCGTACTATGTCCCTCCCCACCACACTTGAAACATATCTCTCTGTTTTTGCAATCTGTAATTTTATGATTATATCTACCGCATTTGAAGCACCTTCTGATACTATAATATTCATATACATTACATGCATCCCATCCTATATTCAATATTTTATCTTCCATTATTTGCCCAAATGTTTCACTATTTAGCTCAGCAATTGCCATATACCGTTTTTTCATCTGCTTGATACATATAACTTGAAACTCATCCTTTATTACATTAATATTCTTATTTTGCTTAATAATGCTATCAATTAGTTCATCTTTATCTAATAACTCAGACATACCAACAATTTTTATTCTAGGTCTTAATAACTCCGGTATTGTCACTTTATATCTATTTCCTAGTCTATTTTCTACTTCAGTCTTTAATTTACCAATTTCCTCTTTATTATTACATTCTATGGCTACTCCTCCATTCTTCAGTGATTTTACTTTTGATATACCTACGGCAATCTCTTTAGGACTAATTTCTTTTTGTAACGTTTCTCTAGTGTCTTGAAGATTTTGACCCTCTTTAGGTTGCACAATCACTACCTCTTTATTTGTCAATACATCTGCATATGTTTTTTCTTTTTTATCTTCACTCTTCGCCTTCATTACATTACGTTTAAGTTCTTGCATTTGATTTTTCACTTCCTTAAGTTCTCTACTCATTTCCACAATAAGTTTATACATTGCTGACACATCCATTATCTTCACTAGACATTCCGAACATACAAACTTCAACCCTCTATTTTTTAATGGCATACATTTTATCTCCGATGCTGTTAAATTTGAACATTCTTTATGCACTTTCCCAAGGCAAACATCACATGCAAATGTCCCTAATTCTCCAATTTCTTCTTTACAATTTTTACAATGAATAATCATCTTAACCTCAAATTTTCGTAAATAGTAATATCCATACCAAAACAAATTTGAAACTGATTTCAGGTAGTACTTTTATATTCACTTGCAGTCTTTAACACTTATCACCCTTTTGTCTAGAATTTAGGTATATATTAGATGATATTCCAATTTAATACAGTAAAAAGCTCAGGACAATAAAAACAACAACAGCACAGTTTTAAGGTTATCACAATTTTGTTAATAATAAATAATAATAATAATGTATTTATTTTAGCTCAAGCTAAATCTTTATAAATAAAAGATGATTAAAAAGTATATATATAAAAAAATACAAACACCAACAAACATCATTGTACAACATTAGCTAAAAATATCTATATGTACACATGTATGCCCCCTATAATAGGCTAAGGCATTTCTATATAACTATATACATTTATCCTAATCTATAGACTATAACATAATGCTACTTTCATTCCACTAAATAAATTATATAATGTTCTATACAATATAGAATATATATGTAGAATCCAATTCTCAAATTGTCCGACAAAATATATTTGCCAATTTTCCAGTCCGACTCGTGGAAATTATTTTTTTCATGCCGAGGAGGAATACGCCACGTTTACGAAAATTTTCGCAGAGGAAAAAAGTGTTAGACTAGGCTCAATTATGCCATACAAGAAGTTATACGAAGATATGTATAAATTGCACTTATGTACGCGGGCACCTAGACTATAACTTAAAACTGTTTTTCGTAAAATGTATAATTCTAATAATGGAGTTGCAAGCATTAAAAAAATGTTGAAATAGAATAACAAAATAGTTAAAACATTTTTTCTGTTATGGAAATGTATTTACAGACAATAAACACTATTTTATAAAAATTTGGCAAGTTTCGCTGTCTAATATTAATTGTTTATCTTCTATATATCTAAAAGAATAACCAGACTGACTAATCTGTCAATGCAAAGCTCAAACTGCTGGGTCTAGAAACTTCAAATTTTGCAAATCAATGTCATCAAACTATTACTATCCGTTATTTTTCAACAAATTTCCACCATGCATAAGGTTATTACCATTTAATAAACACAAAAATAACATCAAGAATATGCTCATGGCAAAAGCTTTCCTATAGCGTTAATGAATTTGTACAATGTGATAATTTTCCTCTAAGCACAGTAAAAATATTTTTAAAAAATCTTCAACTATTTAAAAGCTTAATTTTTTATTTTTTTTATGTGTATAGTTTATATAAAGGACACCACATGTTTTATAGGTAGATTATTTAAATCGAAAACAAAATTTTTTCGTCCTTATAAATTTTACTCAAAAAAAAAAGTATATTAAGCTCCCCCCTCAAAGGCCGGCCCTGCCTCCATAGCTGCTGTGGGGCAGGAGCGCATTGCTCCTGTAGTCCCTAAATAGGCAAGGCGCTGCAACTTCTGCAACTTTCCTTGTGCTATTCTGTTTTTGGCCACCATACACATGATGTGTAGGTAACTATGGGTCTGACGACCGAAAAGTAGGACCAATGTATCATTTTTGGCTTCAGACCTCAAGTCTTATCAAATAGCCTACGGCACGTCCAAATAGCCATCGTTGCTTTGGTAAGTGTCCTTTCTAAGTATGAGTTCCAGGTGTGTTTTTGGTCTAGAATTACTCTTAGATACTTGACTTCAGTTCCATTTAACATAGGAGCTCTCAAATTTAATTTTCTCCTTTTGGTGAATGGAATAATAACTATTTTGCTCAGATTGACACTAAGGCCCTCTGACAAGCACCATTTAGATATTATGTTTAAGGCAATTTGCATGTGGTTTGAGATCGTAACTTCATGCCTGCCTTTAACAGTAACGACCAGGTCATCAGCATTGCCTTGAACGTTGAAACCATAATTACTCAGCTTATGGAGGAGATCGTTGACCGCCATTGACGACAGCAAGTGCGATAAGACTCCACCTTGTGGACAGCCCCTAACTACAGTCATGGTGGCCGACTCATTCCCCATATTTGTGGTAATTATTCTGCTTCTTAGCATGGATTGTATCCATTTGATTGTTGGGAACTGTATTCCCCTTTTTTCCGCGGCTCTTTGTATCGATTTATAGGAGGTCTTGTCAAAAGCACCCTCTATATCTATGAAAGCACACAGAGCACGTTCCTTTGATGAAAATGTCTTTCCGATGCCTCTGACCAGGCCATGTAGAGCATTTATTGTAGATTTGCCAGGTTGATAGGCAAATTCTTTCGAGTAAAGCGGTTTCTCTGTAATGATTTCGCTTCTAATCTATTGATCTAGTATTTTCTCCATTGTTTTAAAGAGAAAAGAGGTTAAGCTGATGGGGCGATAAGATTTAGGCTCGTCTGGTGGGCGTCTGCCCATTTTTGGGATAAACGCCAACTTAACTTCCCTCCAAGTTTGGGGAATATACTCAAGATTGTAGCTTGCTATGAATATGCTTTTCAGGCATGGGATAAGTTCCTCAATTCCATGTTGAAGCAAGGCAAGAAAAATACCATCCCTGCCTGGTGATTTAAAGGGCTAGAAGGTCGATACAGCCCATTGAATTCTACTTGGGGTGGATATTTTTCCAGCTAGCCTTTTTCCTTCCCTGGTAGGACTCTGTGCATCCTCTCCCAGGAAGGCCGGTGGAAGTTTTCCTTTGATTACATGGGAGCCAGGGAAATGAGTACTTAAAAGTACTCTTATGTTTTCCTGCTGACTCTGCATGTTGACCATCAGGCTTTTTGAGTAGCCCCATTCCATTTGAGTGGTCTTTTGCAAGGACTTCTTGTAGACGGATTGCTGGGGCTAATTCATCTATCCCCTTACATAACCGTCTCCATGATCTTCTTTTAGACCTTATCAATTCTTTGTTGTACTATGTGAGGTGAGGTGGTTTTTATGGTCCTCCCAATTTCCAGAGTTTTGGCTCTATCGAAAGTTTTCCTGGTTCAGTCCTGAGGCGGCTGAGATCCCTATTCCACCAAAGCATGTCTCTTTGAACCTTTTGTTTAACAGGGCAACTTTAAGTGTTCTTTGTAAACACTCCAGTCAGCCAGTCTAGGTATTCTACACTCCTCGAAGCTTATTACAGATGTCTCCAAGTCGAACTGAATGTGCCTATGGTCCAACATTGAGGGCTCATCTGTAACATGCTTATGGAGTCAGTTATAAATGAATTCGCCAGGGTTACGTCTAAAATAGGGATGGGAGAGATGTGCTTTTGGCCGGATAACCGGATACAGTGTATCTGGCTAGTTCAAAATCCGGTCCGGCCGAATATCTTGCCTTTTCAAGCAGTCACTTTATCTATGAGCAGGCCGCGATATTTACAATGGGCTCATTTAGAACTTTTTTTTTATTTGATTATCGGAAAGATCTTATAATTTTAAGACCCTGTGCAAAAAAACTAGAATTTTGTGAGACCTATAAATGGTCTAAAAAAAATTATAAAAATGAATCGCATTCGCCTTGTCAGTATCGGCCATGAGGTCACTTGATAGGAATCCGCTAGCCGAAGCGGCTAGCTGTAGCGTGTTATTGTAGTTTTACAATATTACAAATCGCCAACTCAAGCAGTGTGTTTTGAAACTTATGCGTGTTTGTGAAGAATTTCAGTTTATTAACTATTTTCACTCTATTCTCTGACGTCACGATGTTGGTCGCACCACGCTTCCAATTCCCTCTTTAAAAGTCGTATATTTCGAAAACCACATATCAGATTCATCTGAAATTTTCAATAACATCTAATTTTAAGTAATACTTTACGACAAGAAGTAATAACTACTAAATGAAATTCATTAAATGAGCCATTAAATTCAAGTCGCACCCGCATTGTCCTTTCCCGTCAGTCTTGCACAGAACAGAATAATAGTAGAACAGAACAGAACTAATAATTAATAATAAATATTTATATGTGTGTGCTTGGTTCTATCCACAGTTATGGTGTTTTTGTATTTATTAATATTATGATTTTATAAGGAACTTCATTCTCAGAAGAACCAGCAACCGGCATCTCTCTTTTGAAATTACATGCATTTTGTGTAATTTCACATCAAATTAAAAAGTAATTTCTCGCGATCGTCAGTATTAACATTAACCCCTTCTTGTCACTTACAGTTCAAATCACGAAAGTTGTTTTAATTTTCATTATTTTATTACTATTTAGTATTTATACCATACTTCCGTACTAGTCTATTAGGACCAAAGAATTTGATTTTAAATTTTAATACATATTATTTTTTATATATTAAGAATTTATGTTGTGTTTCGATTTTTTGATCTTTTGCTTTCAATGTTATTTAATATATTATATATCCATATTATCGATATGTAGACCTACTGAAGAATTTAAGATTTATTTTTTTATATTTGTTATTTATTTTGATTGTAGTTTCTAGTTCGTTGTTAATTTTATAAATATTTTGACATATAACTGACAATAATTAATAAATAACATTTAAGTTTCATGCATGTTGGCCAGTTTTTATTTGGCCGGATGTTGACCGGATATTTTTTCATATCCGGCCGGAGCCGAATATCCGGTCTGGAAGCCGGATTGGCCGGATGCAGTAGCCGGACCGGATATCCGTCCCATCCCTAGTCTAAAACCTATTTTCTAACCGTATTTATAAAGGTGGGTTCCTTATTGATAATGTCGATATTATTTACAGACAAATATCAAAAAGGTACTCACTCACCTCTAGTATTGTTGTTTGTGCTACCCCACATGCGCATTGGCGTCGCTACCTATATGTAGTGTTTGTTTCTCCTTTTGCACCAGTTGATGTGGCTCTTAACTTCCTCTGGAGGTGCACTTCGGTCTTCACCTGGAAAGTAGACTGAGGCCACTATGATCTGCCTTTTGCCTCTTTCCGAGGTATATCCACAGCTGCTGCAACTAAGTCTCTAGTTATAAACTCTGAAAGGAGAACAAAATTAGTATTTTTGTCGAACAGCAAAGTTGCTCTAGGGTTATCATGCAAAATAGAATAAATTAACTTACATGATTATGTGGGGAGTCCTTTGATGCGTCCTCTAAATACCTTGGGCTCTTGGATTAGCCCAATGTTTATTTTCCCCCTAATAAAACTCCTGCTAAGCACGCTCGAGGCTGCTTTTGCATGGTGGAGATTTATTTGGAGGCACTTCAAATTGTTGGGGGGTCATTTTGGCGGCTTGGGTCCCTTTTGGTGGCCCTTTTTGCCTATCCCCTTGCCCTTACCTATGTAAGGCTGAGCACTGGGCCCTGGTATGCCTTTCGGCAAGACACTGCTATTGCCTTCATCCTCGTGCTTACCTATGGGCCCGCTAGGGCCTTAGGATCGTCCTGTTTTTCAGGTGTTTTTTCCTGGGAAGTGCCAGCTTGGTCTTTCTTAGGATTTATGCTCCTTGTTTTCAGCTGTAGCTGACCGAACTTGTAGCTAATCCTATAGCCCTTCGTTTTTAGTTTCTCGAAAGACTGTAAGTCTGCCGAGAAAATTAATTCTACTGTGGTGCCTTTAGTTTCCCTTCTGAGTACCCTTCAGTTAGAAGAGTTGAGGCCTTAATTTTGTGCCTCAAAGAACTTCAGGATTTTCTCGTTCGAGTAGTCCTGATTTCCAGGTGGTAGATGTGCCACCAGAATTTATTATTTACAGGTAATTTGGTGGCCTGTCAAATTTGATGCATTTTTTATATGTTGTAGTTCAACCCATTCTGAACAATAAATACCTTTAGCAAAACTTCAAATTATGAACAGTTTCTCCAATAAATGGCTCCAAAGACTGGTCCTACCCCTCGATATTGTATCAACGATTTCTCAAAACATTCTACAGGTATTGAAATGATAACTGCTGGAATTGACTAACCAGACTATTTACCATTATTTGGTCTTAGATTGATGTGCTTGAACTTCTGGTTTTGCCAAAATGACGTCAAATCACGTTTTTCGAATGCACAACATCTGTTTATTTATATTACATGATAACGACTTCTCTTATTAATTGCTTATCTTCAAGATATCATATTACACCTTTATTTCTCATAACTTGTGCAGACTGCAGAACTGCAATTCCTTTGTTATATATTTTGCTTACTCAGGTTCTGTATGTTGTAAGTATGACTAAACACGCTTTGTTGAATCAGTTATTAAACTCACTTAGAATGAAACACTTCTAATTATTATTATATTCCCTCTTCAAGAGCCAACATTGGCTCCATTAAATAAATAAACCTTTTTTAAAAAGTCATTCATGTGAACCGTGATCTAACATTGGCGCAGTCGGTAGGATCCGTAAACATCATCAGAACAAGAAGCCTAACTGGTAGTGAAGCGTAAGAGAACAAGGAGAACATCTGCAGAAGGTGCCTAACTAGTGCGTGTACATCTACGAGAACAAGGAGACCTTCCTCACTGGTGGTGGCGGATCCCAATCCCTTGACGGACGAAGAACCTACTCATGGAGATGAAATTAATGTAAGTCATTTTTAAGAATCATCTCGTTATTTTACTTCATTTTACAATTATTATTTCTCACAATTATTTACGTGTATTATACCGCTAATACACTTGGCAAACAAAGCCAATTCTGTTATCAAACAAATCCTTTACAAGCTACAACGCAACAATTCTAATCTTAAGTTATTTATTTTCGTATTCACGAAACGACTGTGTATTATACAGTTAATACACAATTTATTAACGTACGCAACACAACAAACTATTTCAATTCAATTTCCGTATCATACTGCTGATACGCAACCAATTTTAGTTCAAAAATTTCCAAACAAAAAGCAAAATGCCAAACAGAGCTCAACCAGAGACAGTTCAACCAGTTCAACCAGTAGTGCCGACGACAGCCGAGCAACCAGAACGAGTCGAGCAAGTCGAGCACGAGGTAGAGCCTTACAAACTCTCAGAAATTTTCTCGCTAATTCCGGAGTTCGATGGTAACGCCATCAACCTCCAAACTTTCCTAAACTCATGTCAGTGTGCCCAACGCATGGCAATTCATGACCAAAAAATCTTATTAACTGTTCATATTAAAAATAAATTGAAAGGCAAAGCTGCCGAACTAATCAACTCTCGTAACCCTGCCACATGGCCAGAAATTAAAGCACTCCTAGAAACCCACTTCGGTGACTAGAGATTTAACAGCTCTTATCCAAGGCCTACAGCGAATTCACCAATTGCCTGGTGAATCCGCATTAACATTCGTTTCGCGTCTACAAACGCACAATGCGAAAATGCACGCTGCAGTGCAAAAACAAAATCTAACTTCAGAGCAAAGAACCGCGCAAACAAACCTGATTGAAACTATGACATTAAATAATTTGTTAACGGGTCTAGAACCAAATCTAGGCAGAATAATACGTGCCAGTAACCCTCCGACTATAATGAACGCAATTATTAGAATTCGTAGAGAGCTACAACTCTCTTATTTTGAACAGCAAAAATTCCCAAAAAATAGTCCAGTCAAAAACCCAGTAATTCAACAAAAGCGACCACAGGGTCCAAATTTGCAACAAAAGTTCTGTTTCTTCTGTAAACGGAATGAACATGTAATAAGCGAATGCCGCACAAGGCAACAGTCTCAAAACTTCCAGAGACCAAGTTTCCAAGGAAACCCAAACTCACAAAATTTTTCTCATCAAAACTTCGCACAACCGAGTAATAATCAATTTAGTCAGAGGACATTCCCTCAAAATAATCAGCCAAATCAGTCACAGCAAAACAGGCCCTCAGCCATAAGGCCGAACCCTAATTTTATGCAACAGCGACCATCAGCTATCCAACCTAACCCAAATTTTAATCGCTTTAACCAGCAAAAAGCTCATCATTTGAATTACGAACCTTATGACAATTATGACAATCAATGTAACTATAATCAATATAACGACTACTCTTTCGACGATTATCAAAATTACCAAAGTCAAAATGAATCGTACGAAAATTACGATTTTGAAACCAACCAAAATTTCCAGGAGAATTATACTGCTAATTCTCAGAACGAGCAATACGAGGATTATACTGCTAATCCTCAGGATTTTCGTTTAGATCCGGAGTACCCCACGGATACTCCGACACAACAAATAGACCAATTCGACCCAATGCTGAACTTCCCAGAACAGACGTTCATGTAAATACGCCTCCCCATACCCTATTAACTGTAAATTCAAAGAACCTTTACTATATGAAGGATGCAACTGGAAAATTTAAAATTCTTATTGATACAGGCGCAGATATATCAATTTTTAAACCTAAAACAGCTGAAAATTACAGGCGTAGATCTCCTGAAAATGTAATCATACAAGGTATCACTGATCAAAAAATTCATATCAACGAATCTGTTCTCATCCCCTTTTCAGATGAGTCACACAAAGTTTATATCTATAATCTAGATATAGATTTTGATGGACTACTAGGCGCAGACTTTTTAGAACATTACGAATGCCGAGTAGATTTTAAAAATAAACAACTAGTCACAAATTTTAAAACCGTACCATTATTTAAGGTTACGGAAGAAACTACGGTAAATCTACCTTTACAACCAACTATTAATTCTTATACAAAAAATTCAAACTTAAGCAACATCAAAAATTTAATTTCTATTGAACCTCGCATGGAAAAAATTTGTAAATTAAAATGTAATCTGCAAAATACCGAGGCTATACTGTTAGCCCAAGAAATTGCAAAGGTACGCCTACCAAATGCTCTCGTAAAAATCGACAGCAACGGAGAATTTCTAACCTCGATCGTGAACGCTAACGCAATACCGAAAACTATAAATTTCTCTAACCTTAAACTAGAACCAGTACAAAAATTCAAATCAATTTTTAATTTAAATACTCAAAATTCCAACAGACATCCACAGACAGACAGATCCTTTGAAATCAGGAACGCGCTTGGATCATCTAAACGAAGAAGAGGCCGAAATAGTAACGCAGCTTTGTTTAGACTTTCAAGATATATTCTATTTAGAAGGAGACAATTTGACTTTTACCAACGAAATCAAACACCCTATTGACACCGACAATTCCCGACCGATATTTACGAAATCGTATCGCTATCCTCAGGTCCATAAAGAAGAAGTTAAGTCCCAAGTATCGAAAATGTTAAGTCAAGGTATTATTCAACCCCCAATCTCACCCTGGTCCTCTCCTGTCTGGGTAGTTCCCAAAAAACTGGAAGCTTCTGGTAAACAGAAATGGCGCATTGTAGTTGACTACCGCAAACTCAACGAGGTTACAATCGGTGACAAATATCCTCTGCCCAACATTTCCGATCTTCTAGACCAACTCGGCAAATGCCAATATTTCACAACTTTCGACTTGGCTTCTGGTTTTCACCAAATTGAAATTAATACCGCAGACATTCAAAAGACTGCTTTCACAGTTGAGAACGGTCATTATGAATTCGTGCGAATGCCATTTGGACTCAAAAACGCTCCATCAACTTTTCAAAGAGTTATGGATAACATCCTGTTAGGTATTCAAAACGAACGATGTCTCGTCTACATGGACGATATTATTGTTTACTCTCCTACAATTCACGAACACATTTCCCGTCTAACTGAAGTCTTTAAACGCCTTCAAAAAGCCAACCTCAAAATTCAACCAGACAAATGCGAGTTTCTCCGCAAGGAAGTCGCTTATTTAGGACACCTAATTACAAAAGACGGCGTAAAACCGAACCCTTTGAAAGTTGACGCTATTTTAAATTTTCCTCAACCGAAAAATCCAAAAGAAATTAAATCATTTCTAGGCTTAGCCGGATATTATAGGCGCTTTATCCTAATTTCTCCAAGATAACCAAGCCCCTAACAAAACTACTACAAAAAGACATACCATTTCTCTTCGACAATGATTGTATAAAATCTTTTCAAGATTTGAAACAAACATTAACGACAACTCCGATATTAATCTACCCTAATTTTGATGAACCTTTCGTTCTAACCACTGATGCGAGCGCATTTGCCGTCGGCTCAGTGCTGAGCCAGGAGCCTATTGGCAAAGATTTACCCATTGCCTATGCTTCTAGAACATTGTGCAGTGCAGAAACTAAGTATTCAACGATTGAACGCGAGCTTTTATCGATAGTATGGAGTGTAAAGCACTTTAGACCCTATCTGTACGGTAGAAAGTTCAAGCTTGTAACCGACCACAGACCACTCACCTGGTTATTCTCTATAAAAGACCAAGGAAGTAGACTTGCCCATTGGCGACTCAAATTAGAAGAGTACGATTACGAAATAATTTATAAACCCGGCAAAATCAATAAGAATGCGGACGCACTTTCCAGAATCAAAATTAATCATTTTTCCGAATGTTCCAAATTCTATTCAAAGGTTCTAGCCGCGAATGACGAAGAGTCAGACGACTACGAAAACCCAGACGATAATAACGAAATCACTAACGAACAAATTTCCCAAGAATTTGAAACTTTCACCAACTTATATAAGACAACATCTTTAATTGACTATTCGAAAATCAAAGCCTCGAACAAACAACTTTTGTATCGAGAACACAAAGATATTATAACTTTCTTCCAACAAAATAACCTACAAGACCTCCATCATAAAATTATCGAGGACATATTCGAAGAAAACCCCGAATTTCATAACGATAAAATCAATATTGTATCGAGCAAAACAGTCAGACATAGGAGATATTTTATCATCCCTCTACCTTTTGATATCGAATCTGTAATTGAACATCTATTTTCGGTATTATTTAAAAATCAAGACGTCCTAGATCTCTCTAAGACATACTTTGTCGAAAATAATTTAGACCTCCCCATACTTGAAATCCTATCATTCATTTTTGCGGAAAAAGACTTAAAAGTAGTAATTTGTCAAGATATCGTCAGAACTGCTGACGAAGATGAAATTCCAATTATATTGGAGCAAAATCATTTTGGTAAAAATAACCTACATCGTGGAATAAACGAAACGATTCGAAGAATTAGAGAAAAATACACTTGGCAAGGTTTAACTAAAGACGTCGAAAACTTTATAAAAAACTGCGAAACGTGCCAAAAGACTAAAGTATGCCGGAAAAATTTAAATAACCCTCTAGTAATCACGGAAACCCCAAGAACACCTTTCGAAAGAATTAATATCGATTTATTTGAATTCCCCACTCGAAATTACGCTTTAACCATTCGCGACGAATTAACTAAATTCACGCAAGCCTATGCAGTCCCAGACAAATCCGCAAAATCTGTCGTAAATACTTTGTTGTTATACTTTCAACATTATGGTACCCCATTGAAAATCCATTGCGATTACGGTGGCGAATTTGACAACCATTTGCTCAAAGATCTCTGTACCCTCTACGACATAAAATTAACTTATTCAAGCGTAGGACATCCCCAATCGAACGGATCCATAGAAAGATTTCATACTACTTTAGCCGAAATGATAAGAATCCACAAAACTGAAAACCCAAACGAACATCCTTTCACGATTTTACCATATGCAGTAATATGCTATAACAATTCGGTAAATAAAACACACGGTTTTACCCCATATGAACTTATCTTTGGTCATACATCTAACAGACCACCCGAAACTTTGTACAACCAAAAAGAATTAATAACTAAATACGTTAGAGATTTAAACAATAGAATATCCCACTACTATAAAATAGCCCGTAGTCAAACACAATCTCAAAAAGAGAAAGCAAAAGTTCGCTTCGACAGAAATATTCCCCAAAAACGACCTGAATACAAAATAGGTGACTTAGTTTATGTAAAAGAATCACAAATTAAGAACAAACTACAAAACAAATTTAACGGTCCCTTTAAAATAAAAGAAATTTTTCAAAATTCTGCTACCCTATTAAATCTCGAAACAAAACAAGAAACTAAAGTAAATTTTGATAGAATGAAACCATATACTGAAAATTAAATTTATTTTCAGGTTTCTCCTGCTGTTTGGATCACCACTCTGTCAATACAAAATTACCCCCATCAATAACACTGTTGGTGTATACTATCACCAAGACACGGACATCGTGGTGACAAATGACAAATGGACTCTGCTAGTGCATAAAAATATTTCATCCCTCAAACTAGCTTTTGACAAAAATCAAAATAATTTAGACAGAATCTTGAACACCCTCGATGGTGCTGACCAAAAATCAATCCTGTTTAGAAGCGAAGTTAAAACAGAGTTTAACCTTTTAATGCAAATAGCTAGTTCGATAAAAACGAAATTTGACGAAGTCTTTTCAGACACATAGAGATATAAACGCGGAATACTTAACGGTTTCGGAACAATATTCAAATCAATTACCGGAAACTTAGACGCCGAAGATGGCGAGTACTACACTAACTATAAATAAATTAAATAATGACGAACATCAATTAGAAAACTTAATCAGAAATCAAATCTCAGTTACAACTTCTGTTATCAAAAATTTCAACTCAACTATACAAAAATTACAAATTGATGAGGAAACATTTAACAAAGATATCAAAGAAATCGAGCACACGATTCAAACCATGACTCAAACGATCCAAGCTGCCGAAATAAAACTAAAATTTCTATACATTTCTGAACAACTAATGGCCAACTATTTGTATATCGAAGACAATCTAAACGATATTTTAAATTCAATAACATTCGCCAGATTAGGAATTATTCATTCATCAATCACAACACCTGATCACCTAGTAACGGCGTTACAAGAGATTTCACAGATTTTGCGAAGGAACAATTTACCTCTTCCAATTAAACTATCAGCAGTTGCTCAATATCTGGATATTATTGAACTAAAAGCTTTTCAACTAGATTCTAACTTAATATTTGTTTTAACAATACCTCTCATTGAACCTTTACAACATCTTTCGTCTGTACCCTATACCTATACTTGATAACAGAACTGGCCTACATCACTTTTTTTCTATTTCACAAAAGTTTATCGCGAGAGACGATGATTCTTTAATGTACATACCTATACAAAATTTGAAGGAATGCAAACCACTCTATTTTGGAACCAAACTATGTTCGAACCTGTTTGCATATCCTATCAACCAAAATGCCATTTGTGAAGCTAGAATATTAAAACCATTGCCGAAACTCCCAGAAAATTGTCAAACTTCCTTCATCATTAGTCAAGGATACAACGTCCAAGAACTTGAAGATAACACATGGCTAGTAATTAATTCCGAACCACTTCACATTACCATCAACTGCCCGAAGAGAGAACCCATAACAGAGCTAATTAACAAAAATTCCATCATAAAACTACAACCAGGATGTTACGCCTATGCAGGCATTACTCGAATACAAGCCAGTGCTAAAGACTTTTCCGAAATCAAGGACAATTCACATCCAATCCAAATTCCTTTTGAATGCTGCAATCACATGCCCGACAAAATCGAAATTCCAAAATTAAAACCGCTTAAATTAAACAGTCTCGACGTAGAAGATTTAGATATTGCTAAAAACAAACTAGAGCAATATTCCAAAGACCTAGATGACCTCATAAACGAACCTTTTGTGACCAAACATGTATCTTGGTTCACATACTTCATAATCACTCTCTTTATCCTATTAGTTCTACTTTACATAACTTGTAAATGCAGAAGAAGAAGATGTGGAGCATGGCGAATCCAACCCTCAACGGATAACCCTCCTTTACCTCCTTCAGAGCGAAACAGAGTATTTACCAAATTTCCTAGACTGATCCCTCCAAGAAAGCGACCCGGTATTAGACCTCAAGAAGAAGAGGACATCGAGTTAACATAGACTTTCATGTGGAGTTTTACCCTTGTCTATTAATTTAGACTATTGTATTTTATCCTTATTACGTTATGTAATGTTTTATTATCGCTTACTAATTTTAACTTTTACATTATTTTATTATTTTGCTTTGTATTCATTCAACATTGTTTCAATTTATTTTTGCATTATATTCATTTAACGTTTTAACAATTTTCAAAAGTTGCTGCATAACATCAACTTTTTTATTAAGGGGGAAGTTGTTATATAAAATTATACGCTTATTACCAAGACTGAGTCGTAACAAACCTTCACAGGCATATCATATTACATGATAACGACTTCTCTTATTAATTGCTTATCTTCAAGATATCATATTACACCTTTGTTTCTCATAACTTGTGCAGACTGCAGAACTGCAATTCCTTTGTTATATATTTTGCTTACTCAGGTTCTGTATGTTATAAATATGACTGAACACGCTTTGTTGAATCAGTTATCAAACTCACTTAGAATGAAACACTTCTAATTATTATTATATTCCTTCTTCAAGAGCCAACGTTGGCTCCATTAAATAAATAAACCTTTTTTAAAAAGACATTCATGTGAACCGCGATCTTATATATATATATACGTACTTATATACATTATATTATATTACATTATATTATATATACGTACCCGGCTACCAATACCAAGCCCGGTACGTTGCACAGGCACTCAGAAGCCCGAGTCTTTTATTGTAGTTAGACACGCGTATATTACCAAATATATCATGGAAACATTTATATACACCGCGCAATAGAAGAAGTTATTTAACATTAACAAAAATATATATTTCTCAGGTTATCCGAAGCCCAACACACACTACTATCTATACGAAGCCCGTTTGTATGTATGTATGTAGTTGGTGCATTTTACGAAGCCCGGAATCGTTGCCAGCGCTTCTATTAGAATATTCAACATTTTAAAAGAACCGTGCAGGCGTTCAACTAGAATCGAAAAAATTCCATAAGATAACAATATTTTTTAATGGGTAATACTTTTAAAAATCAAGGTACTCAGGGTTTTCATTCTTTTAATCTGTTCTAATGATACTTTATTCATCATAGGCCAATTTAGTACAGTACCTACAGGTAAAAAATATGCAAAACTTCGGAATAATGTCATATTGAACGGATTTCGTTCATTTTTGGCAGTATAATAGTAAATGCTGTACAGAAAAGTTTCTATATTGTGCGGAGGCTTGCTAATTTATAGGGGGTGGATGCCACCCCCTGACGGGGGGTGGCGCTTGAAAAATATATATATTTATTGGATCTGAAGTAAAATCAAATTTTAAGAAGAAAAGGTTCTATGCAATTTATATAAGATATATAAGATGAAAAATGCAGATTAAATGTTAAATATCTCAGAAATTGCGTCACGCATGCTAAGAAATGAAATTGAAGACAATTAATTGCGCTTTCAAATTATTTTTTACTCGTTCCTGTAGCATAAGTAATAAAGAAGTTATGACGGAAATTTATAGGGGGTGGATGCCACCCCCTCTGAGGTGGCACTTAATTATTGGAGCTGAAGTAGAATCAAATTTTAAGAAGAAAAGATTCTAGTTTTTAAGTTATAACGACTTCAAAATTGCGATTTTAGCTTAAAAAAGTTATTTCCAAACTGCTTTCGTCAAGTATCTCGAAAAGTATTACTTTTTCGAAAAAATATTACAGACCAATTAGAGAAAGTACAAACTGGGAATTAACTGTATTTTTTGTTTATTGATGTAGGATTAATAATTTCAGAGACATTTAAGTTTACATTAGGCATCTAAGTGTTCATAAGATAATTGTTTAGAGTGAGAGTTAAATATCTCAGAAACTGTGACACCTACATCAAGGATGCTAATAGGTAAAATAATAGGTTATTAATTAAGCTTTCAATTATTTTTTTATTTGTTTCTGTAGTATAAAAAAACAAAGAAGTTATGACCGAAGCAATGTGCGTCTACACATTTTTTTAATAACAAAGTCGCCATTTTGTTACTGTAATCAGCCAGTAATTAAAAAAAAGGAATTTCAAACACTCTTCCTCATTAATATATATTATATATATTTGAATTATTAAATAATTAAATATAAAAAAAATAATTTATAGAATGTGATAAATATGTAGATTATAAAATTAAAAATTTATGTAAATAATGTCATATATGTCGTAACTCCTATTTTGTGCAGAAACGGAAATATAGAAGGCAAGACAGAAATAACATCTAAATCGCATATTGTAGTTATATTGAATAAAAATGTAAAACAAATAAATAAAATAATAAATAAATGTTTATTTAATTTTAAATTTTAACACTTAAAAAAATAATAACAAGAAAATAATATCAAAATAAATTAAGCCACCCACTATAACACAACATAACATTCATCATAATTTAATTAAAATAACACTAAAACTATTAAATTAAATAATATCTTAAAATTTGTAAAAAAATAAAAGTATATTTCTTTTTAATCATTTTCTGCTAGATATTATTCATCAGGAAGCGATAGTGCGGGTAAACAAATAAATGTAACTTATCATATGTCTGTCAACTCATCCTTGATCATAGCCAATGGCACGAAATTAGAGAAATTCTGTGCCAATGCCAATAGTAATAATCCGAGCGGTGACCATATGAAACCCTATGTCATCAAACATCCGATTAATTTTTGATAAAATATCAACAAATTAAAACAGGATTTCTGGTGTTTGAGGTTATGTTAGATCAGCATGGCGGCAATTTCAAATTTATGAGTAAATATGTGTAAATAATAACTGTAAATATTCGTGAAAAATTTGGAAACTTTCCCGGAGTTTTGGAAACTTCCCCGAAATTTTGAAAACTTCCCCGGAATTTTGGAAACTTTCGGAAATATTCAAATATTTTAAAGGAAACTTCCATTTTAATCAAAACTCCGTTCCGGAAACTTCCGAAAATTTCCTGGAAACTTTCCAATGGAAAGTTTCCTTGACCCATCTCTGGTTTAAACTATAAAGGTGTTTTCGATAAAACGTAATTTTTTTTCCTTTTCCAAATATCTCGATAAATATTAGTTTTATTGAAAAGGGTACAGACCAAAAATAAAGCTCATAAACTTGAATTTTGCTTGTTTATTTATTTACATAGCTTTAATAGTTTCGGAGATATGAAAGTTTACAAATGGCGTCTGAACGTTTATAAGACGAAAAATGCAGTTTACATGTTAAATATCTCAGAAATTGTGATACCTACGTCACTCATCCTAAGAAACGAAATTAAAGACAATTAGTTGCGCTTTCAAATTATTTTTTACTCGTTCCTGTAGCATAAGAAATAAAGAAGTTATGACGGAAAAATGTGCGTATTTATATTTTTTTATATAAAAAGGTCGCCATTTTGTTACTCTAATTAGCCAGTAATTTAAAAAAATTATCTCAAATACAGTTTTTCGTTAAGATGTAGCATTACCTAGATGCTGAATTTCTTTTGCTTATTTAAAGCACTTGTTTTAAAAAAAATGCATTTTGAACTTTAAAGGTAATTTCGAAATATTTGGATACCAAATATAAACTTAAATATCTCCGAAATTATTAATCCTACATCAATAAACAAAAAATATAATTAATTCCCAGTTTGTACCTTCTGTAATTGGTCTGTAACATTTTTTCGAAAAAGTAATACTTGACGAAAGCCGTTTGGAAATACCTTTTTTTAAAGCTTAAATCGCAATTGTGAAGTCGTTGTAACTTAAAAACTATCAATTTATGTGAAAAATTGCATAGAACCTTTTCTTCTTAAAATTTGATTCTATTTCAGCTCCAATAAATATATATATATATATTTTTTTAAGTGCCACCCCCTGAGAGGGGGTGGCATCCACCCCCTATAAATTAGCAAGCCCTCGCACAATATAGAAACTTTTCTGTGAACTATTTACTATTATACTGTCAAAACTGAACGAAATCTGTTCAATATGACATTATTCCAAAGTTAAAACATATATAGATACTGCAAGCGCGGATCTAGAAATTTCAATAATTTTTTTCTCGTCTGTGGCGCATGGGACCCATACGAAATATGGGAAATAACATCTCGAGAAGCACTTCTCTAATGACCCCTAAAAAATTTTGAAAAAGCAGTTTGCGAAAAATTTTTTCAAAATTCGATTACCCCCCCCAGGTCTAGGGACTCCTGTTTAAAATTATTTTTTTTGTCATATGCATTTTACTTTTCATAAAAATACAGCAACACGTTCTGAAGTTTATTGTTATAGCTTCTTCAAGTTTCTCCTTCAAAGTTTTTGTTTTAGTTATCTTCTTTACTTCAGAAAGAGGTATGTCATCGGCGTCATCGCCACCTTCTTGACTACCGTCAACTTCTACATTTCCTTCACCTTCACTGAGATGTGAGGATTCCCACATTTCTTTTATAAAATTTGCTATAGTGTTAGAACTGGGTAACTTAAAATAATCGTTTTCAGTTTGTTGCCTATTGGGATTTTGCAGGTACATTAAAACGTCAGATAATATTGTACGGTGTTCCTTTATACGATTTTTTAAAGCTATCTCAAAATCACTGGCCAGTACAGTGTTTAATTTTCCCAGCTCGTCAAATAAAAACTTAAAACTTGCATCGGCAGTACAGAGATTTGCGTCTCTTCTACAAATTGCTTCTACTGTTAACTTGACTGGTTCGAGGCAGCAACAATATTTTCCAAGAGCTCAAATTCAGCGTCATTAATTATAGTTGGATTGCCTAAATCAATCAGTGCTTTTTGAATACAGTCTTTTAATAAAACGGATCGTTTTAACATGTCGACAAGGCTATTCCACCTGGTTTTACAATCCAATATAAGCGAAAGTTCTTTTCCATGTTTAGCTTTAACATAATTCTGTAAAATAGGATTCTTTGTCGGAGAACGCCGAAACATCTTAACTACATTTCGAACTTACTTTATTGTAAAATTAATGTTATTATAATTTGCAGTCAAATCAAGTACGTCTTCAAATTCGGGTTCCTGGATTAATTCAATACCTTCTTCTTCTGAATTCTCTTCATCCTCAATATCATTCTCATTATTATCATTATCTTCTTCTATCACTTCTGCTTGAGTGTTATTAGCTTGTAGAGATTTCTTGTCATATAACACATCTAATACAGCAAGATGTATTCCGTGAGCAAAACACAACTGCTGTTGACATTTTACTAACCCGCCCAATTTTTTCATGACACTTGCGCCATCTGTAGCAACACAAGCTATATCACTGTCTAAATCAAGATCAAAACCTTTCAATCTACCCTTCAACAACTCAACACAAGCAGTGGCTGGCATAGAACCTAAAATACGCACTAAGCCAATATTCCAAATCATTCCGTATAATCCATGCACGTTTACATTCATAAACCTCTTATTACTAATAGAAGTCCACTCATCGAGTGTTAAACTAAAATGGCTGCCTTTTTTCTCCATTTCTTTAAACCGTTGAATATAATAGGTGACGTGCACCACCCTGGAGGTAAAACTTGTTTCCATGGAAACAAGCGGTATTTTAAGGTTAACTGTTTAAAGTTCAAACTGTATAAAACATTTCTATTTTAAAACTAGTGAACAGTTTATATTGTGGGTCAAATATAATCAATAAATGATAATAATAGGCCTTCTTTTTGTGTTCTTATCAACAATCTGCTAGTATTTTACCTCCAGGATGACGTCACGTGCACCACACCTATACCTTATAACTTTTTTTACTGCAAATTTATGTTGAAGAGTTGGGAATATCATCAAATCCTCTAGCCTGTAAGGACTTTCTCAGGTCAACTGATGTGGCAAAAACTCTGAATGGTAACCCATCAAGCGCGGTCATACGCGTGAGCACGGCATCCAATGAATTATCATCAGGTGAAATAAAATAATCTAAAATTTTCTTTTGCTTTTGGTGGATTTGACTGGTCTGATACAGATTCAGATCTATCAGCAGAATTTCTAGCGGAAGTGTTTAAAGTAGAGCACGAAGCCAATACCTGCTGAGAGGCTTCTGGGATTGTTTTTGGTTTTAGTTGTTGCTGTCATTGCTGATGCGAATTATAATGAACGTGAAGTCCTTTTGTAGAACCCTTTCTGATGGAAATGATTTTCCTGCACGTTTTGCACTGAGCAGTTAATTTATTTTTAGCGATTAAAAAATGCGGCCACATTGATGTATTGTCATCATTTTTACTTGGGTGTACGATGTAATCGTCATTGGTATTATTATTATCATCGCCCATTTCAACGGACGTACGTGACTTCGGTCAAAGTAGAATTAAATCTAAATCCTAACCTAAAAGTTCAGACATCTAATAATTTCAACAACCCCTTTAGTATTAAAAATAACTCACCAGTTTTTATTACTGCTGATCTGACCTGATATATTAATTATATTATGGAAGTACAGATTAGATTACACAGAAACAGAACCACACCACAATTGTGTTGACGATGACACGATGCGTTGATACACCTGACTGCGCCGCACCGGTGTTATTGTATGAACAGCAGAAAATTTAAAGTGTTGGTGTTACCCACGTCTAAGATCCGTGATTTGTAAATGCGTATAATACAGATTGTCGGTTATTCCCCGAGTCTCCGACCCGATCGACCCGCCGAATTACTTCATTTCCCCCTCAGTCAGTGCTATTACTGCCATTCTCAACGATTTTTTGGTTATACGATATGTAAATAGATTTATCTGTTATTTTGATTCGTTTCGGGATTTTCGGGATACTACCTCGGGATTTCGGGATTATCCCGACCATAAATATTGGTCGGGATTCCGAAATTTCGGGATCCCGAAATTTCGGCATCCCGATTATCGGGATTAGAAACCCTAATTGTAATTGTTTGAATTAGATGAAATAATTGTATTTGATTATTAGTCAAAATTAACTTAAATTTAATTTAATTAATTCACTTTGATTTTAATAAAAGCGAATTTAAGAGCACCTTCGATTTCTTTCATTACAAGTTCCTCAAATATCATATTATACCATGATCTTTGAGTTCCTTTATCAGATACACTGTTGTCAAGTTTACGGGCCACGTATAGTGCAACTAAAATACTGGGCTTTCGATAATCGGGCTTACATCCACAGTGTATATACAGCTCTCGTAGGCGCCCTTAGTGCGGAATATCTTTGAACTAAAATTGTATCTTTTGAGGGACACAACGACTTTAACGGGTCCTTCTAAATATCAGTAAAAACGCTAAATTACTTGTACTGTAATTTATTTGAACTGAAATTATATGTGGAAAGGTAAGCAATGACTTCAATAACCCCCCCCCCCCCCCCCCCCTAAGAAGCGAGATAAACTGTCAATGACCCATACTATATTTTATTGCTGAATATACACGTAAGTTTTACTAAGCCCGAAGTCGGGCCGCGTAAGTCGGTCACAGGCTTCCTATCAACTGGAAAACATACAATTTCAGGCTTCCTAATGCCGGTAAATACGTGTATATATATATATTTGTCCTGCAAATAATGCTGCGTCCGTACATGTGCACGATACCATACACTGCTGCGTCCTGTACAATACTGCGTCTGAATACCGGACGCAGTATTGTTTTCCCGTGTTATCTTCAACAAATCTCTGAAATGGTCGATTTTCAGCACCTCAAAATGTTCTTCGTCTCCTGGGTTATATGTAAACATAGAAATGAGTTGTGTTTCGTTTCAATTGAGCAAAATATCGACCCGAGTTTTTTTTGGATTCGGACGCAGTATCATATGTTCCGTAAAACTAAAAGTATATTTTTAGTTCCATCGAATTATGTTTGGGGGCGCATAGATTTGTAAACATAAATATACTTCAAATATTCTCTATTCAAAAATCGTATAATGCTGCGTCCGAGATTTGACAACACCGGCGCTATTAAATATCCAGTCATTCTTTCATGCTTACTTGGAAAGCCGTAGTTCGGGCGAGTGTAAAATTCTTGTGAACATTTATATAAGTTTACAAGTAATTATGTTTCATATTTAAACAGTTATCTTCTTACTTATAATCTGAATGTTTTTATCACAGAAATTTATTTTCAGGAAATGAAATTAATTTCAACGGAAAATAATTTACAAATATTTAGTTATATATAATCATAAAAACAATACCTCCTCCAAAAT